>NC_046135.1:185000-467500 GCF_010993605.1 Petromyzon marinus | reverse complement strand
GGTGGGTGAGTGGCGAGTGGGTGGGTGAGGGGCGAGTGGGTGGGTGGTGAGTGGGTGAGGTGGCGAGAGGGTGAGCGAGTGAGTGGATAGGTGAGTGTTTGGGTGGGTGTGCGAGTGGGTGAGTGTGTGGGCGAGTGAGTGGGTAAGTGGGTCAATGTGTGTTTGAGCGAGTGGGTGGATGAGCGAGTGAGCGAGTGGGTGAGTGTGTGAGTGAGTGAGCGAGTGGGTGAGTGGATAGCCGAGCGAGTGAGTGAACGAGCGAGTGGGTTGGTGAGTGGGTAGGCGAGTGGATGGTTGAGTGAGCTAGTGGATGAGTGAGTGAGCGAGTGGGGGGGGGGAGTGGGTGGATGATTGAGTGACCGAGTGGATGGATGAATGAATGGGTAAGCGAGTGGATGAGTGAGTGAGCGAGTGAGTGAGCGAGCGAGCGGGTGGGTGAGTGGCGTGTGGGTGGGTGGGTGTGTGAGTGGCGAGTGGGTGGGTGGGTGAGTGGCCAGTGGGTGGGTGGGTGGGTGAGTGGCGAGTGGGTGGGTGGGTGAGTGGCGAGTGGGTGGGTGGGTGAGTGGCGAGTGGGTGGGTGGGTGAGTGGCGAGTGGGTGGGTGGGTGGGTGAGTGGCGAGTGGGTGGGTGGGTGAGTGGCGAGTGGGTGGGTGGGTGGGTGAGTGGCGAGTGGGTGGGTGGGTGAGTGGCGAGTGGGTGGGTGGGTGAGTGGCGAGTGGGTGGGTGGGTGAGTGGCGAGTGGGTGGGTGGGTGAGTGGCGAGTGGGTGGGTGGGTGGGTGAGTGGCGAGTGGGTGGGTGAGTGGCGAGTGGGTGGGTGAGTGTGTGAGTGAGTGAGTGGGCGAGTTTGGGAGTGAGTGAGTGAGTGTGTGAGTGAGTGTGTGTGAGTGTGTGAGTGAGTGTGTGTGTGAGTGTGCACGAAGCTTCAGGTCTTCTCGGCCACGGTCATTCCCTCCCTTCTTTACGCTTGCGAAACGTGGACCCCCCTAATGGAACATCTTCGCCGGTTAGAAATATTTAGGCTAGCCTGCCTACGATCCATCCTGGGTTTAACCAGACTGGATTGTGTGAGGAGCTCACAAATCCTTGAAAGATCTGGGCAAGGACCCATCGGTGAGCTCCTCCGGCGGGCAAGGCTGCGATGGCTGGGTCATGTAGCCCGCATGCCCAATCACCGCATGCCGAAACAGCTTTTGTTCGGTCGGATCGAGGGGGCTAAACGGGCGCGGCACGGGCTAGAGAAGAGATGGAGTGATGTGGTACAGGAGAACGTGGAGCTGAGTGGACTTGCCGATGACTGGTACCAGCGGTGTCAAGATCGGCCTCTGTGAAGGAGGCTCGTGAAGGACGCTACTGGGCAGTTGGAGGCAGTCGCCCTCCAACAACAACGGAGGGCGGAGGAGCGACGCTCACAACAACGAGCGGAGCGCCGGGTGGCTAAAGCACAGCAGGTTGGCACAGTAGGGGGCACAGGTGGTGCACCAGCCAGTCGTCTCAGTCAGTCGACCCGTGGCACCTGGGTCTGCCCTGTGACCTCCTGCCAGCGGGCGTTCGACACTTCACGTGGCCTCAGGGTGCACATAGCCTGGCACAAGCGTCGTGGTGACGTCACCGCCACTTAGTGGCGAATGGCGGTTGTTGTTGTTGTTGAGTGGGTGAGTGAGTGGGCGTGTGAGTGTGTGAGTGAGTGTGTGGGTGAGTGGGTGAGTGAGTGAGTGTGCGAGTGTGTGAGTGTGTGAGTGAGTGTGTGTGTTTGTGTGTGTGGGTGAGTGTGTGTGTGAGTGTGTGTGAGTGAGTGAGCGAGTGGGTGAGTGAGTGTGTGAGTGAGTGAGTGTGTGAGTGAGTGTGTGAGTGAGTGTGCGAGCGGGTGAGTGTGTGAGCGTGTAAGTGTGTGAGTGTGTGTGAGTGAGTGAGCGAGTGGGTGAGTGAGTGGGCGTGTGTGTGAGTGAGTGTGTGATCGATGCCTGGGTGCGGTCAAGGGATGGCTCCCTATTGCTCAACCACGTTATGTATGCTGATGATTTGGTAATAGCTGCTCACTCAGAGGAGGAGTTGGAGACGCTGCTGCTGAGACTGGAGCGTGCCACTAAGAGGTGGGGCCTTACCATCAGCCCCACCAAAACTAAGCACCTGCCTGGGTATTTTGTAACATCGGACACTCCACCCCCACAACTCCCGATCGGTGATGGGGCAGTTGTGGAGAGAGTGGAGAGTTTCCCATACCTGGGCAGTGTGCTTATGACTGGCTCCAGTTTAACAGCAAAGGTCTCACTCCGAATCAGTCGAGCGGCAATATCTTTTCATCGGTTGCGTAACGCTGTGTGGAAGCTACCTGGTCTGTCGCTCCGCACTAAGCTTCAGATCTTCTCGGCCACGGTCCTTCCCTCCCTTCTCTACGCTTGCGAAACGTAGAACCCCCTAATGGAACATCTTCGCCGGTTAGAAACATTTAGGCTGGCCTGCCTACGATCCATCTTGGGTTTAACCAGACTGGATTGTGTGAGGAGCTCACAAATCCTTGAAAGATCTGGGCAAGGTCCCATCGGTGAGCTCCTCCGGCAGGGCAAGGCTGCGATGGCTGGGTCATGTAGCCCGCATGCCCAGCCACCGCATGCCGAAACAGCTTTTGTTCGGCCGGATCGAGGGGGCTAAACGGGCGCGGCACGGGCTAGAGAAGAGATGGAGTGATGTGGTACAGGAGGACGTGGAGCTGAGTGGACTTGCCGATGACTGGTACCAGCGGTGTCAAGATCGGCCTCTGTGGAGGAGGCTCGTGAAGGACGCTAATGGGCAGTTGGAGGCAGTCGCCCTCCAACAACAACGGAGGGCGGAGGAGCGACGCTCACAACAACGAGCAGAGCGCCGGGTGGCTAAAGCACAGCAGGTTGGCACAGTAGGGGGCACAGGTGGTGCATCAGCCAGTCATCTTAGTCAGTCGACCCGTGGCACCTGGGTCTGCCCCGTGACCTCCTGCCAGCGGGCGTTCGACACTTCACGTGGCCTCAAGGTGCACATAGCCTGGCACAAGCGTCGTGGTGACGTCACCGCCACTTAGTGGCGAATAGCGGTTGTTGTTGAGTGAGTGTGTGAGCGTGTAAGTGTGTGAGTGAGAGAGTGTGTGAGCGTGTGAGTGTGTAAGTGTGTGAGTGAGTGTGTGTGTGAATGAGCGAGTGGATGAGTGAGCGAGTGAGTGAGTGTATGAGTGTGTGAGTGAGAGAGTGTGTGAGTGAGAGAGTGTGTAAGTGTGTGAGTGTGTAAGTGTGTGAGTGAGTGAGCGTGTGAGTGTGTGTGTGAGTGTGTGAGTGAGTGTGTGAGTGAGCGAGTGAGTGTGTGAGTGAGTGTGTGAGCGTGTAAGTGTGTGAGTGAGTGTGTAAGTGTGTGTGTGAGTGTGTGAGCGAGTGAGTGAGTGTGTAAGTGTGTGAGTGAGAGAGTGTGTGAGCGTGTAAGTGTGTGTGAGTGAGTGAGCGAGTGTGTGAGTGTGTAAGTGAGTGTGTGTGTAAGTGAGTGTGTGTGTGAGTGTGTGTGTGAGTGAGTGTGTGAGTGAGCGTGTGAGTGAGTGAGCGAGTGAGAGAGTGTGTGAGCGTGTAAGTGTGTAAGTGTGTGAGTGAGTGTGTGTGTGAGTGTGTGAGTGAGCGAGTGTGAGTGAGTGTGTGTGTAAGTGTGTGTGTGAGATCATGCTGATGAACGCTTACTGCTCACTAATTGCCGTTTATCTCACGCAACGCCCCGTCGCCTCTCACAGCCGCTGGCACCGGGAGGGCGGGAGGGCGGGTGGGTGGGTGGGGGTCGCGATATGGCGACTCAACTGCGTCACACACGTAGCAGGCGCGACGTACAGGTGTGTAGGTGTAGGTGTGTGTGTGTAGGTGTGTGTAGGTGTGTGTGTAGGTGTGTGTAGGAGTGTGTGTGTGTAGGTGTGTGTGTGTAGGTGTGTGTAGGTGTGTGTAGGTGTGTGTGTGTAGGTGTGTGTGTGTAGGTGTGTGTAGGTGTGTGTGTAGGTGTGTGTGTGTAGGTGTATGTAGGTGTGTGTAGGTGTGTGTAGGTGTGTGTGTAGGTGTGTGTGTGTAGGTGTGTGTAGGTGTGTGTAGGTGTGTGTGTAGGTGTGTGTAGGTGTGTGTGTAGGTGTGTGTGTGTAGGTGTGTGTAGGTGTGTGTGTAGGTGTGTGTGTGTAGGTGTGTGTGTGTAGGTGTGTGTAGGTGTGTGTGTAGGTGTGTGTGTAGGTGTGTGTAGGTGTGTGTGTAGGTGTGTGTGTGTAGGTGTGTGTGTAGGTGTGTGTGTGTAGGTGTGTGTGTAGGTGTGTGTGTGTAGGTGTGTGTGTGTGTAGGTGTGTGTAGTTGTGTGTAGGTGTGTGTGTAGGTGTGTGTGCGTAGGTGTGTGTGTAGGTGTGTGTGTGTAGGTGTGTGTAGGTGTGTGTGTAGGTGTGTGTGTAGGTGTAGGTGTGTAGGTGTGTGTAGGTGTGTGTGTGTGTAGGTGTTTGTAGGTGTGTAGGTGTGTGTGTAGGTGTGTGTGTAGGTGTGTGTATGTGTGTGTGTAGGTGTGTGTATGTGTGTGTAGGTGTGTGTAGGTGTGTGTGTGTAGGTGTGTGTAGGTGTGTGTGTAGGTGTGTGTGTAGGTGTGTGTATGGTGTGTAGGTGTAGGTGTGTGTAGGTGTGTGTAGGTGTGTGTGTGTAGGTGTGTGTAGGTGTGTGTGTGTAGGTGTGTGTGTGTGTAGGTGTGTGTAGATGTGTGTGTGTGTAGGTGTGTGTAGGTGTGTGTGTGTAGGTGTGTGTGTGTATAGGTGTGTGTGTAGGTGTGTGTAGGTGTAGGTGTGTGTAGGTGTGTGTGTGTAGGTGTGTGTGTGTGTAGGTGTGTGTAGGTGTGTGTGTAGGTGTGTGTGTAGGTGTGTGTGTAGGTGTGTGTAGGTGTGTGTGTGTAGGTGTGTGTGTGTAGGTGTGTGTAGGTGTGTGTGTAGGTGTGTGTGTAGGTGTGTGTAGGTGTGTAGGTGTGTGTGTGTGTAGGTGTGTGTGTAGTTGTAGGTGTGTGTAGGTGTGTGTGTGTAGGTGTGTGTGTGTAGGTGTGTGTAGGTGTGTGTGTAGGTGTGTGTGTGCAGGTGTGTGTGTGTAGGTGTGTAGGTGTGTGTGTGTAGGTGTAGGTGTGTGTAGGTGTGTGTGTGTGTAGGTGTAGGTGTGTGTAGGTGTGTGTAGGTGTATGTGTGTGTAGGTGTGTGTGTGTAGGTGTGTGTGTGTAGGTGTGTGTGTGTAGGTGTGTAGGTGTGTGTGTGTAGGTGTTTAGGTGTGTGTAGGTGTGTGTGTAGGTGTAGGTGTGTGTAGGTGTGTAGGTGTATGTGTGTGTAGGTGTGTGTGTGTAGGTGTGTGTGTGTAGGTGTGTGTGTGTAGGTGTGTGTAGGTGTGTGTGTAGGTGTGTGTAGGAGTGTGTGTGTAGGTGTGTGTAAGTGTGTGTGTGTGTATGTGTGTGTGTAAGGTAGGTGTGTGTAGGTGTGTGTGTGTAGGTGTGTGTGTGTAGGTGTGTGTAGGTGTGTGTGTCTAGGTGTGTGTGTAGGTGTATGTGTGTGTAGGTGTATGTGTAGGTGTGTGTGTGTAGGTGTATAGGTGTGTATGTAGGTGTGTGTGTGTAGGTGTATGTGTGTGTAGGTGTATGTGTGTGTAGGTGTGTGTGTAGGTGTATGTGTGTGTAGGTGTGTGTGTGTAGGTGTGTGTGTGTAGGTGTGTGTGTGTAGGTGTATGTGTGTGTAAGTGTGTGTGTGTAGGTATGTGTGTGTAGGTGTGTGTGTGTATGTGTATGTGTGTGTAGGTGTATGTGTTTGTAGGTGTATGTGTGTAGGTGTGTGTGTGCGTGTTCACGTGGGTAAGTGTCCCCGCATTTGTGAGTAGGGTTAGAGTCCACGCCTGACCATAGCAGTCCAGGCGAGCGTACGGTTATACAGGTGAGTGTAGCAGGTGAGTGTATGTGTGTAGCAGGTGTGTGTAGCAGGTGTGTGTAGCAGGTGTGTGTATAGCAGGTGTGTGTGGCAGGTGTGTGTGTAGCAGGTGTGTGTAGCAGGTGAGTGTATGGTGCTACAGGTGTGTGTGTGTGTGTGTGTTTGTACGTGAGTGTATGGTTGTACAGGTGCGTGTGTGTTTGTAGGTGAGTGTATGGTTGTACAGGTGTGTGTGTGTGTGGGTAGGTGAGTGTATGGTTGTACAGGTGTGTGTGTGTAGGTGAGTGTATGGTTGTACAGGTGTGTGTGTAGGTGAGTGTATGGTTGTACAGGTGTGTGTGTGTAGGTGAGTGTATGGTTGTACAGGTGTGTGTGTGTGGGTAGGTGAGTGTAATGTTGTACAGGTGTGTGTGTGTGGGTAGGTGAGTGTATGGTTGTACAGGTGTGTGTGTGTGGGTTGGTGAGTGTATGGTTGTACAGGTGTGTGTGTAGGTGAGTATATGGTTGTACAGGTGTGTGTGTGTAGGCGAGTGTATGGTTGTACAGGTGTGTGTGTAGGTGAGTGTATGGTTGTACAGGTGTGTGTGTGTAGGTAAGTGTATGGTTGTACAGGTGTGTGTAGCAGGTCTGTGTGTGTGTAGCAGGTGAGTGTATGGTTGTACAGGTGTGTGTATGTAGCAGGTGAGTGTATGGTTGTACATGTGTGTGTGTGTAGGTGAGTGTATGGTTGTACAGGTGTGTGTGTGTAGGTGAGTGTATGGTTGTATAGGTCTGTGTAGCAGGTCTGTGTGTGTGTAGCAGGTGTGTGTAGCAGGTGAGTGTATTGTGCTACAGGTGTGTGTGTGTAGGTGAGTGTATGGTTGTACAGGTGTGTGTGTGTAGCAGGTGAGTGTATGGTTGTACAGGTGTGTGTGTGTGTAGGTGAGTGTATGGTTGTACAGGTGTGTGCGTGTGTGTGTGTAGGTGAGTGTATGGATCTACAGGTGTGTGTGTAGCAGGTGAGTGTATGGTTGTACAGGTGTGTGTGTACAGGTGAGTGTGTGTGTACAGGTGAGTGTGTGTGTGTACAGGTGAGTGTGTGTGTACACGTGAGTGTGTGTACAGGTGAGTGTGTGTGTGTGTGTACAGGTGAGTGTGTGAGTGTGTGTACAGGTGAATATGTGTGTGTACGGGTGAGTGTGTACAGGTGAGTGTGTGTGTGTACAGGTGAGTGTGGGTGTGTACAGGTGAGTGTGTGCGTGTGTACAGGTGAGTGTGTGTGTGTGTACAGGTGAGTGAGTGAGTATACAGGTGTGTATGTGTGTGTACAGGTGAGTGTGTGTGTACAGGTGAGTGTGTGTAGAGGTATGTGTGTACAGGTGAGTGTATATGTGTGTGTGTACAGGTGAGTGTGTGTGAGTGTGTGTACAGGTGTGTGTGTGTGTACAGGTGAGTGTGTGTACAGGTGAGTGTGTGTGTGTACAGGTGTGTGTATGTGTGTGTACAGGTGAGTGTGTGTGAGTGTGTGTACAGGTGTGTGTGTGTACAGGTGAGTGTGTGTGTGTACAGGTGAGTGTGTGTGTGTGTGTACAGGTGTGTGTGTCTGTACAGGTGAGTGTGTGTACAGGTGAGTGTGTACAGGTGAGTGTGTGTCTGTACAGGTGAGTGTGTGCGTGTGTACAGGTGAGTGTATGTGTGTGTACAGGTGAGTGTGTGTGTACAGGTGAGTGTGTGTACATGTGAGTGTGTGTGAGTGTGTGTACAGGTGGCTGGTAACCCCTCCACCTTTAATGAATTACCACTAAACCGCGAATTAAGTATATAATTAATAACCTTGTGCCGGAGGCCCCGGGGGGCCAGGCGTCTATGACGTCTCCTGGCCAAACCCCAATTGGCGGAGCCAGGAGATTGAATATCTACCCTCGGGGCTCCTCCAGAAACAACGAAAAACCACTACGGGTGGCCACGTGGAATGTTCGAACGCTCACTGCGGAGGAGAGGCTGCCACTCCTCTGTCGGGAGCTGGACCGGTGCCACCTGGATCTATGTGGCATTCACGAGGTCCGGTGGACCGGGTCTGGCTCCTGCCACCATGAGGGGTGGACAGTCCTCTACTCGGGGCAGCAGACTGCCAACCAACAGGGCGTGGCTCTTCTTTTGAACAAAAGAATGAAGGGGGCGTGGGAGCGTGGCGGTGAGGTGTGGGAAGCTGTAAGCCCCAGGCTACGTTGGGCTCGCCTTCCCATCAACCGGAGGCAAGGAATGGTGGTCGTGGTTACTTATGCCCCCACCGAAGATGAACATCCGTGGAGGGATGCAGGCAAAGCCGATGAGTCAGATGCCTTCTATGACCTCTTGTCACAGGTGCTGGCTAAAGTGGCCTCTCGGGATAGAGTCATCATGTTGGGTGACTTCAATGCCCGAGTTGGTCATGATACTGGCACCTGGTCTGGAGTGATTGGACGGCATGGGCCAGATAAGCTCAATAACAACGGTAGGAGGCTGCTAGATTTTTGTGCAGCCCATGGGCTTGTAATTACCAACACGCTGTTCCGGCCTCGGCGCGTCCACGCAACGTCATGGATGCATGCCGGGTCCAGGCGAAAACATCTGCTGGACTACATAGTGACGGACCAGCGGATGCGAGCCCATGTCCTTGACACCAGGACCTACCGTGGAGCTGATCTGCCCTCTGACCATCGACTAGTCATCTGTAAGATGCGCCTGCCATTCTTCCACTCCGGTGGTGGGTGTACACCCAGGACCCCATTCCAACATAAAGTGGCCTGGTCTCAGTTATCTGATGAAAGTTGCAAGCGAGAATTTCATCATCGCTTGCGGCTGGGATTGGCATCATCCCCGACTCATCCTGATGTCGAGGGTAAATGGGCGAGGTTTAGGACTGTGACTCATGCAGCTGCAATGGCTGCTTTGGCTACGGGGTCCAGACCTCCCCAGAGACCCTGGCTGATAGAGGAGGTGTTCAGGATGGTTGAGAAAAAGCGACAGGCCCACTGTCATGGGCTACAGAATCCCACGTCAGAGAATGAGGAGGCTTACCGCAGCCTTCGCTCGGAGGTTCGGAGAGCCGTGAGGCGCTGCAGGGATGGGTGGTGGTCGCGGGTTGCTGAAGAGATGGAGTCTGCCTCGGTGGCCCGTGATCACGGGTCTCTATTTAACTCCATCAAAAAAGTAACCTGCAGCGCCAGACCTATTACCATCATTAGGGGAAAAAACGGAGACCCAATCTCCGACCCCCAGGAACAGGTTTGCAGATTTGCTGAGCATTTCTATGAGGTCCTGGGGGAGGGAAAATCCCTCAGCCAGGAAAACATCGTGGCACAAAGTGAGGATGACCCTGCTGAGGATGCGGGGCCTCAAATATTGGAAGAAGTCACCCCCTGTGAGTGGCTGGCTGAGGTGCCATCTGTTGAGGAAGTACTGAAGGCGATCCGGAGTCTGAGACCAGGAAAGGCAGCGGGCAGAGATGATCTCCCAAGCGAAATGCTGAGGGAGGGTGGCGTTTGTGCACAGACTGCCCTATATGACATCATAACAACATTCTGGACCACTGGACGGGTTCCGCAGGATTGGAAGTATGCCTTGGTGGCCCCCCTTTTTAAGAAGGGCGACCGCACAGACTGTAACAACTACAGGGGCATCTCACTCCTCAGTGTGCCGGAAAGGTCCTGGCAAGGATTATTCAACATCGCCATGCCAGGCACGCTGAGGAGAGGCTTGCGGAGCCCTAATACGGGTTCAGGAAAGGGCGGTCCTGCACAGATGGCATATTTTCTGTCCGTCTGCTACAGCAGAGGTGTAGGGAATTCCAACAAGACCTACATCTCTGCTTTATTGACCTGGTCAAGGCCTATGATACCATCAGTAGGCCTGGGCTCTGGGTTGTTCTTCGTGCTTTTGGAGTACCTGACCCTCTGCTCAAGATCATTAAGGACCTTCATGACGGTGAGCGGGCCCGGGTAAAACTACGTGGCCGGGAGTCAGAGCCATTCCCTGTACACCTTGGGGTGCGACAGGGATGTCCTCTGGCTCTCACATTATTTAACATCTATTTGACCACGTAGTTCGTGAAGCCTTCAATAGCTCTACCGGGGGAATCTCCATATGGCAGAGATATAATGGGAGGCTGATCGATGCCCGGGTGCGGTCAAGGGATGGCTCCCTATTGCCCAACCACGTTATGTATGCTGATGATTTGGTAATAGCTGCTCATTCAGAGGAGGAGTTGGAGACGCTGCTGCTGAGACTGGAGCGTGCCACTAAGAGGTGGGGCCTTACCATCAGCCCCACCAAAACTAAGCACCTGCCTGGGTATTTTGTACCATCGGACACTCCACCTCCACAACTCCCAATCGGTGATGGGGCAGTTGTGGAGAGGGTGGAGAGTTTCCCATACCTGGGCATCGTGCTTATGACTGGCTCCAGTTTAACAGCAGAGGTCTCACTCCGAATCAGTCGAGCGGCAATATCTTTTCATTGGTTGCGTAACGCTGTGTGGAAGCTACCTGGTCTGTCGCTCCGCACTAAGCTTCAGGTCGTCTCGGCCACGGCCATTCCCTCCCTTCTCTACGCTTGCGAAACATGGACCCCCCTGGTGGAGCATCTTCGCCGGTTAGAAACATTTGGGCTGGCCTGCCTGCGATCCATCCTGGGTTTGACCAGACTGGATTGTGTGGGGGGCTCGCAGGTCCTTGGAAGATCTGGGCAAGGTCCCGTCGGTGGGCTCCTCCTGCAGGCAAGGCTGCGGTGGCTGGGTCATGTGGCCCGCATGCCCAGCCACCGCATGCCGGGGCAGCTTTTGTTCGACCGGGTTGAGGGGCTAAACGGGCGCGGCACGGGCTAGAGAAGAGATGGAGTGATGTGGTACAGGAGGACGTGGAGCTGAGTGGACTTGCCGATGACTGGTACCAGCGGTGTCAAGATCGGCCTCTGTGGAGGAGGCTCGTGAAGGACGCTACTGGGCAGTTGGAGGCAGTCGCCCTCCAACAACAACGGAGGGCGGAGGAGCGACGCTCACAACAACGAGCAGAGCGCCGGGTGGCTAAAGCACAGCAGGTTGGCACAGTAGGGGGCACAGGTGGTGCATCAGCCAGTCATCTCAGTCAGTCGACCCGTGGCACCTGGGTCTGCCCCGTGACCTCCTGCCAGCGGGCGTTCGACACTTCACGTGGCCTCAGGGTGCACATAGCCTGGCACAAGCGTCGTGGTGACGTCACCGCCACTTAGTGGCGAATGGCGGTTGTTGTTGTTGTATGGTTGTACAGGTGTGTGTAGGTGAGTGTATGGTTGTACAGGTGTGTGTGTAGCAGGTGAGTGTATCGGTGTACAGGTGTGTGTGTAGGTGAGTGTATGGTTGTACAGGTGTGTGTGTGTAGGTGAGTGTATGTGTGTACAGGTGAGTGTGTGAGTTTGTGTACAGGTGAGTGTGTGTGTGTGTACAGGTGAGTGTGTACAGGTGAGTGTATGTGTACAAGTGAGTGTGTGCGTGTGTACAGGTGAGTGTGTGTGTGTAGAGGTGAGTGAGTGTGTGTACAGGTGTGTGTATGTGTGTGTACAGGTGAGTGTGTGTATGTGTGTACAGGTGTGTGTGTGTGTACACGTGAGTGTGTGTGTGTGTGTGTACAGGCGAATGTGTGTGTGTACAGGTGAGTGTGTTTGTGTGTGTACAGGTGAGTGAGTGTGTGTGTACAGGTGAATGTGTGTGTGTACAGGTGAGTGTGTGTGTGTGTGTACAGGTGAGTGTGTGTGTACAGGTGAATGTGTGTGTGTGTGTACAGGTGAATGTGTGTGTGTACAGGTGAGTGTGTGTGTGTGTGTACAGGTGAGGGTGTGTGTGTGTGTACAGGTTAGTGTGTGTGTGTGTACAGGTGAGTGAGTGTGTGTGTACAGGTGAGTGTGTGTGTACAGGTGAATGTGTGTGTGTGTACAGGTGAGTGAGTGTGTGTGTACAGGTGAGTGAGTGTGTGTGTGTGTACAGGTGAGTGTGTGTGTGTACAGGTGAGTGTGTGTGTGTGTGTACAGGTGAGTGAGTGTGTGTGTACAGGTGAGTGAGTGTGTGTGTACAGGTGAGTGTGTGTGTGTGTACAGGTGAGTGAGTGTGTGTGTACAGGTGAGTGAGTGTGTGTGTGTACAGGTGAGTGTGTGTGTGTGTGTACAGGTGAGTGTGTGTGTGTGTACAGGTGAGTGTGTGTGTGTACAGGTGAGTGTGTGTGTACAGGTGAGTGTGTGTGTGTACAGGTGAGTGAGTGTGTGTGTACAGGTGAGTGTGTGTGTGTACAGGTGAGTGTGTGTGTGTACAGGTGAGTGTGTGTGTACAGGTGAGTGTGTGTGTACAGGTGAGTGAGTGTGTGTGTACAGGTGAGTGTGTGTGTGTGTGTGTACAGTTGAGTGTGTGTGTACAGGTGAGTGTGTGTGTGTACAGGTGAGTGTGTGTGTACAGGTGAGTGTGTGTGTGTACAGGTGAGTGTGTGTGTACAGGTGAGTGTGTGTGTGTGTGTACAGGTGAGGGTGTGTGTGCGTGTACAGATGAGTGAGTGTGTGTGTACAGGTGAGTGAGTGTGTGTGTGTACAGGTGAGTGTGTGTGTGTGTACAGGTGAGTGTGTGTGTGTGTGTACAGATGAGTGTGTTTGTGTGTGTACAGGTGAGTGAGTGTGTGTGTACAGGTGAGTGAGTGTGTGTGTACAGGTGAGTGTGTGTGTGTGTGTACAGGTGAGTGAGTGTGTGTGTACAGGTGAGTGTGTGTGTACAGGTGAGTGAGTGTGTGTGTACAGGTGAGTGTGTGTGTGTACAGGTGAGTGTGTGTGTGTACAGGTGAGTGTGTGTGTACAGGTGAGTGAGTGTGTGTGTACAGGTGAGTGTGTGTGTGTGTGTGTACAGGTGAGTGTGTGTGTACAGGTGAGTCTGTGTGTGTACAGGTGAGTGTGTGTGTACAGGTGAGTGTGTGTGTGTACAGGTGAGTGTGTGTGTACAGGTGAGTGTGTGTGTGTGTGTGTAAAGGTGAGGGTGTGTGTGTGTGTACAGGTGAGTGTGTGTGTGTACAGGTGAGTGTGTGTGTGTGTGTACAGGTGAGTGTGTGTGTGTACAGCTGAGTGAGTGTGTGTGTGTACAGGTGAGTGTGTGTGTGTGTACAGGTGAGTGTGTGTGTGTGTACAGGTGAATGTATGTGTGTGTGTGTACAGGTGAGTGTGTGTGTGTGTACAGGTGAATGTGTGTGTGTGTACAGGTGAGTGTGTGTGTGTACAGGTGAGTGTGTGTGTGTGTGTACAGGTGCGGGGTTGGCCCGGGCAGTGCTCGGCGTGGTTCACGATGAGCGGCGATCCCCGAGTGGAACCCAGCACTGACTGAGGTCTGTACACACACACACATACACACACACACATACACACATTCACCTGTAGACACATACATACACACACACGTACACATTCACCTGTACACACATACACACACACATTCACCTGTACACACACACATACACACACACATTCACCTGTACACACATACATACACACACACACGTACACACACAGACACACACATACACACACGTACACACACACACGTACACACACACACGTACACACACACACAGATACACACACGTTCACAGACACACACAGACACACACGTACACACACACGTACACACACACACGTACACACACACACGTACACACACACATACACACACACGTACACACACACACACGTACACACACACACACGTACACACACACGTACACACACACAGATACACACACGTTCACAGACACACACAGACACACACACACGTACACACACACACGTACACACACACGTACACACACACACGTACACACACACACGTACACACACACACGTACACACACACGTACACACACACGTACACACACACACACGTACACACACACACGTACACACACACACGTACACACACACACATACACACACACGTACACACACAGACACACACACACACAGACACACACGTACACACACACGTACACACACACACGTACAGACACACAGCGAGGGCCGGCAGGTAGGGGCTGTGGTGGCTCACAATAGCCGTGTCACCACAGACGCCACCTCCCCTGCGTGAGTCGCAGGGTGCAAGGTCCCACCGACATCGCGCTGGGTCGGGCCTCGCCCCGTGTCCACAGCAGCACGGGAGGAGGGGCGCTTAGCGGGGTCACTGCCAGCCCCGTGACGGGGTCACTGTTGACTCACGCTCACCACCCTCACGGCCTTTGAATTGATAACTTTTTTTTACACTTCACGAACTAACTAACTAACCAACGATGTTGCTGGAGTGGGGGAGGGGGGGGTTAACCAGGCTAAGGTCCCCCACGACTCAGCTGTTTTTCAGCCGCGGGTCAAAATTATAGCGAGGTCAACGGCGTGGACATTTATAGCGGGAGTCAAATCACCGTGGACACGTAGTGACCACCAAGGAGAGGTAGTCAACATCTCACAGACACACACAAATATATAATACAGCAGGCGTCAGTGTCGGGATCGAACCCATGACTTCCTGTGTACCAGGCGAGGTAGCCAACATCTCACAGACACACACAAATATATAATACAGCAGGCGTCAGGGTCGGGGTCGAACCCACGACTTCCTGTGTACCAGGCGAGGTAGCCAACATCTCACAGACACACACAAATATATAATACAGCAGGCGTCAGGGTCGGGGTCGAACCCATGACTTCCTGTGTACCAGGCGAGGTAGCCAACATCTCACAGACACACGCAAATATATAATACAGCAGGCGTCAGGGTCGGGATCGAACCCACGACTTCCTGTGTACCAGGCGAGGTAGCCAACATCTCACAGACACACACAAATATAACAGCAGGGAGACAAAGGCGGCCGGGCGTGGTGTTGGCCACCCACCCCCTCGTGTGCCGTGCCGGCCTTCATAGGTGCTCGCTAACAGCACTTGCCCCTACAGTCTGAGAGAGAGAGACACCCAGACCCAGTGCTCTAACCCAGACTATCAGTGTCTCTGACTCGGCCATCGTGAACCCCCAGAGAGAGACACCCAGACCCAGGGCTCGAACCCAGACTCTCAGTGTCTCTGACCTGGCCATTGTGAACCCCCAGAGAGAGAGAGAGAGACCCAGACCCAGGGCTCGAACCCAGACTCTCAGTGTCTCTGACACGGCCATCGTGAACCCCCAGAGAGAGACACCCAGACCCAGGGCTCGAACCCAGACTCTCAGTGTCTCTGACCCGGCCATTGTGAACCCCCAGAGAGAGACACCCAGACCCAGGGCTCGAACCCAGACCCTCAGTGTCTCTGGCACGGCCATTGTGAACCCCCTGAGAGAGACACCCAGACCCAGGGCTCGAAACCAGCCTCTCAGTGTCTCTGACACGGCCATCGTGAACCCCCAGAGAGAGAGAGACACCCAGACCCAGGGCTCGAACCCAGACTCTCAGTGTATCTGCCACGGCCATCGTGAACCCCCAGAGAGAGAGAGAGAGAGACACCCAGACCCAGGGCTCGAACCCAGACTCTCAGTGTCTTTGACCCGGCCATTGTGAACACCCTGAGAGAGACACCCAGACCCAGGGCTCGAACCCAGACTCTCAGTGTCTCTGACCTGGCTATTGTGAACCCCCTGAGAGAGACACCCAGACCCAGGGCTCGAACCCAGACTCTCAGTGTCTCTGACCCGGCCATTGTTAACCCCCTGAGAGAGACACCCAGACCCAGGGCTAGAACCCAAACTCTCAGTGTCTCTGACACGGCCACTGTGAACCCCCTGAGAGAGACACCCAGACCCAGGGCTTGAACCCAGACTCTCAGTGTCTCTGACTCGGCCATCGTGAACCCCCAGAGAGAGAGAGAGACACCCAGACCCAGGGCTCGAACCCAGACTCTCAGTGTCTCTGACTCGGCCATCGTGAACCCCCAGAGAGAGAGAGAGAGACACCCAGACCCAGGGCTCGAACCCAGACTCTCAGTGACTCTGACACGGCCATTGGGAACCCCCTGAGAGAGAGAGACACCCAGACCCAGGGCTCGAACCCAGACTCTCAGTGTCTGTGACACGGCCATTGTGAACCCCCTGAGAGAGACACCCAGACCCAGGGCTCGAACCCAGACTCTCAGTGTCTCTGACACGGCCATTGTGAACCCCCAGGGAGAGAGAGACACCCAGACCCAGGGCTCGAACCCAGACTCTCAGTGTCTCTGACACGGCCATCGTGAACCCCCAGAGAGAGACACCCAGACCCAGGGCTCGAACCCAGACTCTCAGTGTCTCTGACCCGGCCATTGTGAACCCCCTGAGAGAGACACCCAGACCCAGGGCTCGAACCCAGACTCTCAGTGTCTCTGACACGGCCATTGTGAACCCCACAGAGAGAGACACCCAGACCCAGGGCTTGAACCCAGACTCTCAGTGTATCTGACACGGCCACTATGAACCCCCTGAGAGAGACACCCAGACCCAGGGCTTGAACCCAGACTCTCAGTGTCTCTGACCCGGCCATTGTGAACCCCCTGAGAGAGAGACACCCAGACCCAGGGCTAGAACCCAGACTCTCAGTGTCTCTGACCCCGCCATCGTGAACCCCCAGAGAGAGACACCCAGACCCAGGGCTCGAACCCAGACTCTCAGTGTCTCTGACTCGGCCATCGTGAACCCCCAGAGAGAGACACCCAGACCCAGGGCTCGAACCCAGACTCTCAGTGTCTCTGACACGGCCATTGTGAACCCCCAGACAGAGAGAGACACCCAGATCCAGGGCTCAAACCCAGGCTCTCAGTGTTTCTGACCCGGCCATTGTGAACCCCCAGACAGAGAGAGACACCCAGACCCAGGGATCGAACCCAGACCCTCAGTGTCTCTGACCCGGCCATTGTGAACCCCCAGAGAGAGACACCCAGACCCAGGGCTCGAACCCAGGCTCTCAGTGTTTCTGACCCGGCCATTGTGAACCCCCAGACAGAGAGAGACACCCAGACCCAGGGCTCGAACCCAGACTCTCAGTGTCTCTGACCCGGCCATTGTGAACCCCCAGAGAGAGACACCCAGACCCAGGGCTAGAACCCAGACTCTCAGTGTCTCTGACACGGCCATTGTGAACCCCACAGAGAGAGAGAGACCCAGACCCAGGGCTCGAACCCAGACTCTCAGTGTCTCTGACTCGGCCATCGTGAACCACCTGAGAGAGAGAGACACCCAGACCCAGGGCTCGAACCCAGACTCTCAGTGTCTCTGACCCGGCCATTGTGAACCCCCTGAGAGAGAGACACCCAGACCCAGGGCTAGAACCCAGACTCTCAGTGTCTCTGACCCGGCCATCGTGAACCCCCAGAGAGAGACACCCAGACCCAGGGCTCGAACCCAGACTCTCAGTGTCTCTGACTCGGCCATCGTGAACCCCCAGAGAGAGACACCCAGACCCAGGGCTCGAACCCAGACTCTCAGTGTCTCTGACACGGCCATTGTGAACCCCCAGACAGAGAGAGACACCCAGATCCAGGGCTCAAACCCAGGCTCTCAGTGTTTCTGACCCGGCCATTGTGAACCCCCAGACAGAGAGAGACACCCAGACCCAGGGATCGAACCCAGACCCTCAGTGTCTCTGACCCGGCCATTGTGAACCCCCAGAGAGAGACCACCAGACCCAGGGCTCGAACCCAGGCTCTCAGTGTTTCTGACCCGGCCATTGTGAACCCCCAGACAGAGAGAGACACCCAGACCCAGGGCTCGAACCCAGACTCTCAGTGTCTCTGACCCGGCCATTGTGAACCCCCAGAGAGAGACACCCAGACCCAGGGCTAGAACCCAGACTCTCAGTGTCTCTGACACGGCCATTGTGAACCCCACAGAGAGAGAGAGACCCAGACCCAGGGCTCGAACCCAGACTCTCAGTGTCTCTGACTCGGCCATCGTGAACCACCTGAGAGAGAGAGACACCCAGACCCAGGGCTCGAACCCAGACTCTCAGTGTCTCTGACCCGGCCATTGTGAACCCCCTGAGAGAGAGACACCCAGACCCAGGGCTAGAACCCAGACTCTCAGTGTCTCTGACCCGGCCATCGTGAACCCCCAGAGAGAGACACCCAGACCCAGGGCTCGAACCCAGACTCTCAGTGTCTCTGACTCGGCCATCGTGAACCCCCAGAGAGAGACACCCAGACCCAGGGCTCGAACCCAGACTCTCAGTGTCTCTGACACGGCCATTGTGAACCCCCAGACAGAGAGAGACACCCAGATCCAGGGCTCCAACCCAGGCTCTCAGTGTTTCTGACCCGGCCATTGTGAACCCCCAGACAGAGAGAGACACCCAGACCCAGGGATCGAACCCAGACCCTCAGTGTCTCTGACCCGGCCATTGTGAACCCCCAGAGAGAGACACCCAGACCCAGGGCTCGAACCCAGGCTCTCAGTGTTTCTGACCCGGCCATTGTGAACCCCCAGACAGAGAGAGACACCCAGACCCAGGGCTAGAACCCAGACTCTCAGTGTCTCTGACACGGCCATTGTGAACCCCACAGAGAGAGAGAGACCCAGACCCAGGGCTCGAACCCAGACTCTCAGTGTCTCTGACTCGGCCATCGTGAACCACCTGAGAGAGAGAGACACCCAGACCCAGGGCTCGAACCCAGGCTCTCAGTGTTTCTGACCCGGCCATTGTGAACCCCCAGACAGAGAGAGAGACCCAGACCCAGGGCTCGAACCCAGACTCTCAGTGTCTCTGACACGGCCATTGTGAACCCCACAGAGAGAGAGAGACCCAGACCCAGGGCTCGAACCCAGACTCTCAGTGTCTCTGACTCGGCCATCGTGAACCACCTGAGAGAGAGAGACACCCAGACCCAGGGCTCGAACCCAGACTCTCAGTGTCTCTGACACGGCCATTGCGATCCACTCCACAACCGCCCGACCCATTCCGGGGTCACTGCGATTCTGGGCGACCGCCCTGGGCCCCTATGGACAGCCCCGGGGCCCTGGGTCCCAAATCGCCACCGAGACCAGAATGTTGTGCTGATGCCACTGGAGGAATCCGATGAGCCATGAAGCGCTTTTCTGTCTGTTTCACTCGCAGTCGTCCACTCGTTTCACAACGTGAATTAGATCCTTGGGGGACCCCATCCCACCCCCCTCCCCCCCATCCCCCAACACCCCTCCCCCCTCCCCCTACGCCGTCCAAGCCGCGCTGTGGGCACCAAGGGCTGGGGATTGAACTCTGAACTTGGCGGAAGGAGGGCAAAAGGCAAAGACAAAGACCACCCCTGTAGCCTCCACCAGGCTGCTGGGGCAAGTGCAGTGAGCGGCGAGTAGCAGCAGCGCCACGCGAGGTGCGCTGGCTGGGTGGGTGGCAGGCGCCACGCCCGGCCGCCTTTGTCTCCCCGGTGGCGATTATTAACTGCACGCGGCGCCGTCTTAGCGGGGACTCGTTTGAGGCTGAGTGGACCTAGGGGCCGCCCAGGGCTGTAGACAAACACGGGGATGGAGCCAGCCCGTACCAACTGGGCGAGCAGGTTAATCATTGACTCGTCCATTGTTAGCGAGCCGTGCCTTGTGCCAACCACCCCCACCCACCCACCTACACCCCCACCCCCACCCACCGAGACCCCCACCCCCACCCATCCAAACCCCCACCCACCCACCCAGACCCCCACTCACCCACCCAGACCCCCACTCACCCACCCAGACCCCCACTCACCCCCTACCCACCCAGACCCCACTCACCCACCCACCCTACCCAGACTCCCACCCACCCACCCAGACCCCCACTCACCCACCCCCCACCCACCCAGACCCCCACTCACCAACCCACCCACCCACCCAGACCCCCACCCACCCACCCACCCAGACCCCCACCCACCCACCCAGACCCCCACCCACCCACCCAGACCCCCACCCACCCACCCAGACCCCCACCCACCCACCCAGACCCCCACTCACCCACCCAGACCCCCACCCACCCACCCAGACCCCCACCCACCCACCCAGACCCCCACTCACCCACCCACCCACCCAGACCCCCACTCACCCACCCACCCACCCAGACCCCCACTCACCCACCCACCCAGACCCCCACTCACCCACCCACCCAGACCCCCACTCACCCACCCACCCAGACCCCCACTCACCCACCCACCCACCCAGACCCCCACTCACCCACCCACCCAGACCCCCACTCACCCACCCACCCAGACCCCCACTCACCCACCCACCCAGACCCCCACTCACCCACCCACCCACCCAGACCCCCACTCACCCACCCACCCACCCAGACCCCCACTCACCCACCCACCCACCCAGACCCCCACTCACCCACCCACCCACCCAGACCCCCACTCACCCACCCACCCACCCAGACCCCCACTCACCCACCCACCCACCCAGACCCCCACTCACCCACCCACCCACCCAGACCCCCACTCACCCACCCAGACCCCCACTCACCCACCCACCCACCCAGACCCCCACTCACCTACCCACCCACCCAGACCCCCACTCACCTACCCACCCACCCAGACCCCCACTCACCTACCCACCCACCCAGACCCCCACTCACCCACCCAGACCCCCACTCACCCACCCAGACCCCCACTCACCCACCCAGACCCCCACTCACCCACCCAGACCCCCACTCACCTACCCCCCACCCACCCAGACCCCCACTCACCCACCCACCCAGACCCCCACTCACCCACCCAGACCCCCACTCACCCACCCAGACCCCCACTCACCTACCCCCCACCCACCCAGACCCCCACTCACCCACCCACCCAGACCCCCACTCACCCACCCACCCAGACCCACACTCACCCACCCACCCAGACCCACACTCACCCACCCACCCAGACCCACACTCACCCACCCACCCAGACCCAGTACCCTACCCACCCACCCACCCCCCACAGTCCCCCACCCACCCCTCACCCTCCCCCACCCGCCCAGTCCCCCAGAGCCCCTTCCCCACGTGACGCTGCGCGCCGTGCGGAAAAACACGCGGGGACAGATCGCTGATGGTGACCGCGCCGTGAGACACGGGGAGACACGAGGGAGACACGGGGAGACACGGGGAGACACGGGGGAGACACGGGAGAGACACGGGGAGACACGAGGGAGACACGGGGAGACACGAGGGAGACACGGGGAGACACGGGGAGACACGGGGGAGAGACACGGGGAGACACGGGGGAGACACGAGGGAGACACGGGGAGACACGGGGAGAGACACGAGGGGACACGGGGAGACACGGGGAGACACGGGGGAGACACGGGAGAGACACGGGGAGACACGAGGGAGACACGGGGAGAGACACGGGGAGACACGAGGGAGACACGGGGAGACACGGGGAGACACGAGGGAGACACGGGGAGACACGGGGGAGACACGAGGGAGACACGGGGAGACACGGGGGAGACACGAGGGAGACCCGAGGGAGACACGGGGAGACACGGGGAGACACGGGGGGAGACACGGGGGGAGACACGGGGAGAGACACGAGGGGAAACACGGGGGAGACACGGGGAGACACGGGGGAGACACGGGGAGACACGGGGGAGACACGGGGGAGAGACACGGGGGAGACACGGGGAGAGACACGGGGGGAGACACGGGGAGAGACACGGGGGAGACACGGGGAGACACGGGGGGAGACACGGGGAGAGACACGGGGAGAGACACGGGGGAGACACGGGGAGACACGGGGGAGACACGGGGAGAGACACGAGGGAGACACGGGGGAGACACGGGGGAGACACGAGGGAGACACGGGGGAGACACGAGGGAGACACGGGGGAGACACGGGGAGACACGGGGGGAGACACGAGGGGAGACACGGGGGAGACACGGGAGAGACACGGGAGAGACACGAGGGGAGACACGGGGGAGACACGGGGAGACACGGGGGAGACACGGGGGGAGACACGTGGGGAGACACGGGGAGACACGGGGGAGACACGGGGAGAGACACGGGGGGAGACACGGGGGGAGACACGGGGGGAGACACGGGGGAGACACGGGGAGAGACACGGGGGGAGACACGGGGAGACACGGGGAGACACGGGGAGAGACACGAGGGAGACACGGGGGGAGACACGAGGGGAAACACGGGGGAGACACGGGAGAGACACGGGGGGAGACACGGGGAGAGACACGGGGAGACACGAGGGAGACACGGGGAGACACGGGGAGACACGAGGGAGACACGGGGAGACACGGGGGAGACACGAGGGAGACACGGGGAGACACGGGGGAGACACGAGGGAGACACGAGGGAGACACGGGGAGACACGAGGGAGACACGGGGAGACACGGGGAGACACGGGGGGAGACACGGGGGGAGACACGGGGAGAGACACGAGGGGAAACACGGGGGAGACACGGGGAGACACGGGGGAGACACGGGGAGACACGGGGGAGACACGGGGGAGAGACACGGGGGAGACACGGGGAGAGACACGGGGGGAGACACGGGGAGAGACACGGGGAGACACGGGGAGACACGGGGAGACACGGGGGGAGACACGGGGAGAGACACGGGGAGAGACACGGGGGAGACACGGGGAGACACGGGGGAGACACGGGGAGAGACACGAGGGAGACACGGGGGAGACACGGGGGAGACACGAGGGAGACACGGGGGAGACACGAGGGAGACACGGGGGAGACACGGGGAGACACGAGGGAGACACGGGGGAGACACGGGGAGACACGGGGGGAGACACGAGGGGAGACACGGGGGAGACACGGGAGAGACACGGGAGAGACACGAGGGGAGACACGGGGGAGACACGGGGAGACACGGGGGGAGACACGGGGGGAGACACGGGGAGACACGGGGGAGACACGGGGAGAGACACGGGGGGAGACACGGGGAGACACGGGGGGAGACACGGGGGGAGACACGGGGGGAGACACGGGGAGACACGGGGGAGACACGGGGAGAGACACGGGGGGGAGACACGGGGAGACACGGGGAGAGACACGAGGGAGACACGGGGGGAGACACGAGGGGAAACACGGGGGAGACACGGGAGAGACACGGGGGGAGACACGGGGAGAGTCACGGGGAGAGACACGGGGGGAGACACGGGGAGACACGGGGGAGACACGGGGAGAGACACGAGGGAGACACGGGAGAGACACGGGGAGACACGGGGAGACACGGGGAAACACGGGGGAGACACGGGAGAGACACGGGAGAGACACGGGGAGACACGGGGGGAGGCACGAGGGAGACACGAGGAAGACACGGGGGAGACACGGGGAGAGACACGAGGGGAGACACGAGGGGAGACACACGGAGACACGAGGGAGACACGGGGAGACACAGGGGGAGACACGGGGAGAGACACGAGGGGAGACACGAGGGGAGACACACGGAGACACGAGGGGAGACACGAGGGGAGACACACGGAGACACGGGGAGACACGGGGGGAGACACGGGGAGACACGGGGGGAGACACGAGGGAGACGCGGGGGGAGACGCGGGGGGAGACACGAGGGAGACACGGGGGAGACACGAGGGAGACACGGGGGAGACACGGGGAGACACGAGGGAGACACGGGGGAGACACGGGGAGACACGGGGGGAGACACGAGGGGAGACACGGGGGAGACACGGGAGAGACACGGGAGAGACACGAGGGGAGACACGGGGGAGACACGGGGAGACACGGGGGGAGACACGGGGGGAGACACGGGGAGACACGGGGGAGACACGGGGAGAGACACGGGGGGAGACACGGGGAGACACGGGGGGAGACACGGGGGGAGACACGGGGGGAGACACGGGGAGACACGGGGGAGACACGGGGAGAGACACGGGGGGAGACACGGGGAGACACGGGGAGAGACACGAGGGAGACACGGGGGGAGACACGAGGGGAAACACGGGGGAGACACGGGAGAGACACGGGGGGAGACACGGGGAGAGTCACGGGGAGAGACACGGGGGGAGACACGGGGAGACACGGGGGAGACACGGGGAGAGACACGAGGGAGACACGGGAGAGACACGGGGAGACACGGGGAGACACGGGGAAACACGGGGGAGACACGGGAGAGACACGGGAGAGACACGGGGAGACACGGGGGGAGGCACGAGGGAGACACGAGGAAGACACGGGGGAGACACGGGGAGAGACACGAGGGGAGACACGAGGGGAGACACACGGAGACACGAGGGAGACACGGGGAGACACAGGGGGAGACACGGGGAGAGACACGAGGGGAGACACGAGGGGAGACACACGGAGACACGAGGGGAGACACGAGGGGAGACACACGGAGACACGGGGAGACACGGGGGGAGACACGGGGAGACACGGGGGGAGACACGAGGGAGACGCGGGGGGAGACGCGGGGGGAGACACGTGGGGAGACACGGGGGAGACACGGGGGAGAGACGTGGGGGGAGACACGAGGGAGACACGGGGAGACACGAGGGAGACAGCTGCTGTGTAGTAAGACTCTGGTGTGGTGTGTAGTGAGTGGTGTGTAGTGATACTGTGTGTAGTGAGACTCTGGTGTGTAGTGAGACTCTGGTGTGTAGTGAGTGGTGTGTAGTGAGACTCTGGTGTGTAGTGTCTCTGGTGTGTAGTGAGTGGTGTGTAGTGAGACTCTGGTGTGTAGTGAGACTCTGGTGTGTAGTGAGTCTCTGGTGTGTAGTGAGACTCTGGTGTGTAGTGAGTCTCTGGTGTGTAGTGAGACTCTGGTGTGTAGTGAGACTCTGGTGTGTAGTGAGACTCTGGTGTGTAGTGAGACTCTGGTGTGTAGTGAGACTCTGGTGTGTAGTGAGACTCTGGTGTGTAGTGAGTGGTGTGTAGTGAGACTGTGTGTAGTGTGTAGTGAGACTCTGGTGTGTAGTGAGTGGTGTGTAGTCAGACTGTGTGTAGTGTGTAGTGAGACTCTGGTCTGGTGTGTAGTGAGACTCTGGTGTGTAGTGAGACTCTGGTGTGTAGTGAGTGGTGTGTAGTCAGACTGTGTGTAGTGTGTAGTGAGACTCTGGTGTGTAGTGAGACTCTGGTCTGGTGTGTAGTGAGACTGTGTGTAGTGAGACTCTGGTGTGTAGTGATACTGTGTGTAGTGAGTGGTGTGTAGTGAGTGGTGTGTAGTGAGTGGTGTGTAGTGATACTGTGTGTAGTGAGTGGTGTGTAGTGAGTGGTGTGTAGTGAGTGGTGTGTAGTGAGTGGTGTGTAGTGATACTGTGTAGTGAGTGGTGTGTAGTGAGACTGTGTGTAGTGAGTGGTGTGTAGTGAGACTGTGTGTAGTGAGTGGTGTGTAGTGAGTCTGTAGTGAGTAGTGTGTAGTGTGACTGTGTGTAGTGAGACTGTGTGTAGTGAGTGGTGTGTAGTGAGACTGTGTGTAGTGAGACTGTGTGTAGTGAGTGGTGTGTAGTGTGTAGTGAGACTGTGTGTAGTGAGACTGTGTGTAGTGTGTAGTGTGACTGTGTGTAGTGTGTAGTGTGACTGTGTGTAGTGTGTAGTGAGACTGTGTGACTGTGTGTAGTGTGACTGTGTATAGTGAGACTGTAGTGAGTCTCTCGTCTGCTTTGTAGGATTCTCTGCTGCCTGGAGGTGGTTCAGCACTGACTGAGGATGCCTTCAAATCGAGAGCACAGGTAAGCATTGATGACGAGGTGGATGAAGTGTGATCTAGTTAATGATGACGAGGTGGACGAGGTGTGGTCTAGTTAATGATGAGGTAGATGAGGTGTGATCTAGTCAATGATAACGAGGTGGATGAGGTGTGGTCTAGTTAATGATGACGAGGTGGATGAGGTGGATGAGGTGTGATCTAGTTAATAATGATGAGGTGGACGAGGTGTGATCTAGTTAATAATAACGAGGTGGATGAGGTGTGATCTAGTTAATAATGACGAGGTGGACGAGGTGTGATCTAGTTAATGATGAGGTGGATGAGGTGTGATCTAGTTAATAATGAGGTGGATGAGGTGTGGTCTAGTTAATAATAACGAGGTGGATGAGGTGTGATCTAGTTAATAATGACGAGGTGGACGAGGTGTGGTCTAGTTAATAATAACGAGGTGGATGAGGTGTGATCTAGTTAATAATGACGAGGTGGACGAGGTGTGATCTAGTTAATGATGAGGTGGATGAGGTGTGATCTAGGTAATAATGAGGTGGATGAGGTGTGATCTAGTTAATAAGGACGAGGTGGACGGGGTGTGATCTAGTTAATGATGAGGTGGATGAGGTGTGATCTAGGTAATAATGAGGTGGATGAGGTGTGATCTAGTTAATAAGGACGAGGTGGACGGGGTGTGATCTAGTTAATGATGAGGTGGATGAGGTGTGATCTAGTTAATGATGATGAGGTGGATGAGGTGTGGTCTAGTTAATGATGAGGTGGATGAGGTGTGACCTAGTTAATGATGAGGTGGATGAGGTGTGACCTAGTTAATGATGATGAGGTGGATGAGGTGTGGTCTAGTTAATGATGAGGTGGATGAGGTGTGACCTAGTTAATGATGATGAGGTGGATGAGGTGTGACCTAGTTAATGATGACGAGGTGGATGAGGTGTGATCTAGTTAATGATGAGGTGGATGAGGTGTGATCTAGTTAGTGATGACGAGATGGATGAGGTGTGATCTAGTTAATGATGATGAGGTGGATGAGGTGGATGAGGTGTGATCTAGTTAATGATGAGGTGGATGAGGTGTGATCTAGTTAATAATAACGAGGTGGATGAGGTGTGATCTAGTCAATGATGATGAGGTGGATGAGGTGTGATCTAGTCAATGATGATGAGGTGGATGAGGTGTGGTCTAGTTAATGACGAGGTGGATGAGGTGTGGTCTAGTTAATGACGAGGTGGATGAGGTGTGGTCTAGTTAATGATGAGGTGGATGAGGTGTGATCTAGTTAATGATGAGGTGGATGAGGTGTGATCTAGTTAATAACGAGGTGGATGAGGTGTGATCTAGTTAATGACGAGGTGGATGAGGTGTGATCTAGTTAATAATGAGGTGGATGAGGTGTGATCTAGTTTATAATGACGAGGTGGATGAGATGTGATCTACTTAATAAGGACGAGGTGGACGAGGTGTGATCTAGTTAATGATGAGGTGGATGAGGTGTGGTCTAGGTAATGATGAGGTGGATGAGGTGTGATCTAGTTAGTGATGACGAGGTGGACGAGGTGTGATCTAGTTAATAATGAGGTGGATGAGGTGTGGTCTAGGTAATGATGAGGTGGATGAGGTGTGATCTAGTTAATAATGAGGTGGATGAGGTGTGATCTAGTTAGTGATGACGAGGTTGACGAGGTGTGATCTAGTTAATGATGACGAGGTGGATGAGGTGTGATCTAGTTAATGATGAGGTGGATGAGGTGTGATCTAGTTAATGATGAGGTGGATGAGATGTGATCTACTTAATAAGGACGAGGTGGACGAGGTGTGATCTTGTCAATGATGACGAGGTGGATGAGGTGGATGAGGTGTGATCTAGTTAATGATGAGGTGGATGAGGTGTGATCTAGTTAATGACGAGGTGGATGAGGTGTGGTCTAGTTAATGATGAGGTGGATGAGGTGTGGTCTAGTTAATGATGAGGTGGATGAGATGTGGTCTCGTTAATAATGACGAGGTGGATGTCCCGTGCCAGGTTGGCACAGGTCCGCGTGTCTCGGACTCGGCCTGCCGGAGGAGGTGGAGGAGGTGGAGGAGGTGGAGGAGGTGGAGGAGGTGGAGGAGGTGGGGACGACTCAAGTCTCACGCTCAGCTGTGAGCAACTAGTCTCGGATCACGTGGTCCGGACTGACGATGAGAGCAGCCAGATCGGTACCCAGACTCACCCACACACTCACTCACTTACACACTCACACTCTTACACACTCACTTACACACTCACTTACACACTCACTTACACACTCACTCACTTACACACTCACTCACTTACACACTCACTTACACACTCACTTACACACTCACACTCTTACACACTCACTTACACACTCACCCACACACTCACACACTCACACACTCACTTACACACTCACACACTCACTTACACACTCACTTACACACTCACTTACACACTCACTTACACACTCACTCACTTACACACTCACACTCTTACACACTTACTTACACACTCACCCACACACTCACACACTCACACTCACTTACACACTCACACACTCACTTACACACTCACTTACACACTCACTTACACACTCACTTACAAACTCACTCACTTACACACTCACTTACACACTCACTTACACACTCACCCACACACTCACTCACTTACACACTCACTTACACACTCACTTACACACTCACTTACACACTCACTTACACACTCACTCACACTCACACAAACTCACCCACACACTCACTCACTTACACACTCACTTACACACTCACACACTCACTTACACACTCACTTACACACTCACTCACACTCACACAAACTCACCCACACACTCACTCACTTACACACTCACTTACACACTCACACACTCACTTACACACTCACTTACACACAAACTCACCCAGACACTCACTCACTTACACACTCACTTACACACTCACACACTCACTTACACACTCACTTACACACAAACTCACCCAGACACTCACTCACTTACACACTCACTCACCCACACTCACCCACACTCACTCACTCACTTACACACTCACCCACTCACTCACCCACACTCACCCACACACTCACACTCACCCACACTCACCCACACTCACCCACACTCACTCACACTCACCCAAACTCACCCACACTCACTCACACTCACCCAAACTCACCCACACACTCACCCACACTCAACCACTCACTCAAACTCACTCACACTCACCCACACTCACCCAAACTCACCCACTCACTCACTCACCCACTGACTCACTCACTCACTCACCCACTCACCCAAACTCACTCACACTCACCCACACTCACCCACTCACTCACCCAATCACTCACTCACCCACTCACTCACTCACACTCACCCACTCACTCACTCACTCACCCACTCAACCAAACTCACCCACACACTCACTCACTTACACACTCACACACTCACACACTCACCCACTCACCCAAACTCACCCACACACTCACTCACTCACCCACTCACCCAAACTCACACTCACCCACACTCACCCACTCACTCACCCACACTCACCCACTCACTCACTCACTCACATTCACCCACACTCACCCAAACTCACTCACACTCACTCACCCACACTCACCCAGACTCACCCACACACTCACTCACTTACATACTCACCCACACACTCACCCACACTAACCCACTCACTCACCCACACTCATCCACTCACTCACTCACTCACACTCACCCACACTCACTCAAACTCACTCACACTCACTCACCCACACTCACCCACACTCACCCACACTCACCCACTCACTCACTCACTCACCCACTCACTCACCCACACTCACTCACACTCACTCACTCACACTCACTCACACTCACTCACCCACTCACTCACTCACTCACTCACCCACTCACCCAAACTCACCCACACACTCACCCACACTCACCCACTCACCCAAACTCACTCACACTCACCCACACTCACCCACTCACTCACCCACACTCACCCACTCACTGACTCACATTCACCCACACTCACCCAAACTCACTCACACTCACTCACCCACACTCACCCAGACTCACCCCAACATTCACTCACTTACACACTCACCCACACACTCACGCATACTCACCCACTCACTCACCCACACTCACCCACTCACTCACTCACACTCACCCACACTCACCCAAACTCACTCACACTCACTCACCCACACTCACCCACACTCACTCACACTCACCCACTCACTCACTCACCCACTCACTCACCCACACTCACTCACACTCACTCACACTCACTCACCCACTCACCCAAACTCACCCACACACTCACCCACACTCACCCACTCACCCAAACTCACTCACCCACACTCACCCACTCACTCACCCACACTCACCTACTCACTCACCCACACTCACCCACTCACTCACCCACTCACTCACACTCACTCACCCACTCACTCACTCACCCACTCACTCACCCACACACTCACCCACACTCACCCATTCACCCAAACTCACTCACACTCACCCACACTCACCCACTCACTCACCCACACTCACCTACTCACACTCACTCACTCACCCACTCACTCACTCACTCACCCACTCACTCACCCACACTCACTCACACTCACTCACTCTCACTCACACTCACTCACTCACTCACCCACTCACTCATTCACTCACCCACTCACCCAAACTCACTCACACTCACCCACACTCACCCACTCACCCACACTCACCCACTCACTCACTCACACTCACTCACACTCACTCACACTCACCCAAACTCACCCACACACTCACTCACCCACTCACTCACTCACCCACTCACCCAAACTCACTCACACTCACCCACACTCACCCACACTCATCCAAATTCACCCACACTCACCCACCCACTCACCCACACACACCCACACTCAGCCACACTCACCCACTCACTCAACCACACACTCACCCACACTCACCCACACTCACACTCACCCACACTCACCCACACTCACCCACACTCACACTCACCCACACTCACCCACACTCACTCACACTCACCCACTCATTCATCCACACTCACCCACTCACTCACCCACTCATCACCCACACTCACCCACACTCACACACACTCACTCACACTCACCCACACTGACACTCACACTCACCCACACTCACCCACTCACACTCACCCACAGTCACCCACTCACTCAGCCACTCACTCACCCACACTCACCCACACTCACCCACACTCACCCACTCACTCACCCACACTCACTCACCCACACTCACTCACTCACTCACACTCACCCACACTCACCCACATTCACCCACCCACACTCACCCACACTCACCCACTCACTCACCCACACTCACCCACACTCACCCACACTCACTCACTCACCCACTCACCCACTCACTCACCCACTCACCCACACTCACTCACTCTCACTCACCCACACTCACCCACACTCACCCACCCACACTCACCCACACTCACCCACACTCACCCACTCACCCACACTCACCCACACTCACCCACACTCACTCACTCACCCACTCACCCACTCACTCACCCACACTCACTCACACTCACCCACACTCACCCACTCACTCACTCACTCACCCACACTCACTCAAACTCACTCACACTCACTCACACTCACTCACACTCACCCAAACTCACCCACACACTCACTCACTCACCCACTCACTCACTCACTCACCCACTCACCCAAACTCACTCACACTCACCCACACTCACCCACTCACTCATCCACACTTACCCACTCACTCACTCACACTCACCCACACTCACCCACACTCACTCACTCACCCACACTCACCCACACTCACCCACACTCACCCACACTTACTCACACTCACCCACTCATTCATCCACACTCACCCACTCACTCACCCACTCATCACCCACACTCACCAACACTCACACACACTCACTCACACTCACCCACACTCACACTCACCCACACTCACCCACTCACACTCACCCACAGTCACCCACTCACTCAGCCACTCACTCACCCACACTCACCCACACTCACCCACACTCAACCACTCACTCACCCACACTCACTCACCCACACTCACTCACTCACTCACACTCACCCACACTCACCCACACTCACCCAACCACACTCACCCACACTCACCCACTCACTCACCCACACTCACCCACACTCAACCACACTCACTCACTCACTCACCCACTCACCCACTCACTCACCCACACTCACCCACACTCACTCACTCACCCACTCACCCACTCACTCACCCACACTCACTCACACTCACTCACACTCACCCACACTCACCCACACTCACCCACTCACTCACTCACTCACTCAAACTCACTCACACTCACTCACACTCACTCACACTCACCCACACTCACCCACTCACCCATCCACACTTACCCACTCACTCACTCACTCACACTCACCCACACTCACCCACACTCACTCACTCACTCACCCACACTCACCCACACTCACCCACACTCACACTCACCCACTCACTCACTCACTTACACTCACTCACACTCAACCATTCATTCACCCACTCACTCAGCCACTCACTCACCCACCCATTCACTCACCCACTCACTCACCCACTCACTCACCCACTCACCCACACTCACCCAAACTCACCCACCCACTCACCCACACTCACCCGCACTCACCCACTCACTCACCCACTCACTCACTCACACTCATCCACACTCACCCATTCAGTCACTCACCCACAATCACCCACACTCACACACACTCACTCACACTCACCCACCCACTCACTCACCCACTCACTCACACTCACCCACTTACTCACCCACTCACCCACCCACACTCACCTTCACACTCACTCACACTCACCCACACTCACTCACTCACCCACCCACACTCACCCTCAGTCACCCACTCACTCACTCACACACTCACTCACCCACACTCACCCACACTCATCCACTCACTCACCCACTCACTCACCCACTCACTCACCCACTCAATCATTCACTCACCCACTCACTCACCCACACTCACCCATTCACTCACCCACTCACTCACCCACACTCACCCACTCACTCACCCACTCACCCACACTCACCCACTCACTCACCCACACTCACCCACTCACTCACCCACTCACTCACACTCACCCACCCACTCACTTACCCACACACTCACCCACACTCACTCACCCACTCACTCACACCACTCACTCACACTCACCTACCCACTCACCAACTCACCCACTCACTCACCCACCCACTCACTCACACTCACCCACTCACTCACCCACTCACTCACCCACACTCACTCACACTCACTCACCCACACTCACCCATTCACTCACCCACTCACTCACCCACACTCACCCACTCACACACCCAGTCACTCACCAAGACCTCTTGTCCTGCCACACTCACCAAGACCTCTTGCCCTGCCACACTCACCAAGAGCTCTTGCCCTGCCACACTCACCAAGAGCCCTTGCCCTGCCACACTCACCAAGACCTCTTTCCCTGCCACACTCACCAAGACCTCTTGCCCTGCCACACTCACCAAGAGCCCTTGTCCTGCCACACTCACCAAGAGCTCTTGCCCTGCCACACTCACCAAGAGCTCTTGCCCTGCCACACTCACCAAGACCTCTTGCCCTGCCACACTCACCAAGACCTCTTGCCCTGCCACACTCACCAAGAGCCCTTGCCCTGCCACACTCACCAAGAGCCCTTGCCCTGCCACACTCACCAAGAGCCCTTGCCCTGCCACACTCACCAAGAGCCCTTGCCCTGCCACACTCACCAAGAGCCCTTGCCCTGCCACACTCACCAAGAGCCCTTGCCCTGCCACACTCACCAAGACCTCTTGCCCTGCCACACTCACCAAGAGCCCTTGCCCTGCCACACTCACCAAGACCTCTTGCCCTGCCACACTCACCAAGACCTCTTGCCCTGCCACACTCACCAAGAGCCCTTGCCCTGCCACACTCACCAAGAGCTCTTGCCCTGCCACACTCACCAAGAGCCCTTGCCCTGCCACACTCACCAAGAGCCCTTGCCCTGCCACACTCACCAAGAGCCCTTGCCCTGCCACACTCACCAAGAGCCCTTGCCCTGCCACACTCACCAAGACCTCTTGCCCTGCCACACTCACCAAGAGCCCTTGTCCTGCCACACTCACCAAGACCTCTTGCCCTGCCACACTCACCAAGAGCTCTTTCCCTGCCACACTCACCAAGAGCTCTTGCCCTGTCACACTCACCAAGACCTCTTGCCCTGCCACACTCACCAAGACCTCTTGCCCTGCCACACTCACCAAGAGCCCTTGCCCTGCCACACTCACCAAGAGCTCTTGCCCTGCCACACTCACCAAGAGCCCTTGCCCTGCCACACTCACCAAGAGCTCTTGTCCTACCACACTCACCAAGAGCCCTTGCCCTGCCACACTCACCAAGAGCCCTTGCCCTGCCACACTCACCAAGAGCTCTTGCCCTGCCACACTCACCAAGAGCCCTTGTCCTGCCACACTCACCAAGAGCTCTTGTCCTGCCACACTCACCAAGAGCCCTTGTCCTGCCACACTCACCAAGACCTCTTGCCCTGCCACACTCACCAAGAGCTCTTGCCCTGCCACACTCACCAAGAGCCCTTGCCCTGCCACACGCACCAAGAGCTCTTGCCCTGCCACACTCACCAAGACCTCTTGCCCTGCCACACTCACCAAGACCTCTTGCCCTGCCACACTCACCAAGAGCCCTTGCCCTGCCACACTCACCAAGAGCCCTTGCCCTGCCACACTCACCAAGAGCCCTTGCCCTGCCACACTCACCAAGAGCCCTTGCCCTGCCACACTCACCAAGACCTCTTGCCCTGCCACACTCACCAAGACCTCTTGCCCTGCCACACTCACCAAGAGCTCTTGCCCTGCCACACTCACCAAGACCTCTTGCCCTGCCACACTCACCAAGAGCTCTTGCCCTGCCACACTCACCAAGACCTCTTGCCCTGCCACACTCACCAAGAGCTCTTGCCCTGCCACACTCACCAAGACCTCTTGCCCTGCTACACTCACCAAGAGCTCTTGCCCTGCCACACTCACCAAGAGCCCTTGCCCTGCCACACTCACCAAGAGCTCTTGCCCTGCCACACTCACCAAGAGCCCTTGCCCTGCCACACTCACCAAGATCTCTTGCCCTGCCACACTCACCAAGACCTCTTGCCCTGCCACACTCACCAAGAGCCCTTGCCCTGCCACACTCACCAAGACCTCTTGCCCTGCCACACTCACCAAGAGCTCTTGCCCTGCCACACTCACCAAGACCTCTTGCCCTGCCACACTCACCAAGAGCCCTTGTCCTGCCACACTCACCAAGAGCTCTTGTCCTGCCACACTCACCAAGAGCCCTTGCCCTGCCACACTCACCAAGAGCCCTTGTCCTGCCACACTCACCAAGAGCCCTTGTCCTGCCACACTCACCAAGAGCCCTTGCCCTGCCACACTCACCAAGAGCCCTTGTCCTGCCACACTCACCAAGAGCCCTTGCCCTGCCACACTCACCAAGAGCTCTTGCCCTGCCACACTCACCAAGAGCCCTTGCCCTGCCACACTCACCAAGAGCCCTTGTCCTGCCACACTCACCAAGAGCCCTTGCCCTGCCACACTCACCAAGAGCTCTTGCCCTGCCACACTCACCAAGAGCTCTTGCCCTGCCACACTCACCAAGACCTCTTGCCCTGCCACACTCACCAAGACCTCTTGCCCTGCCACACTCACCAAGAGCCCTTGCCCTGCCACACTCACCAAGACCTCTTGCCCTGCCACACTCACCAAGAGCTCTTGCCCTGCCACACTCACCAAGAGCCCTTGCCCCACCACGCGGGGGACCTTTGCCTCTGGCCGCGTGTTTCGCGTGAGCAGGGGAGGCGGCCACGGGGGCGGCCATCGCCTTCGCGAGCATCCAGCGGCCGAGCGCGGAGCGCTCCGTCTTCCTGCCGGGACGCGGCTTCAGGGTGCGCGTCACTCACGTGGAGCGCCTCGGATCGTCGCGCGCGGTGAGCGGCCTGTGACGTCACGCGCGGGGGGGCGGGGTCTGTGACGTCGCGCGCGGGGGGGGGAGGGCCCAGTGGCGTCACGCGCCGGGGGGCGGGACCTGGGGCGTCACGCGTGGGGGGGGTGGGGCCTGTGGCGTCACGCACGGGGGGGTGGGGTCTGTGACGTCACGCGCGGGGGGGGGGCTGTGGCGTCACGTGGGGGGCGGAGTCTGTGACGTCACGTGCGGGGGGGGGGCGTGATGCACGTGGGGGGTGAACAAGTCTGGGGTGCGTGAATTTGATGTATTGGTAATCGAGTATTGATCGCCGAGTAATGATGATTGCGTATTGATATTCGAGAATTTGATCTCTGAGTAATGATCTCCGAGTATTTATACTCGAGCGAGCATTGATCTCAGATCATTGATATCCGAGTATTGATCATTTGAAGCAATTGGCGGGACCCCGGGTTCCCATCACGGCCCCGTGGTGTGAACCCCCGCGTAGCGACAGGAGTCTCGTTGCCTTACCGACGACAAAACCAGCGTCGATCGATTGGCCTCGTCGGGAGCTACTCGGGGCACGAAGCCTCGTCAAAAGTAGAAACTTCACACGAACTCGGCAAATTCACCGCCTGGTGGGGGGGCGGGCGGCTCGCCTCGCCAAAGAAGCCGAGGATCGCCGGGGCTCGCGTTTGTCCGGCGGGGTGGCGCCCGTCGTGCCGATCGCCGCTGCCGGCGCTTGTTGGCGTGAGTCTGGGCGGGCGGCGCGTTGCTGGCGGGGTCGCGAGTGGGCGGACTGAACAACAACAACAACAATAATTATTATGATAATTATTGACCCCGGGGTCCCGCCAAATGATTCATTTCGCGAATAGACATCACCAAATGGCGATGTATTGATCCTCGTGTATTGATCACAGAGTATCTATCGATCGCTGTGGGTGCAGGAGAAGAGTTCGTGCATGTTCACGGTGGAGCTGTCGCACGGAGAGTTCGCCTGGACCATCCGCCGGCGCTACAAACACTTCCAGGCGCTGCACCAGGAGCTGCAGCGCTACCGCACCCTCCTGCACATCCCAATCCCGACACGCGGGTAGCGCCACCCCGCCTGCACCACCTGCACCACCTGCACCACCTGTACCACCTGTACCACCTGCACCACCTGTACCACCTGTACCACCTGCACCACCTGTACCACCTGTACCACCTGCACCACCTGTACCACCTGTACCACCTGCACCACCTGTACCACCTGTACCACCTGTACCACGTACACCACCTGTACCACCTGTACCACCTGTACCACCTGCACCATCTGTACCACCTGTACCACCTGCACCACCTGTACCACCTGTACCACCTGTACCACCTGCACCACGTACACCACCTGTACCACCTGTACCACCTGCACCACCTGTACCACCTGTACCACGTACACCACCTGTACCACCTGTACCACCTGCACCACCTACACCACCTGTACCATGTACACCACCTGTACCACCTACACCACCTGTACCACCTGCACCACCTGTACCACCTACACCACCTACACCACCTGCACCACCTGTACCACCTGTACCACGTACACCACCTGTAATTACCTACACCACCTGTACCACCTGTACCACCTACACAACCTACACCACCTACACCACCTGTACCACCTGTACCACCTGTACCACGTACACCACCTGTACCACGTACACCACCTGCACCACCTGTAGCACCTGTACCACCTGCACCACTTGTACCACCTACACCACCTGCACCACCTGTACCACCTACACCACCTGTGCCGCCCCCCCATGCCCCCCCCCGTGCCCCCCCCGTGCCCCCCCCCGTGCCCCCCCGTGCCCCCCCCGTGCCCCCCCCCGTGCCCTCCCCCCGTGCCCTCCCCCCGTGCCCTCCCCCCGTGCCCCCCCCGTGCCCCCCCCCCGTGCCCCCAGGCTGCGGTCCTCGCCGTGGAGGCCGCGACGGCGACGACCGGAAGATTCCGGCGCTGCCGCACCGAATTGTCGATGGGAAGCGTCATGACGACCTCGATGGCGGTGGTCGTGACGAGCACACCACGTCCATCCGCAGGGTGACCACAACCACCACCACAACCACCACAACCACCACCACAACCACCACAACCACCACCACAACCACCACCACAACCACCACAACCACCACCACAACCACCACAACCACCACCACAACCACCACAACCACCACCACAACCACCACCACAACCACAACCACCACCACAACCACAACCACCACAACCACCACAACCACCACCACAACCACAACCACCACCACCACAACCACCACCACGGTCACCACCACCACAGTTACTACCACCACCACGTCCATCCGCAGGGTGACCACCACCACAACCACCACAACCACAACCACCACCACCACCACAACCACCACCACAACCACAACCACCACCACAACCACCACCACAACCACCACCACAACCACCACCACCACAATCACCACCACAACCACCACGGTCACCACGTCCATCCGCAGGGTGACCACAACAACCACAACAACCACAACCACCACCACGTCCATCCGCAGGGTGACTACCACCACAACCACCACAACCACAACTGGTGACGACCGCCTTCATCGGTGACGAACACCTTCACCGGTGACGAACACCTTCACCGGTGACGAGACGCCTTCACCGGTGACGAGACGCCTTCACCGGTGACGATCACCTTCACCGGTGACGAACACCTTCACCGGTGACGAACGCCTTCACCGGTGACGAACGCCTTCACCGGTGACGAGACGCCTTCACCGGTGACGATCGCCTTCACCGGTGACGAACACCTTCACCGGTGACGGACGCCTTCACCGGTAACGAGACGCCTTCAACCGGTGACGAACGCCTTCACCGGTGACGAGACGCCTTCACCGGTGACGGACGCCTTCACCGGTAACGACCGCCTTCACCGGTGACGACCGCCTTCACCGGTGACGAACGCCTTCACCGGTGACGAGACGCCTTCACCGGTGACGACCGCCTTCACCGGTGACGAACACCTTTACCGGTGACGGACGCCTTCACCGGTGATGAACGCCTTCACCGGTGAGGGACGCCTTCACCGGTGCTGGCCGTCCCCTAGGTTGACTCGGCCTCAAACAAGCGGCTCGCGAAGGCTGACGGCGTGGGGGAACTTTGCCTTTGTGTCTCGCTTTGCGGTGCAGAAGCAGATCGAGCAGTACCTGAGCACGCTGCTGGAGACGCCGATCTACAGGGACTACGCGGCCATGGTGGGTGGCACGCCTCTCGCGTGTCGTGCGTCACGCGTGTGACGTGTCGCACGTGTGTCGTGTGTCACGTGTGTCACGTGTCGCGTGTGTCACGTGTGTCACGTGTGTCGCGTGTGTCACGTGTCGCGTCCCGCTTGTGTGTTGAATGCGTCACGTGTTGTGTCCCGCGTGTGTCGCGCGTGTCACGTGTCACGTGTCACATGTCAGATGCCGTGCATGACGTGTCACGTGTTACCTGTCACGCGTGTGTACAGTGGGAGTTCCTGGAAGTGAGTTTCCTCTCATTCATCCGAGACCTGGGACCTAAGGGCATGTGAGTGACACACCCACACACTCACACACATACACACACACTCACACACATACACAACAACAACAACAACAACCGCCATTCGCCACTAAGTGGCGGTGACGTCACCACGACGCTTGTGCCAGGCTATGTGCACCCTGAGGCCACGTGAAGTGTCGAACGCCCGCTGGCAGGAGGTCACGGGGCAGACCCAGGTGCCACGGGTCGACTGACTGAGATGACTGGCTGATGCACCACCTGTGCCCCCTACTGTGCCAACCTGCTGTGCTTTAGCCACCCGGCGCTCCGCTCGCTGTTGTGAGCGTCGCTCCTCCGCCCTCCGTTGTTGTTGGAGGGCGACTGCCTCCAACTGCCCAGTAGCATCCTTCACGAGCCTCCTCCACAGAGGCCGATCTTGACACCGCTGGTACCAGTCATCGGCAAGTCCACTCAGCTCCACGTCCTCCTGTACCACATCACTCCATCTCTTCTCTAGCCCGTGCCGCGCCCGCTTAGCCCCCTCAATCCGGCCAAACAAAAGCTGTTTCGGCATGCGGTGGCTGGGCATGCGGGCTACATGACCCAGCCATCGCAGCCTTGCCTGCCGGAGGAGCTCACCGATGGGACCCTGCCCAGATCTTTCAAGGATTTGTGAGCTCCTCACACAATCCAGTCTGGTTAAACCCAGGATGGATCGTAGGCAGGTCAGCCTAAATGTTTCTAACCGGCGAAGATGTTCCATTAGGGGGGTCCACGTTTCGCAAGCGTAGAGAAGGGAGGGAATGACCGTGGCCGAGAAGACCTGAAGCTTAGTGCGGAGCGACAGACCAGGTAGCTTCCACACAGCGTTACGCAACCGATGAAAAGATATTGCCGCTCGACTGATTCGGAGTGAGACCTCTGCTGTTAAACTGGAGCCAGTCATAAGCACACTGCCCAGGTATGGGAAACTCTCCACTCTCTCCACAACTGCCCCATCACCGATTGGGAGTTGTGGGGGTGGAGTGTCCGATGGTACAAAATACCCAGGCAGGTGCTTAGTTTTGGTGGGGCTGATGGTAAGGCCCCACCTCTTAGTGGCACGCTCCAGTCTCAGCAGCAGCGTCTCCAACTCCTCCTCTGACTGAGCAGCTATTACCAAGTCATCAGCATACATAACGTGGTTGAGCAATAGGGAGCCATCCCTTGACCGCACCCGGGCATCGATTAGCCTCCCATTATATCTGTACCATATGGAGATTCCCCCGGTACAGCTATTGAAGGCTTCACGAACTACGTGGTCAAAATAGATGTTAAATAATGTGGGAGCCAGAGGACATCCCTGTCGCACCCCAAGGTGTACAGGGAATGGCTCTGACTCCCGGCCACGTAGTTTTACCCGGGCCCGCTCACCATCATTAAGGACCTTCATGATGGTGAGCAGAGGGTCAGGTACTCCAAAAGCACGAAGAACGACCCAGAGCCCAGGCCTACTGATGGTATCATAGGCCTTGACCAGGTCAATAAAGCAGAGATGTAGGTCTTGTTGGAATTCCCTACACCTCTGCTGTAGCAGACGGACAGAAAATATGGCATCTGTGCAGGACCGCCCTTTCCTGAAACCGCATTGGGGCTCCGCAAGCCTCTCCTCAGCGTGCCTGGCAAGGCGATGCTGAATAATCCTTGCCAGGACCTTTCCCGGCACACTGAGGAGTGAGATGCCCCTGTAGTTGTTACAGTCTGTGCGGTCCCCCTTCTTAAAAAGGGGGACCACCAGGGCATCCTTCCAATCCTGCGGAACCCGTCCAGTGGTCCAGACTGTTGTTATGATGTCATATAGGGCAGTCTGTGCACAAACGCCACCCTCCCTCAGCATTTCGCTTGGGAGATCATCTCTGCCCGCTGCCTTTCCTGGTCTCAGACTCCGTATCGCCTTCAATACTTCCTCAGCAGATGGCACCTCAGCCAGCCACTCACAGGGGGTGACTTCATCCAATATTTGAGGCACCGCAGCCTCAGCAGGGTCATCCTCACTTTGTGCCACGATGTTTTCCTGGCTGTGGGATTTTCCCTCCCCCAGGACCTCACAGAAATGCTCAGCAAATCTGCGAACCTGTTCCTGGGGGTCGGAAATTGGATCACCGTTTTTTCCCCTAATGATGGTAATAGGTGTGGCGCTGCAGGTTACTTTTTTGATGGAGTTAAATAGCGATTTGTGATCACGGGCCACTGAGGCAGACTCCATCTCCTCAGCAACCCGCGACCACCACCCATCCTTGCAGCGCCTCACGGCTCTCCGAACCTCCGAGCGAAGGCTGCGGTAAGCCTCCTCATTCTCTGACGTGGGATTCTGTAGCCGATGACAGTGGGCCTGTCGCTTTTTCTCAACCATCCTGAACAACTCCTCTGTCATCCAGGGTGTCTGGGGAGGTCTGGACCGCGTACCCAAAGCAGCCATTGCAGCTGCATGAGTCACAGTCCTAAACCTCGCCCATTTACCCTCGACATCAGGAGGAGTCGGGGACGATGCCAATCCCAGCCGCAAGCGATGATGAAATTCTCGCTTGCAACTTTCATCAGATAACTGAGACCAGGCCACTTTAGGTTGGAATGGGGTCCTGGGTGTACACCCACCACCGGAGTGGAAGAATGGCAGGCGCATCTTACAGATGACTAGTCGATGGTCAGAGGGCAGATCAGCTCCACGGTAGGTCCTGGTGTCAAGGACATGGGCTCGCATTCGCTGGTCCGTCACTATGTAGTCCAGCAGATGTTCTTGCTTGGACCCGGCATGCATCCATGATGTTGTGTGGATGCGCCGATGCCGGAACAGCGTGTTGGTAATTACAAGCCCATGGGCTGCACAAAAATCTAGCAGCCTCCTACCGTTGTTATTGAGCTGATCTGGCCCATGCCCTCCAATCACTCCAGACCAGGTGCCAGTATCATGACCAACTCGGGCATTGAAGTCACCCAACATGATGACTCTATCCCGAGGGGCCACTTTAGCCAGCACCTGTGACAGGAGGTCATAGAAGGCATCTGACTCATCGGCTTTGCCTGCATCCCTCCACGGATGTTCATCTTCGGTGGGGGCATAAGTAACCACGACCACCATTCCTCGCCTCCGGTTGATGGGAAGGCGAGCCCAAAGTAGCCTGGGGCTTACAGCTTCCCACACCTCACCGCCACGCTCCCACGCCCCCTTCATTCTTTTGTTCAAAAGAAGACCCACACCCTGTTGTTTGGCAGTCTGCTGCCCCGAGTAGAGGACTGTCCACCCCTCATGGTGGCAGGAGCCAGAGCCGGTCCACCGGACCTCCTGAATGCCGCATAGATCCATGCGGTACCGGTCCAGCTCCCGACAGAGGAGTGGCAGCCTCTCCTCTGCAGTGAGCGTTCGAACATTCCACGTGGCCACCCGTAGTGGCTTTTCGTTGTTTCTGGAGTAGCCCCGAGGGTAGGTATTCAATCTCCTGGCTCCGCCAATTGGGGTTTGGCCAGGAGACGTCATAGACGCCTGGCCCCCCGGGGCCTCCGGCACAAGCTTAGTTGTTACATATTTCACTTTAATTCGTGGTTTTGTGGTAATTAATTGAAGGTGGAGGGGTTACCAGCCCCTCGCACCCGTCCAGAGCCCCCGTTTAGCCCCTGTGGTGGACACATATGCCATGAGGGGAGGAGCCAATCAAAATTGGAACTCCCCCCACAGCACTGTCCACGACAGAGTTGCCCGTCCGGCACCGCACTCACACACATACACACATACACACACACTCATACACACACACTCACACACACACTCACACACATACACACACACTCACACATACACACATTCACACACATACACACACACTCACACACATACACACACACTCACACCCACACACTCACACACTCACACACACACTCACACACATACACACACACTCACACATACACACACACTCACACATACACACACACTCACACACACACACTCACACATACACACACACTCACACACATACACACACACACGCCTGCACACCCACAACAACAACAACCGCCATTCGCCACTAAGTGGCGGTGACGTCACCATGACGCTTGTGCCAGGCCATATGCACCTTGAGGCCACGTGGAGTGTCGAACGCCCGCTGGCAGGAGGTCACGGGGCAGACCCAGGTGCCACGGGTCGACTGACTGAGATGACTGGCTGATGCACCACCTGTGCCCCCTACTGTGCCAACCCGCTGTGCTTTAGCCACCTGGCGCTCCGCTCGTTGTTCTGAGCGTCGCTCCTCCACCCTCCGTTGTTGTTGGAGGGCGACTGCCTCCAACTGCCCAGTAGCGTCCTTCACGAGCCTCCTCCACAGAGGCCGATCTTGACACCGCTACTACCAGTCAACGGCAAGTCCACTCAGCTCCACGTCCTCCTGTACCACATCACTCCATCTCTTCTCTAGCCCGTGCCGCACCCGTTTAGCCTGCTCGATCCGGCTGAACAAAAGCTGTTTAGGTATGCGGTGGCTGGGCATGCGGGCTACATGACCCAGCCAATGCAGCCTTGCCCGCCGGAGGAGCTCACCGATGGGACCTTGTCCAGATCTTTCAAGGATTTGTGAGCTCCTCACACAATCCAGTCTGGTTAAACCCAGGATGGATCGTAGGCAGGCCAGCCTAAATGTTTCTAACCGGCGAAGATGTTCCATTTGCGGGGTCCATGTTTCGCAAGCGTAGAGAAGGGAGGGAATGACCGTGGCCGAGAAGACCTGAAGCTTAGTGCGGAGCAACAGACCAGGTAGCTTCCACACAGCGTTACGCAACCGATGAAAAGATATTGCCGCTCGACTGATTCGGAGTGAGACCTCTGCTGTTAAACTGGAGCCGGTCATAAGCACACTTCCCAGGTATGGGAAACTCTCCACTCTCTCCACAACTGCCCCATCACCGATTGTGAGTTGTGGGGGTGGAGTGTCCGATGGTACAAAATACCCAGGCAGGTGCTTAGTTTTGGTGGGGCTGATGGTAAGGCCCCATTTCTTAGTGGCACGCTCCAGTCTCAGCAGCAGCATCTCCAACTCCTCCTCTGAATGAGCAGCTATTACCAAATCATCAGCATACATAACGTGGTTGAGCAATAGAGAGCCATCCCTTGACTGCACCCGGGCATCGATCAGCCTCCCATTATATCTGTACCATATGGAGATTCCCCCGGTACAGCTATTGAAGGCTTCACGAACTACGTGGCCAAAATAGATGTTAAATAACGTGGTGTACAGGGAATGGCTATGACTCCCGGCCACGTAGTTTTACCCGGGCCTGCTCACCATCATGAAGGTCCTTAATGATCGTGAGCAGAGGGTCAGGGACTCCGAAAGCACGAAGAACAACCCAGAGCCCAGGCCTACTGATGATATCATAGGCCTTGACCAGGTGAATAAAGCAGAGATTTAGGTCTTGTTGGAATTCCCTACACCATCTGTGCAGGACCGCCCTTTCCTGAAACCGCATTGGGGCTCCGCAAGCCTCTCCTCAGTGTGCCTGGCAAGGCGATGTTGAATAATCCTTGCCAAGACCTTTCCCGGCACACTGAGGAGTGAGATGCCCCTGTAGTTGTTACAGTCTGTGCGGTCCCCCTTCTTAAAGACGGGGAACCACCAGGGCATCCTTCCAATCCTGCGGAACCCGTCCAGTGGTCCAGACTGTTGTTATGATGTCACGTAGGGCAGTCTGTGCACAAACGCCACCCTCCCTCAGCATTTCGCTTGGGAGATCATCTCTACCCGGTGCCTTTCCTGGTCTCAGACTCCGGATCGCCCTCAGAACTTCCTCAACAGATGGCACCTCAGCCAGCCACTCGTGCTACTCCACACACACACTCACACAGGCACACACTCATAGACGCACACACTCACACACACTCACACACACTCATACACGCACACACACACACTCACTCATACACGCACACACACACACTCATACACGCACACACACACATCCACTGACACTCCTCTCTCTGTACTTTTTCCCCTGTGTCCCCCCCTCCCAATGACCACCCCCCGTCCCCCCCACCCCATATCCCCCCTCCAATATCCCCCACCTCGTGGCCCCCACCCCCCGTCCCCCCCCCCCGTGTCCCCCCCCCTCCCCCATGTCCACCTCCCCCATGCCCCGTGCCAGTGAGGGCTATCTGATGAAGCGCTCCGGTGGGTACAAGATGGGCCACTGTGGGGGTGGTGAGGCGTGCTCACGCTGGTCCAAGCGGTACGGGCACCCACACGCCAACACGTGCCACCCACGCACAACCTGCCTGTGCACACACACAGACACACCGATACGTGCCACCCTACGCACCCACACGTGCAACACCACATGTCCGCACGTGCCGCCCCACATTTTTCCCGCACGCGCCACCTGACACGCCCGTCACGTGCCACCCACACAACCGCACGTGCCGCCCCGCACAGCTGCACGTGCCACTCCACACTAACGCACTGTCCCCAATACAATTGTACTGATGAGTTTCACGGACGACGACTCGTGTTGCCCCCTCCCCCCCACGCACCCCCCGCGCCCCCACCCCCACCACCATGCCCCCCCCGCCCCCCCCCCCCGTGGACCCAGGTGGTTCGTGCTCAAGGACTCGTTCCTGCTGTACACGGACGCCGACGGTGGCCACGTCTCCGGCGTGCTGCTCTTCGACCGCGACTTTGACGCGCAGACCAACAACAGCAACGACAGCAGCCACGCAGACAAGACGGCGCGCGTCAACATCGAGAACATGAGCAGGTGGCGGGGGGGGGCGGGGGGGAGGGGGGCACGGGGGGACTCACCGTGTCCCTGTGTCTCTATAGGACTCGCCGTGTCCCTGCGTCTCTATAGGACTCGCCGTGTTCCTGCGTCTCTATAGGACTCACCGTGTCCCTGCGTCTCTATAGGACTCGCCGTGTCCCTGCGTCTCTATAGGACTCGCCGTGTCCCTGCGTCTCTATAGAACTCGCCATGTCCCTGCGTCTCTATAGGACTCACCGTGTCCCTGCGTTTCTATAGGACTCACCGTGTCCCTGCGTCTCTATAGGACTCGCCGTGTCCCTGCGTCTCTATGGGACTCACCGTGCCCCTGTGTCTCTATAGGACTCGCCGTGTCCCTGCGTCTCTATAGGACTCACCGTGTCCCTGCGTCTCTATAGGACTCACCGTGCCCCTGTGTCTCTATAGGACTCACCGTGCCCCTGCGTCTCTATAGGACTCACCGTGTCCCTGCGTCTCTATAGGACTCGCCGTGTCCCTGCGTCTCTATAGGACTCACCGTGTCCCTGCGTCTCTATAGGACTCACCGTGTCCCTGCGTATCTATAGGACTCACCGTGTCCCTGCGTCTCTATAGGACTCGCCGTGTCCCTGTGTCTCTATAGGACTCACCGTGTCCCTGCGTCTCTATAGGACTCACCGTGTCCCTGCGTCTCTATAGGACTCACCGTGTCCCTGCGTCTCTATAGGACTCACCGTGTCCCTGCGTCTCTATAGGACTCACCGTGTCCCTGCGTCTCTATAGGACTCACCGTGTCCCTGCGTCTCTATAGGACTCACCGTGTCCCTGCGTCTCTATAGGACTCGCCGTGTCCCTGTGTCTCTATAGGACTCACCGTGTCCCTGCGTCTCTATAGGACTCACCGTGTCCCTGCGTCTCTGTAGGACTCGCCGTGTCCTTGCGTCTCTATAGGACTCACCGTGTCCTTGCGTCTCTATAGGACTCACCGTGTCCCTGCGTCTCTATAGGACTCACCGTGCCCCTGCGTCTCTAAAGGACTCACCGTGTCCCTGCGTCTCTATAGGACTCACCGTGTCCCTGCGTCTCTATAGGACTCACCGTGTCCCTGCGTCTCTATAGGACTCACCGTGTCCCTGCTTCTCTATAGGACTCACCGTGTCTCTGCGTCTCTATAGGACTCACCGTGTCTCTGTGTCTCTATAGGACTCACCGTGTCCCTGTGTCTCTATAGGACTCACCGTGTCTCTGCGTCTCTATAGGACTCGCCGTGTCCCTGCGTCTCTATGGGACTCACCGTGCCCCTGTGTCTCTATAGGACTCGCCGTGTCCCTGCGTCTCTATAGGACTCACCGTGTCCCTGCGTCTCTATAGGACTCACCGTGCCCCTGTGTCTCTATAGGACTCACCGTGCCCCTGCGTCTCTATAGGACTCACCGTGTCCCTGCGTCTCTATAGGACTCACCGTGTCCCTGCGTATCTATAGGACTCACCGTGTCCCTGCGTCTCTATAGGACTCGCCGTGTCCCTGTGTCTCTATAGGACTCACCGTGTCCCTGCGTCTCTATAGGACTCGCCGTGTCACTGTGTCTCTATAGGACTCACCGTGTCCCTGCTTCTCTATAGGACTCGCCATGTCCCTGCGTCTCTATAGGACTCACCGTGTCCCTGCGTCTCTATAGGACTCACCGTGTCCCTGCGTCTCTATAGACTCACCGTGTCCCTGCGTCTCTATAGGACTCACCGTGTCCCTGCGTCTCTATAGGACTCACCGTGTCCCTGCGTCTCTATAGGACTCACCGTGTCCCTGCGTCTCTATAGGACTCACCGTGTCCCTGCGTCTCTATAGGACTCACCGTGTCCCTGCGTCTCTATAGGACTCGCCGTGTCCCTGCGTCTCTATAGGACTCACCGTGTCCCTGCGTCTCTATAGGACTCACCGTGTCCCTGCGTATCTATAAGACTCACCGTGTCCCTGCGTCTCTATAGGACTCTCCGTGTCCCTGTGTCTCTATAGGACTCACCGTGTCCCTGCGTCTCTATAGGACTCGCCGTGTCACTGTGTCTCTATAGGACTCACCGTGTCCCTGCTTCTCTATAGGACTCGCCGTGTCCCTGCGTCTCTATAGGACTCACCGTGTCCCTGCGTCTCTATAGGACTCACCGTGTCCCTGCGTCTCTATAGGACTCACCGTGTCCCTGCGTCTCTATAGGACTCACCGTGTCCCTGCGTCTCTATAGGACTCACCGTGTCCCTGCGTCTCTATAGGACTCACCGTGTCCCTGCGTCTCTATAGGACTCGCCGTGTCCCTGTGTCTCTATAGGACTCACCGTGTCCCTGCGTCTCTATAGGACTCACCGTGTCCCTGCGTCTCTGTAGGACTCGCCGTGTCCCTGCATCTCTATAGGACTCACCGTGTCCTTGCGTCTCTATAGGACTCACCGTGTCCCTGCGTCTCTATAGGACTCACCGTGCCCCTGTGTCTCTATAGGACTCACCGTGCCCCTGCGTCTCTATAGGACTCACCGTGTCCCTGTGTCTCTATAGGACTCACCGTGTCTCTGCGTCTCTCTAGGACTCGCCGTGTCCCTGCGTCTCTATGGGACTCACCGTGCCCCTGTGTCTCTATAGGACTCGCCGTGTCCCTGCGTCTCTATAGGACTCACCGTGTCCCTGCGTCTCTATAGGACTCACCGTGCCCCTGTGTCTCTATAGGACTCACCGTGCCCCTGCGTCTCTATAGGACTCACCGTGTCTCTGCGTCTCTATAGGACTCACCGTGTCTCTGTGTCTCTATAGGACTCACCGTGTCCCTGTGTCTCTATAGGACTCACCGTGTCTCTGCGTCTCTATAGGACTCACCGTGTCCCTGCGTCTCTATAGGACTCACCGTGTCCATGCGTCTCTATAGGACTCACCGTCTCCCTGCGTCTCTATAGGACTCACCGTGTCCCTGCGTCTCTATAGGACTCACCGTGTCCCTGTGTCTCTATAGGACTCGCCGTGTCCCTGCGTCTCTATAGGACTCGCCGTGTCCCTGCGTCTCTATAGGACTCACCGTGTCCCTGTGTCGCTATAGGACTCACCGTTTCCCTGTGTCTCTATAGGACTCACCGTGTCCCTGTGTCTCTATAGGACTCACTGTGTTCCTGTGTCTCTATAGGACTCACCGCGTCTCTGTGTCTCTATAGGACTTGCCGTGTCCCTGCATCTCTATAGGACTCGCCGCATCCCTGTGTCTCTATAGGACTCACCGTGTCCCTGCGTCTCTATAGGACTAGCCGTGTCCCTGCATCTCTATAGGACTCACTGTGTCCCTGTGTCTCTATAGGACTAGCCGTGTCCCTGCATCTCTAAAGGACTCACTGTGTCCCTGCGTCTCTATAGGACTCACCGTGTCCCTGCGTCTCAATAGGACTCACCGTGTTCCTGTGTCTCTATAGGACTCACCGTGTCCCTGCGCCTCTATAGGACTCACCGTGTCCCTGTGTCTCTATAGGACTCACCGTGTTCCTGTGTCTCTATAGGACTCACCACGTCCTGCGTCTCTATAGGAATCACTGTGTCCCTGCGTCTCTATAGGACTCACCGTGTCCTGCGTCTCTATAGGACTCACCGTGTCCCTGTGTCTCTATAGGACTCCCCGTGTCCCTGTGTCTCTATAGGACTCACCGTGTCCCTGCGTCTCTATAGGACTCACCGTGTCCCTGTGTCTCTATAGGAATCACCGTGTCCCTGCGTCTCTATAGGATTCACCGTGTCCCTGCGTCTCTATAGGACTCACCGTGTCTCTGCATCTCTATAGGACTCACCGTGTCCCTGCGTCTCTATAGGACTCACCGTGTCCCTGCGTCTCTATAGGACTCACCGTGTCCCTGCGTCTCTATAGGACTCACTGTGTCCCTGCGTCTCTATAGGACTCACCGTGTCCCTGCGTCTCTATAGGACTCACCGTGTCCCTGCGTCTCTATAGGACTCACCGTGTCTCTGCGTCTCTATAGGACTCACTGTGTCCCTGCGTCTCTATAGGATTCACCGTGTCCCTGCGTCTCTATAGGACTCACCGTGTCTCTGCGTCTCTATAGGACTCACCGTGTCCCTGCGTCTCTATAGGACTCACCGTGTCCCTGTGTCTCTATAGGACTCACCGTGTCCCTGCGTCTCTATAAGACTCACCGTGTCCCTGCGTCTCTATAGGACTCACCATGTCCCTGTGTCTCTATAGGATTCACCATGTCCCTGCGTCTCTATAGGACTCACCGTGCCCCTGCGTCTCTATAGGACTCACCGTGTTTCCCCTCCTGCACCCTCCCCCCTGCCTCTCGCGTGCAGGACACTGACGGTGCGCTGCCCATCGTTCCGCCACAGCTTGTGGTGGAGCAAATCGCTGCGGGAGTTCGCGGAGACCCACGGCAGTGACTACAAACACAGCAACCGCTTCGACGGCTTCGCCCCGCCACGGCCACTGACGCACGCACGCTGGTACACACACACACACGCTGGTACACACACACACACACACGCTGGTACACACACACACACGCTGGTACACACACACACGCACGCTGGTACACACACACACACACACGCTGGTACGCACGCACACACACGCACGCTGGTACGCACACACACACACGCTGGTACGCACGCAAACACACGCACGCTGGTGCGCACACACACACACGCTGGTACACACACACACACACGCTGGTACGCACACACACACACACGCTGGTACACACACACACACGCTGGTACGCACACACACACACGCTGGTACGCACACACACACACGCTGGTACGCACGCACACACACGCACGCTGGTACGCACACACACGCACGCTGGTACGCACACACACACACGCTGGTACACACACACACACGCTGGTACACACACACACACACGCTGGTACGCACACACACACACGCTGGTACGCACACACACACACACACGCTGATACGCACACACACACACGCTGGTACACACACACGCTGGTACGCACACACACACACACGCTGGTACGCACACACACACACGCTGGTACGCACACACACACACACAAACGCTGGTACACACACACACGCTGGTACGCACACACACACACACACTCTGGTACGCACGCACACACACACACACGCTGGTATGCACACACACACACACACACGCTGGTACGCACACACACACACACGCTGGTACGCACGCACACACACGCTGGTACGCACGCACACACACGCTGGTACGCACACACACACACGCTGGTACACACACACACACACGCTGGTACACACACACACACGCACGCTGGTATGCACGCACACACACGCTGGTACGCACACACACACACACACGCTAGTACGCACACACACATGCACGCTGGTACGCACACACACACACGCTGGTACGCACACACACACACACGCATGCAAAGATCCCCCGTATAGCCTTAACAGCCTGTTGGGGCAAGTGCTGTTAGCGAACACCTATGACTGTGGCACACGAGGGGGTGGGTCTCCAGCACCACGCCCGACCGACTTTGTCTCCCTACGGGAGGCCCAGCACCGGTACAGGTAATCGTGACTAGTGTTGGCCGTGAGCTGGAATTGAACTCGGGTCGCAGGATTCGTGATGCAGCACACTAACCATGACACTGGAACACACACACACACTGATACACACACAACAACAACCGCCATTCGCCACTAAGTGGCGGTGACGTCACGACGACGCTTGTGCCAGGCTATGTGCACCGTGAGGCCACGTGAAGTGTCGAACGCCCGCTGGCAGGAGGTCACTGGGCAGACCCAGGTGCCACGGGTCGACTGACTGAGATGACTGAGACGAGTGGCTGATGCACCACCTGTGCCTTGGAGGGCGACTGCCTCCAACTGCCCAGTAGCATCCTTCACGAGCCTCCTCCACAGAGGCCGATCTTGACACCGCTGATACCAGTCATCGGCAAGTCCACTCAGCTCCACGTCCTCCTGTACCACATCAATCCATCTCTTCTCTAGCCCGTGCCGCGCCCGCTTAGCCCCCTCAATCCGGCCAAACAAAAGCTGTTTCGGCATGCGGTGGCTGGGCATGCGGGCTACATGACCCAGCCATCGCAGCCTTGCCCGCCGGAGGAGCTCACCGATGGGACCCTGCCCAGATCTTTCAAGGATTTGTGAGCTCCTCACACAATCCAGTCTGGTCAAACCCAGGATGGATCGTAGGCAGGCCAGCCTAAATGTTTCTAACCGGCGAAGATGTTCCATTAGGGGGGTCCACGTTTTGCAAGCGTAGAGAAGGGAGGGAATGACCGTGGCGAGAAGACCTGAAGCTTAGTGCGGAGCGACAGACCAGGTAGCTGCCACACAGCGTTACGCAACCGATGAAAAGATATTGGCGCTCGACTGATTCGGAGTGAGACCTCTGCTGTTAAACTGGAGCGAGTCATAAGCACACTGCCCAGGTATGGGAAACTCTCCACTCTCTCCACAACTGCCCCATCACCGATTGGGAGTTGTGGGGGTGGAGTGTCCGATGGTACAAAATACCCAGGCAGGTGCTTAGTTTTGGTGGGGCTGATGGTAAGGCCCCACCTCTTAGTGGCACGCTCCAGTCTCAGCAGCAGCGTCTCCAACTCCTCCTCTGACTGAGCAGCTATTACCAAATTATCAGCATACATAACGTGGTTGAGCAATAGGGAGCCATCCCTTGACCGCACCCGGGCATCGATCAGCCTCCCATTATATCTGTACCATTTGGAGATTCCCTCGGTACAGCTATTGAAGGCTTCACGAACTACGTGGTCAAAATAGATGTTAAATAATGTGGGAGCCAGAGGACATCCCTGTCGCACCCCAAGGTGTACAGGGAATGGCTCTGACTCCCGGCCACGTAGTTTTACCATCATGAAGGTCCTTAATGATCGTGAGCAGAGGGTCAGGTACTCCAAAAGCACGAAGAACGACCCTGAGCCCAGGCTTACTGATGGTATCATAGGCCTTGACCAGGTCAATAAAGCAGAGATGTAGGTCTTGTTGGAATTCCCTACACCTCTGCTGTAGCAGACGGACAGAAAATATGGCATCTGTGCAGGACCGCCCTTTCCTGAAACCGCATTGGGGCTCCGCAAGCCTCTCCTCAGCGTGCCTGGCAAGGCAATGCTGAATAATCCTTGCCAGGACCTTTCCCGGCACACTGAGGAGTGAGATGCCCCTGTAGTTGTTACAGTCTGTGCGGTCCCTCTTCTTAAAGAGGGGGACCACCAGGGCATCCTTCCAATCCTGCGGAACCCGTCCAGTGGTCCAGACTGTTGTTATGATGTCACGTAGGGCAGTCTGTGCACAAACGCCACCCTCCCTCAGCATTTCGCTTGGGAGATCATCTCTGCCCGGTGCCTTTCCTGGTCTCAGACTCCGGATCGCCCTCAGTACTTCCTCAACAGATGGCACCTCAGCCAGCCACTCACAGGGGGTGACACACACACTGATACACACTGATAAACACACACACACACTGGTACACACACACTGATACACACTGATACACACACTGATAAACACACACACTGGTACACACACTGATAAACACACACACTGGTACACACACACACTGATACACACACACACTGATACACACACACACTGGTACACACACACACTGGTACACACACACACTGGTACACACACACACTGATACACACACACACACTGATACACACACTGATAAACACACACACTGGTACACACACACACACTGGTATACACACACTGATACACACACACACTGGTACACACACACTGATACACACACTGATACACACACTGATACACACACACACTGATACACACACACACTGATACACACACTGATAAACACACACACACACTGGTACACACACAATGATACATACACACACTGCTACACATACACACACTGGTACACAAAGATAAAGACAAAGATCCCCCGTATAGCCTTAACAGACTGTAGGGGCAAGTGCTGTTAGCGAGCACCTATGAAGGCCGGAACGGTACACGAGGGGGTGGGTGGCCAGCACCACGCCCGACCGCCTTTGTCTCCCTAGTGACGATGTTTACACACCGCACCAGGTACTCATTTGAGGCTGAGTCGACCTAGGGGAGGCCCGGGACCGGTTCAGATAATCGTCACTGGTGTTGGCCGTGAGCGGGAATCGAACCCGGGTCGCCAGGTTCATAGCGCAGCACGCTAACCGCTACACTATCGCTCCCCACTGGTACACACACACTGGTACACGCACACTGATACACACACACACTGATACACACACACACTGATACACACACTGATAAACACACACACTGATAAACACACACACACACTGCTACACATACCCACACTGGTGCACACACACTGGTACACACACACTAGTACACACACACACACACTGGTACACACACTGATAAACACACACACACACACTAGTACACAAAGATAAAGATCCCCCATATAGCCTTAACAGACTGTAGGGGCAAGTGCTGTTAGCGAGCACCTATGAAGGCCGGAACGGTACACGAGGGGGTGGGTGGCCAGCACCACGCCCGACCGCCTTTGTCTCCCTAGTGGCAATGTTTACACACCGCACCAGGTACTCATTTGAGGCTGAGTCGACCTAGGGGAGGCCTGGGACCGGTTCAGATAATCGTCACTGGTGTTGGCCGTGAGCGGGAATCGAACCCGGGTCGCCAGGTTCATAGCGCAGCGCGCTAACCGCTACACTACCGCTCCCCACACTAGTACACACACACTGATACACACACACACACTGCTACACACACACTGGTACACACACACTGGTACACACACACACTGATACACACACTAGTACACACACACTGGTAAACACACACTAGTACACACACACTAGTACACACACACTGATACACACACAATGCCGGCTGGGCGTGGCACCGCCCTTCATAGTCGCAGCTGTTCGCTACTAGCAGCACTTGCCCCTCCAGTCTGTGAAGGCTACACGGGGGATCTTTGTCTGTCGGTGGGGCCAGGTTCGTGAACGCCGCTGAGTACTTTGTGCAGGTGGCTGACGCCCTGCAGGAGGCCAAGGAGGAGATCTTCATCACGGACTGGTGGTGCGTAGCATCACCACCAGCACCACCATCACCACCACCAGCACCATCACCACCAGCACCATCACCACCACCATCACCACCACCATCACCACCATCACCACCACCATCACCACCACCAGCACCATCACCACCAGCACCATCACCACCAGCACCATCACCAGCACCATCACCACCATCACCACCATCACCACCACCATCACCACCATCACCACCACCACCACCATAACCACCACCCCCGTTACCATCATCACCGAGACCATCACCACCATCATGACCACTACCGTCACGATCACCCCCTGTGAGCGAGTAGTTAAGTGACTGACTGAGTGAACAAGTAGCTGAGTGACTGACTGAGTGAGCGAGTAGTTAAGTGACTGACTGAGTGAGCGAGTAGCTGAGTGACTGACTGAGTGACTGAGTGAGCGAGTAGCTGAGTGACTGACTGAGTGAGCGAGTAGTTAAGTGACTGACTGAGTGAGCGAGTAGCTGAGTGACTGACTGAGTGACTGAGTGAGCGAGTAGCTGAGTGACTGACTGAGTGAGCGAGTAGTTAAGTGACTGACTGAGTGAGCGAGTAGCTGAGTGACTGACTGAGTGAGCGAGTAGCTGAGTGACTGACTGAGTGAGCGAGTAGCCGAGTGACTGAGTGAGTGAGCGAGTAGCTGAGTGACTGACTGAGTGAGCGAGTAGTTAAGTGACTGACTGAGTGAGCGAGTAGCTGAGTGACTGACTGAGTGAACGAGTAGTTAAGTGACTGACTGAGTGAGCGAGTAGCTGAGTGACTGACTGAGTGAGCGAGTAGCCGAGTGACTGAGTGAGTGAGCGAGTAGCTGAGTGACTGACTGAGTGAGCGAGTAGCTGAGTGACTGACTGAGTGAGCGAGTAGCTGAGTGACTGACTGAGTGAGCGAGTAGCCGAGTGACTGAGTGAGTGAGCGAGTAGCTGAGTGACTGACTGAGTGAGCGAGTAGCTGAGTGACTGACTGAGTGAGCGAGTAGCTGAGTGACTGACTGAGTGAGCGAGTAGTTAAGTGACTGACTGAGTGAGCGAGTAGCTGAGTGACTGACTGAGTGAGCGAGTAGCCGAGTGACTGACTGAGTGAGCAAGTAGCTGAGTGACTGACTGAGTGAGCGAGTAGTTGAGTGACTGACTGAGTGAGCGAGTAGCTGAGTGACTGAGTGAGCGAGTAGCCGAGTGACTGACTGAGTGAGCGAGTAGCCGAGTGACTGACTGAGTGAGCGAGTAGTTGAGTGACTGACTGAGTGAGCGAGTAGCTGAGTGACTGACTGAGTGAGCGAGTAGTTGGGTGACTGAGTGAGCGAGTAGCTGAGTGACTGACTGAGTGAGCGAGTAGTTAAGTGACTGACTGAGTGAGCGAGTAGCTGAGTGACTGACTGAGTGAGCGAGTAGCCGAGTGACTGAGTGAGTGAGCGAGTAGCTGAGTGACTGACTGAGTGAGCGAGTAGTTAAGTGACTGACTGAGTGAGCGAGTAGCTGAGTGACTGACTGAGTGAACGAGTAGTTAAGTGACTGACTGAGTGAGCGAGTAGCTGAGTGACTGACTGAGTGAGCGAGTAGCCGAGTGACTGAGTGAGTGAGCGAGTAGCTGAGTGACTGACTGAGTGAGCGAGTAGCTGAGTGACTGACTGAGTGAGCGAGTAGCTGAGTGACTGACTGAGTGAGCGAGTAGCCGAGTGACTGAGTGAGTGAGCGAGTAGCTGAGTGACTGACTGAGTGAGCGAGTAGCTGAGTGACTGACTGAGTGAGCGAGTAGCTGAGTGACTAACTGAGTGAGCGAGTAGCCGAGTGACTGACTGAGTGAGCGAGTAGCCGAGTGACTGACTGAGTGAGCGAGTAGTTGAGTGACTGACTGAGTGAGCGAGTAGCTGAGTGACTGACTGAGTGAGCGAGTAGTTGGGTGACTGAGTGAGCGAGTAGCTGAGTGACTGACTGAGTGAGCGAGTAGTTAAGTGACTGACTGAGTGAGCGAGTAGCTGAGTGACTGACTGAGTGAGCGAGTAGCCGAGTGACTGACTGAGTGAGCGAGTAGCTGAGTGACTGACTGAGTAAGCGAGTAGTTGAGTGACTGACTGAGTGAGCGAGTAGCTGAGTGACTGACTGAGTGAGCGAGTAGCTGAGTGACTGAGTGAGTGAGCGAGTAGCTGAGTGACTGACTGAGTGACTGAGTGAGCGAGTAGCTGAGTGACTGACTGAGTGAGCGAGTAGCTGAGTGACTGACTGAGTGAGCGAGTAGCTGAGTGACTGACTGAGTGAGCGAGTAGCCGAGTGACTGACTGAGTGAGCGAGTAGCTGAGTGACTGACTGAGTGAGCGAGTAGTTGAGTGACTGACTGAGGGAGCGAGTAGCTGAGTGACTGACTGAGTGAGCGAGTAGCTGAGTGACTGACTGAGTGAGCGAGTAGCCGAGTGACTGAATGAGTGAGCGAGTAGCTGGGTGACTGACTGAGTGAGCGAGTAGCCGAGTGACTGACTGAGTGAGCGAGTAGCTGAGTGACTGACTGAGTGAGCGAGTAGTTGAGTGACTGACTGAGTGAGCGAGTAGCTGAGTGACTGACTGAGTGAGCGAGTAGTTGGGTGACTGAGTGAGCGAGTAGCTGAGTGACTGACTGAGTGAGCGAGTAGTTAAGTGACTGACTGAGTGAGCGTGTAGCTGAGTGACTGACTGAGTGAGCGAGTAGCCGAGTGACTGACTGAGTGAGCGAGTAGCTGAGTGACTGACTGAGTGAGCGAGTAGTTGAGTGACTGAGTGAACGACTAGCTGAGTGACTGACTGAGTGACTGACTGAGCGAGTAGTTGAGTGACTGACTGAGTGAGCGAGTAGCTGAGTGACTGACTGAGTGAGCGAGTAGCTGAGTGACTGAGTGAGTGAGCGAGTAGCTGAGTGACTGACTGAGTGACTGAGTGAGCGAGTAGCTGAGTGACTGACTGAGTGAGCGAGTAGTTGAGTGACTGATTGAGTGAGCGAGTAGCTGAGTGACTGACTGAGTGAGCGAGTAGCTGAGTGACTGACTGAGTGAGCGAGTAGCCGAGCGACTGACTGAGTGAACGAGTAGCTGAGTGACTGACTGAGTGAACGAGTAGCTGAGTGACTGACTGAGTGAGCGAGTAGCTGAGTGACTGACTGAGTGACTGACTGAGTAGCTGAGTGACTAAGTGAGCGACTAGCTGAGTGACTGACTGAGTGACTGACTGAACGAGTAGCTGAGTGACTGACTGAGTGACTGAGTGAGCGAGTAGCTGAGTGACTGACTGACTGAGTGAACGAGTAGCTGAGTGACTGAGTGAGCGAGTAGCTGAGTGACTGACTGAGTGACTGACTGAGTGAACGAGTAGCTGAGTGACTGACTGAGTGAGCGAGTAGCTGAGTGACTGAGTGAGTGAGTAGCTGAGTGAGGCTCCCCCTGCTTTGCATCCCAGGCTGAGCCCAGAGATCTTCCTCAAGAGGCCTCCGATGGAGGGGAACTACTGGCGCCTCGACTGGGTGCTTAAACGCAAGGCCGTGAGTCACTCGCTGGCACCGCGTGTGTACGTGTGTGTGTGTACGTGTGTGTGTGCAGGAGAGTGGCGTGCGTGTGTACACGTGTAAAGACGATTTGACACACTTCTCTTGAGATGGCACTTTTATTGAAGAGGCGTTCACTTGACACAGGCGGAGGAGACCCCCACCGCAATAGCCGCGAGTCTCCCGCGCATCTCCCCCTTATATACCAACAGGAGGCCACGCCCCCCTTCTCGATCGTTCTCGCCGACTCTGGACGCTCGCTCCACCGGCAGACTCCACCGTCCTCGTCCGTCGCCTGACCACGCTCCTTGCTCGAACATTCCCGTGGCCACCAGTCCCTTCACACTCACAGCTTCATCCCCCTGTCATTACCTCCCGTGGCCACCAGTCCATTCGCACTCACAGCTGACTCCCCTGGCATTACCTCCCATGGCCACCAGTCCCCTCACACTCACAGCTGACTCCCCTGTCATTACCTCCCATGGCCACCAGTCCCTTCACACTCACAGCTGACTCCCCTGTCATTACCTCCCGTGGCCACCAGTCCCTTCACACTCACAGCTGACTCCCCTGTCACTACCTCCCATGGCCACCAGTCCACTCACACTCACAGCTGACTCCCCCTGTCATTACCTCCCGTGGCCACCAGTCCCTTCACACTCACAGCTGACTCCGCTGTCACTACCTCCCGTGGCCACCAGTCCCTTCACACTCACAGCTGACTCCGCTGTCACTACCTCCCGTGGCCACTAGTCGCTTCACACCGCAGGTCTACTCTCCTGCCATTACACACGTGTGTGCGTGTGTGCAGGAGAGTGGTGTGCGTGTGTACGTGTGTACGTGTGTGTGTGCAGGAGAGTGGTGTGCGTGTGTACGTGTGTGTGCAGGAGAGTGGTGTGCGTGTGTACGTGTGTATGTGTGTGTGTGTGCAGGAGAGTGGTGTGCGTGTGTACGTGTGTACGTGTGTGTGTGTGTGCAGGAGAGTGGTGTGCGTGTGTACGTGTGTACGTGTGTGTGTGCAGGAGAGTGGTGTGCGTGTGTACGTGTGTGTGTGTGTGTGCAGGAGAGTGGTGTGCGTGTGTACGTGTGTGTGTGTACGTGTGTGTGTACGTGTGTGTGTACGTGTGTACGTGTGTGTGTGTGCAGGAGAGTGGTGTATGTGTGTACGTGTGTACGTGTGTGTGTATGTATGTACGTGTGTGTGTGTACGTGTGTGTGTGTGCAGGAGAGTGGTGTGTGTGTGTACGTGTGTGTGTGTGTACGTGTGTGTGTGTGCAGGAGAGTGGTGTGTATGTGTACGTGTGTGTGTGTGTGTAGGAGAGTGGCGTACATGTGTACGTGTGTGTGTGTAGGAGAGTGGTGTACGTGTGTACGTGTGTGTGTGCGTGCAGGAGAGTGGTGTACGTGTGTATGTGTGTACGTGTGTGTGTAGGAGAGTGGTGTACGTGTGTGTGTGTGTGTACGTGTGTGTGTGTGTGTAGGGGAGCGATAGTGTAGCGGTTAGCGCGCTGCGCTATGAACCTGGCGACCCGGGTTCGATTCCCGCTCACGGCCAACACCAGTGACGATTATCTGAACCGGTCCCGGGCCTCCCCTAGGTCGACTCAGCCTCAAATGAGTACCTGGTGCGGTGTGTAAACATCGCCACTAGGGAGACAAAGGCGGTCGGGCGTGGTGCTGGCCACCCACCCCCTCGTTGTACCGTTCCGGCCTTCATAGGTGCTCGCTAACAGCACTTGCCCCTACAGTCTGTTAAGGCTATATGGGGGATCCTTGTCTATCCTTGTGTGTGTAGGAGAGTGGTGTACGTGTGTACGTGCTGCTGTACAAGGAGGTGGAGCTGGCGCTGGGGATCAACAGCGGCTACAGCAAGCGCAGCCTCATGGGCATGCACCCCAACATCCGGGTACCACCAGCAGCACTACCACCCTACAACACCCCACTCTACACCCCAACATCCGGGTACCACCAGCAGCACTACCACCCTACAACACCCCACTCTACACCCCAACATCCGGGTACCACCAGCAGCACTACCACCCAACAACACCCCACTCTACACCCCAATATCCGGGTACCACCAGCAGCACTACCACCCTACAACACCCTACTCTACAACACTCCACTCTACACTACACCACTCTACACCACCCTACACCACTCTACACCACCCCACTCTACACCCCACCACTCTACACCACACCACTCTACACCCCAACATCCGGGTACCACCAGCAGCACTACCACCCTACACCCCAACATCCGGGTACCACCAGCAGCACTACCACTCTACAACACCCTACTCTACACCACTCTACACCACTCTACACCACACCACCCTACACCACCCTACACCACCCTACACCACCCTACACCACCCTACACCACTCTACACCACTCTACAACACCCTACACCACCCTACACCACCCTACACCACTCTACACCACCCTACACCACCCTACACCACTCTACACCACCCTACACCACCCTACACCACTCTACACCACCCTACATCACCCTACACCACTCTACACCACCCTACACCACCCTACACCACTCTACACCACCCTACACCACTCTACACCACTCTACACCACCCTACACCACTCTACACCACATCACTCTACACCACCCTACACCACCCTACACCACCCTACACCACCCTACATCACTCTACACCACTCTACACCACCCTACACCACCCTACACCACCCTACACCATCCTACACCACCCTACACCATCCTACACCACCCTACACCACTCTACACCACCCTACACCACCCTACACCACTCTACACCACTCTACACCACTCTACACCACCCTACACCACCCTACACCACCCTACACCACTCTACACCACTCTACACCACCCTACACCACTCTACACCACTCTACACCACCCTACACCACTCTACACCACTCTACACCACCCTACACCACTCTACACCACCCTACACCACTCTACACCACCCTACACCACTCTACATCACCCTACACCACTCTACACCACACCACTCTACACCACATCACTCTACACCACCCTACACCACTCTACACCACATCACTCTACACCACCCTACACCACCCTACACCACTCTACACCACATCACTCTACACCACCCTACACCACCCTACACCACCCTACATCACCCTACACCACTCTACACCACCCTACACCACTCTACACCACTCTACACCACCCTACACCACCCTACACCACCGTACACCACCCTACACCACCCTACACCACTCTACACCACCCTACACCACCCTACACCACCCTACACTACTCTACACCACCCTACACCACCCTACACCACCGTACACCACCCTACACCACCCTACACCACTCTACACCACTCTACACCACCCTATACCACTCTACACCACCCTACACCACCCTACACCACTCTACACCACTCTACACCACCCTACACCACCCTACTCTACAACACTCCACTCTACACCACTCTACACCACTCTACACCACCCTACACCACTCTACACCACCCTACACCACTCTACACCACCCTACACCACTCTACACCACCCTACACCACCCTACACCACCCTACACCACCCTACACCACCCTACACCACACCACTCTACACCACCCTACACCACTCTACACCACATCACTCTACACCACCCTTCACCACCCTACACCACCCTACACCACCCTACACCATCCTACACCACCCTACTCCACCCTACACCACCCTACACCACCCTTCACCACCCTACACCATCCTACACCACCCTACACCACTCTACACCACCCTACACCACTCTACACCACCCTACACCACCCTAAACCACTCTACACCACATCACTCTACACCACTCTACACCACCCTACACCACTCTACCCCCCCCCACTGTGCCCCAGGTGCTGCGTCACCCAGACAAGGTGCCGTCCAGCGTGCTGCTGTGGGCTCACCACGAGAAGCTGGTGGTGGTGGACCAGGCCGTCGCCTTCCTGGGGGGCCTCGACCTCGCCTACGGACGCTGGGACGACCACCAACACCGGCTCACTGACATTGGCAGCGTGCAGCGAACCGTCGACACCTCGGTCAGGATCCCACCCACCCCACGTGTCTCCCCCCACGTGTCTCCTCCCACGTGTCTCCCCCCCGTGTCTCCCCCGTGTCTCCCCCACGTGTCTCCACCCCCGTGTCTCCCCCCCCCCGTGTCTCCCCCCCCCCGTGTCTCCTCCCCCGTGTCTCCTCCCACGTGTCTCCCCCCACGTGTCTCCCCCCCCGTGTCTCCCCCCCGTGTCTCCCTCCACGTGTCTCCCTCCACGTGTTTCCCTCCACGTGTCTCCCCCCACGTGTCTCCCCCCCCCCGTGTCTCCCCCCCCGTGTCTCCTCCCACGTGTCTCCCTCCACGTGTCTCCCCCCACGTGTCTCCCCCCCCCGTGTCTCCCCCCCCATGTCTCCCCCCCCCCGTGTCTCCTCCCACGTGTCTCCCCCCACGTGTCTCCCCCCCCGTGTCTCCCCCCCGTGTCTCCCTCCACGTGTCTCCCTCCACGTGTCTCCCCCCACGTGTCTCCTCCTACGTGTCTCCCCCCCCGTGTCTCCCCCCCGTGTCTCCCCCCCCCGTGTCTCCCCCCCCCCGTGTCTCCCCCCCCGTGTCTCCCCCCACGTGTCTCCTCCCACGTGTCTCCCCCCCCCGTGTCTCCCCCCCGTGTCTCCCCCCCCGTGTCTCCCCCCCCGTGTCCCCTCCATATCTCTACCCTGTCTCCCCGTGTCTCCCCCGTGTCTCCCCCATATCTCTACCGTGTCTCCCCCCCGTGTCTCCCCGTGTCTCCCAGCTGACCCACACGAGTGAGCGCGCTCCGATGTCTCCCATCTCCACCGACTCCCTCACCGATCTCTCCGTCAAACGCGGCGGCGGTGGCGGCGGCGGCGGTGGCGGCGGCGGCGGCGAGGAGGTGGAGGAGGAGGTGGAGGAGGTGGAGGAGGCTTCCGATGGTGGCACCGGCTCCGTGTCCCCGCGCCAGCGAGTGGCCAGCTGGGGCACGGCCATCCGCGCCGTGCTGCGGCCCTCCGGGCCCGACGGAGCAGGGGGGGGGGGAGCCATCGCCGACGGGGCGGCGGCCAGGGGCGGCACCAGGGGCGGCGCCGGCACCACCGCGGCGGGGGGGGTCGAGGGGTCGGAGGAGCCCGACGGCGCCGGAGCCTCCGGCAACCGCGACCTCATGGACAACATCGTGCAGCGTACGTGGGGGCGGAGGTGGTGATGGGGTTGGGGGTGGTGAGATGGGGGTGGTGGTGGGGTTGGTGGTGGTGGTGGTGGGGTTGGTGGTGGTGGTGGGGTTGGTGGTGGTGGTGGTGGGGGGTTGGTGGTGGTGAGATGGTGGTGGTGGGGTTGGTGGTGGTGGTGGGGTTGGTGGTGGTGGTGGGGTTGGTGGTCATGGGGTTGGGGATGGTGAGATGGTGGTGGTGGGGTTGGGGGTGGTGAGATGGTGGTGGTGAGGTTGGTGGTGGTGGTGGTGGGGTTCATGGGGTTGGTGGTGGCGGTGATTGCGATAGTTGTTTTGGTTGTGGGGGCTGGAGTGATCTGAAGGCATGGGCCAAATCAGCTCAATAACAACGGCAGGAGGCTGCCAGACTTCTGTGCAGCCCATGGGCTTGTCATTACCAATACGCTGTTCCAGCAATGGCGCATCCACACAATGTCGTGGATGAACGCCGGGTCCAAGCAAGAACATCTGCTGGACTACGTAGTGGCGGAACAGCGGATGCGGGCCCATGTCCTTGACACCCAGAACCTACCGTGGAGCTGATCTGCCCACTGACCATCGACTCGTTGTCTGTAAGATGCACCTGCCATTCCTCCGCTCCGGTGGTGGGTGCACACCCAGGACCCCATTTAAACCCACAGTGCCCTGGTCTCAGCTAGCTGATAAAAGTTGCAAGCGAGAATTTCATCATCGCTTGCGGCCGGGGTTGGCATCGTTCCTCATTCTTCCTGATGCTGAGGGAAAATGGGCGAGGTTTAGGACTGTGGAGTATTCAGCTGCATCAGCTGCTTTGGGTACACGGTCCAGACCTCCCCAGAGACCCTGGCTGACAGAGGAGGTGTTCTGGCTGGCTGAGACAAAGCGACAGGCCCACTCTCATCGACTACAGCATGCCACATCAGAGAATGAGGAGGCTTACCACAGCCTGCGCTCGGAGGCTCGGAGAGCCATGAGGCGCTGCAAGGATGGGTGGTGGTCGCGGGTTGCTGATGAAATGGCATCTGCCTCAGTAGACCGCGATTACAAATAATTCTTCAACTCCAAAAAGGAACCTGCAGTGCCACACCTATCACCATCCTTGAAGGAAAGAACGGTGATCTGATTTCTGACCTCCAGGAACAGGTTTACTGAGAATATCTGTGAGATCCTGCGGGAGAGGAAATCCCTCAGCCTGGAAAACATCAGGGGACAAAGTGGGGATGACCCTGCTGAGGCTGCGGTGCCTCAAATATTGGAAGAAGTCACCCCCTGTGAGCGCCAGGCTGAGGTGCCATCTCTTGAGGAAGTACTGAAGGCGATCCAGAGTCTGAGACCAGGAAAGGCAGCGGGCAGAGATGATCTCCCAAGCAAAATGCTGAGGGAGGGTGGCGTTTGTGCACAGACTGCCCTACGTGACATCATAATAACAGTATGGACCACTGGACGGGTTCCGCAGGATTGGAAGGATGCCCTGGTGATCCTCCTCTTTAAGAAGGGGGATCGCACAGACTGTAACAACTACAGGGGCATCTCACTCCTCAGTTTGCAGGGAAAGGTCCTGGCAAGGCTTAATCAACATCGCCTTGCCACGCACGCTGAGGAGAGGCTTGCAGACCCCCAATGTGGTTTCATCGTGCACAGATGCCATTTTTTCTGTCCGTCTGCTACAACAGAGGTGTAGGGAATTCCAACAAGACCTACATCTCTGCATTATTTACCTGGTCAAGGCCTATGATACCATCAGTAGGCCTGGGCTCTGGGTTGTTCTTCGTGCTTTTGGAGTCCCTGACCCTCTGCTCACGATCATTAAGAACCTTCATGATGGTGAGCGGGCCCGGGTAAAACTATGTCGCCAGGAGTCGGAGCCATTCCCTGTTCACCTTGGAGTGCGACAGGGATGTCCTCTGGCTCCCACATTATTTAACATCTATTTCGACCACGTAGTTCGTGAAACTGTACCGGAGGAATTTTCCTCTGGTGCAGATACAATGGGAGGCTGATCGATGCTCGGGTGCGGTCAAGGGATGGCTCTATTGGTCAACCACGTTATGTATGCCGATGATCTGATGATTGCTGCTCACTCCGAGGAGGAGTTGGAGGTGATGCTGCTGAACCTGGAGCATGCCACTAAGAGGTGAGGCCTTACCATCAGCCCCACCAAACTAAATCCCTGACTGGGTGTTTTGTGCCAACAGACACTCCAGCCCCACAAATCCCAATTGGTGATGGGGCAGTTGTGGAGAGAGTGGAGAGTTTCCCATACCTGGGCAGTGTGCTTAAGACCAGAATCCGTTGAGCGGCATTATATTTTCATCGGTTGCGTAACGCTGTGTGGAAGCTACCTGGTCTGCCGCTCCACACGAAGCTTCGCGTCTTCTCGGCCACGGTCATTCCCTCCCTTCTCTACACTTGCGAAACGTGGACCCCCCTAATGGAACATCTTCGCCGGTTAGAAACATTTAGGTTGGCCCGCCTACGATCCATCCAGGGTTTAACCAGGCTGGATTGTATGAGGAGCTCACAAATCCTTGAAAGATCTGGGCAAGGTCCCATCGGTGAGCTCCTTCGGCAGGCAAGGCTGCGTTGGCTGGGTCATGTCGCCCGCATGCCCAGCCACCGCATGCCTAAACAGTTTTTTTCGGCCTGATAGAGGGGGCTAAATTGGCACAGTGCCAGCTAGAGAAGAGATGGAGTGATGTGGTACAGGAGGATGTGGAGCTGAGTGGACTTTCCGATGACTGGTACCAGCGGTGTCAAGATCGGCCTCTGTGGAGGAGGCTCGTGAAGGATGCTACTGGGCAGTTGGAGGCAGTCGCCCTCCAAGGCACAGGTGGTGCATCAGCCACTCGTCTCAGTCATCTCAGTCAGTCGACCCGTGGCACCTGGGTCTGTTTCGTGACCTCATGCCAGCGGGCGTTCGACACTTCACGTGGCCTCGACGTGCACATAGCCTGGCACAAGCGTCGTGGTGACATCACCACCACTTAGTAGCGAATGGCAGTTGTGGTGATTGTGGTGGTGGTGATGGTGGTGGTTGTGGGTTGGTGGCGGTGGTGGTGGTGATGTCTCTGTGTGGCGATGGTGGTGGCGATGTTGCGGTATTGATGTTGATGTCCCGGTGGTGGTGTAGGTTGGAGAGGCGTCCTGAGGAATCGACTCACCAGGGAATCGAGGTCGACCTGGAAGAAACCTGACGGTGAGATTCGCTGCACCGTGAGGCCACGTGACAGACCCAGCACGTGCCGTGGGTTGACTGCTGTGCCAGGCTAGGTGCAGGTCACGGGACGGACCCAGCAGGTGCCGTGGGTTGACTGCTGTGCCAGGCTAGGTGCAGGAGGAGGTCACGGGACAGACCCAGCATGTGCCATGGGTTGACTGCTGTGCCAGGCTAGGTGCAGGAGGAGGTCACTGGACAGACCCAGCAGGTGCCGTGGGTTGACTGCTGTGCCAGGCTAGGTGCAGGATGTCACGGGACAGACCCAGCAAGTGCCGTGGGTTGACTGCTGTGCCAGGCTAGGTGCAGGAGGAGCTCACGGGACAGACCCAGCAGGTGCCGTGGGTTGACTGCTGTGCTAGGCTAGGTGCAGGAGGAGGTCACGGGACAGACCCAGCAGGTGCCATGATGGTGGTGTTGGTGTTGATGATGATGGTGGTCATGGTGGTGGTGATGGTGGTGTTTGACAGAGGACACCACCAAACACCACACCACCACTGGCACCTGGGTCTGTCCCGACACCTCCTGCCAGCAGGGAGCCTTCGACACTTCACGTCTTCATAGTGCACCTAGCCTGGCACAGGCCCCGTGTTGACATCACCGTCACTTGGTGGTGAATGGCGGGTGTTGGTATTGGTGATGGCGGTGGTGTTGGTGATGGTGTTGGTAATGGTGTTGGTGATGGTGTTGGTGATGGTGTTGGTAATGGTGTTGGTAATGGTGTTGGTAATGGTGTTGGTAATGGTGTTGGTAATGGTGTTGGTAATGGTGTTGGTAATGGTGTTGGCGGTGGTGTTGGCGGTGGTGTTGGTATTGGTGATGGCGGTGGTGTTGGTGATGGTGTTGATGATGGTGTTGGTGATGGTGTTGGTGATGTTGTTGGTGTTGGTAATGGTGATGGTGTTGGTGATGGTGTTGGTGATGGTGTTGGTGATGGTGTTGGTGATGGTGTTGGTGATGTTGCTGGGTAGACAAGGAGCGAACGGCCACGCTCCAGGGCCAGGCGAGGTTCTGGCACGGCAAGGACTACTGCAACTTCGTCCTCAAGGACTGGGTACGCCTGGACAAACCTTTTGACGGTAACTCCCCCGCTACCACCACCACCATCAACACCACCAGAACCACTACCACCATCAACACCACCATCACCGCCACCAGAACCACTACCACCATCAACACCACCATCACCGCCACCAGAACCACTACCACCATCAACACCACCATCACCGCCAGAACCACTACCACCATCAACACCACCATCACTGCCACCAGAACCACTACCACCATCAACACCACCATCACCACCACCAGAACCACTACCACCATCAACACCACCATCACCACCAGAACCACTACCACCATCAACACCACCATCACCGCCACCAGAACCACTACCACCATCTACACCACCATTACCACCAAAACCACTACCACCATCAACACCACCATCACCACCAGAACCACTACCACCATCACCACCACCGCCACCAGAACCACTACCACCATCAACACCACCATCACCACCAGAACCACTACCACCATCAACACCACCATCACCACCAGAACCACTACCACCATCAACACCACCATCATCACCACCAGAACCACTACCACCATCAACACCACCATCATCACCACCAGAACCACTACCACCATCAATACCACCATCACCACCAGAACCACGACCACCATCAAAACCATCATCACCACCAGAACTACCGCCACCAGAACTACCACCACCAGAATTACCACCACCATAGTTTCATAGTTCATTTATTTGGTATAGCCCTGTGAGCCATTCGGCTCTTGAATCGGGTGCAACCGCAACAAACAAAAAACATGAACAAGAAAACATCTTAAAGTGATTATTATGTGACTGTGCAAACAGAAAATACAGGAACAAAAATATCAAAATATTCCTGAAATAGCACCGTACACCAACGCTGTGTGCAAAAATCCCAGTGGGATGCAAGTCAAATAACAACAACAACAACCACAAGACAACTAAGATTAAGGCCATCAGTCTAACTCCGTACTACAATAAACAAAAACATGGCCAAAACAAAAAAAACTTTTCGAAATCACCAAAAATAGAAGCCATAAATCTAATGTAACAGTGATCATAGGGACTGTGACCAAATTGTTTACAATAAACTACATAAATAAATTATAACACCAAAATCTAGAGCCATATTTTAAGCCACTGAATAGCAGTGGCAGCTAGGGTTGTACAACTCCTCTAGAGCAGTTTTGAGTGAAGATCTCATAGGTAGTGATTCAAGTTGCAGTTTATTGGCAATAGCATTCCAGACCCGGGGGCATCAATAGCAAAGGCCCTTCCTCCAGTTTTTGTACGGCAATAGGGAATGTGAAGCTGTAAATGAGCGAAGACTTGAGGTCAAATTTGTTCTTTGAAACAGAGAGGAGATCCAGTAGGTAGTCTGCGGAATTTTTTGTAAGTACATCGTGAATAAATAAGATCTGGTGCACAAGCCGTCGAACATTAAGAGATGTTAAGTTTGACCCAATGTATAGATCACAGTGGTGAGTCCTATATGGGCAGTTCAATGCAAATCTTAAGGCCGAGTGATAGATGGAATCAAGCTTCTTCAGTACAGTACTTGGAGCTGATTTATACATGATGTCACAGTAGTCAAGTAGAGGCAGTAAGGTAGCTTTTATCAATTCCAAACGGAACATTGGGGGGAAGCAGTGCTTGTGTCGATACAGAAAACCAATTTTTATTTTTGTCTTTTTACCAATATAATCAATGTGATCTTCAAAACTAAGTTTTGAATCCAGGATGACCCCAAGATATTTATAGATCTTGACTTGCTCTATTTGATAATTATTCAAGGAATGTAATTGGGGAAAAATAACTTCCTGCTTTAGTCCCGGAGAGAAGCATAGCACCTTGGTTTTGGAGGTATTCAGGACTAGTTTAAGAGAAACTAGCTGATGTTGTAGTTTGTTGAAATCACCCTGGAGCTTAGCAATCACGTCATCCAGAGAGCGGCCAGCAGTAATCAGTATCGTGTCATCTGCAAAAAGATTTACCCTGGAATGATCCAGTTCAGTGCCCAAGTCATTGACATAAAGAGAGAACAAGAGGGGGCCGAGGATGGCACCCTGTGGAACCCCTTTTGTTATCTTAACACTGTTTGACCTTCAACCATCTGTGAATACAGTTTGGGTGCGAGAAAAGAGGTAATTTTTTAACCATTGTACTGTGTTCTCGGAAAAACCGAGGCAACTTAGTTTACTAAGTAGGGTGTTGTGGTCAACTGTATCAAAAACTTTGGACAGGTCAAGAAAAAGACAGGCACAGTACTGCTTATTATCAAGGCTATTGTAAATTTGATTCAAAGAGTCTAATGCAGCAGATGTGGTGCTGTATTTTTTCCGGAACCCAGATTGTTTTAGATGTAGTAGATTGTTGGTGGACAGGAAACTGCTAATTTGGTAGTTCAATAATTTTTCAAAAATTTTCATCAATGGGGACAAAATTGAGATAGGTCGGTAGTTATTGAGACCATCTTTAGGGCCCCCTTTGTGAAGTGGACGGACATAGGAATGTTTCCATTCTAGAGGAACTGATGCTTCTTTGATGGACAAGTTGAAAATATGGGCTATAGGTTTGTATATTAGGTGACCAACAGTTAGTAGAGCAAAGACGGGAAAACTATCTGCTCCGGTAGAGGAGGACCCTTTGAGGTAGGACAGTTGTTTCAGAACATTACTTTCGTGGATTGGTTGGAAACTAAATTCGTTTAATGTTTGGACAGGGGTGTAGGAATTTGCAGGAGCAGGGGTGACTCCCAATACATTATCAAAAAGTTTACCAGCTTCAGAAAAATGAAGGTTAAAATTGTCAACTATTTTTTTGGGATCTGAAAAATATTCCCCATTTCGGTGAAGCTCAACGGGCAGATTTTCTGTTTTGGATGCCTTTTCGATAGATTTGATTGTTTTCCAAAAAATCCTGGCATTTCCATGTGATTCCAGGAGAGTGGAGGAAAAATAGGCATTTTTTGCATGCCGTATTTTTTTACGCATCTATTCCTTAAAATCCTGTATTCTAGCCAGTCATTTACCAAATTACTTTTCTGAGCACATGCCCAAGTCTTGTCCCTAGTTTTAATGAGCTTTGTAATCAAAGGATCATACCATGGTGGTAGGTTGCCTTTAGTTTTAAATCTAACCAACGGAGCATGTTTGTTAAGAATTTGGCGAAACGTGTACCTTAAGTCTCCCAAGCCGTAGTCAGGTTGGGGATATCACAGACCTTATCAATATCCGAGTGAAGCACATCATTTGTAAATGCCTGAGTGCTGAAGTGCCTCAAAGAGTGCATCTCAACAATTTTAGGGGGGGCTTTGGGTCTGGCTGATGATCTCACACCAAAAATGAAGGAGTGATCACTAAGGTTATTACCCAGAACACCAGTCAGTGCGAAATTGTGAGGGGCATTTGTCAATAGGACGTCAAGCAGAGTTGACTGTCCCGGATTTTTTAGGTTGGGTCTTGTGGGGACATTTATTAATTGAAACAAGTTCAATTCATCTGTAAAATTTGTGGCCACGGCCGGCGGGTTTAGCCAGAATTACCACCACCAGAATTACCACCACCAGAATTACCACCACCAGAACTACCACCACCAGAATTACCACCACCAGAATTACCACCACCAGAACTACCACCACCAGAATTACCACCACCAGAATTACCACCACCAGAACTACCACAACACCACCAGAACTACCACCACCAGAACTACCACAACACCACCAGAATTACCACCGTCAGAACTACCACCACCACACCATCGCCACCACGATCAGAATTATCACCACCACCACAACCACCACCTGCACCACAACCACCACGACCACTATCACCACCACCTGCACCACAACCACCACGACCACCACGACCACCACGACCACCACCACGACCACCACGACCACCACCACGACCACCACGACCACCACCATCACCGTGACACGGTGCGCTGAGTCCCCGGCGTTCAGCCTCTCCACCGCAGACTTCATCGACCGGCACGAGACTCCGTGCATGCAAACATCAGAACCACCACGACCACCACCACCACCACCACCATCACCGCTACCATCACCAACACAACCAGAACCACCGGAACGATGACCGCCACCGCCACCACCGCCGTGGCACTGCCACGTGACTCGCCGGCGTGCCGCGTCTGCGCCGCAGACTTCATCAACCGGCACGAGACGCCGCGGATGCCGTGGCACGACGTGGCGGCCGTGGTGCACGGAGCGGCGGCGCGAGACGTCGCTCGCCACTTCATCCAGCGGTGGAACTACACCCGGGTGAGACTCCTGCCGCACCCCGACACAAACACGCGGTGACAAGCAGAGAGGCGAGCGGATGGACGAACGTGTGCGCGTGTGTGCGTGTGTGTGTGTATGTGCAACTCTGTCGTGGACAGTGCTGTGGGGGGAGGGCCAATTCCGATTGGCCCCTCCCCTCATGGCGTCTGTGTCCACCACAGTGGCTAAACGGGGGCTCTGGACGGGTGCGAGGGGCTGGTAACCCCTCCACCTTCAATTAATTACCACTAAACCACGAGTTAAACTGAAATATGTAACCAATAAGCTTGTGCCGGAGGCCCCGGGGGGACAGGCGTCTATGACGTCTCCTGGCCAAACCCCAATTGGCGGAGCCAGGAGATTGAATCTCTAACCTTGGGGCTCCTCCAGAAACAACGAAAAGCCACTACGGATGGCCACGTGGAATGTTTGAACGCTCACTGCGTAGGAGAGGCTGCCACTCCTCTGTCGGGAGCTGGACCGGTACCGCCTGAATACTAGATTTAAAGCTTTCGTGACTGCAAGGATCAATACTCTTTGGTTCTATTGGGTAAAGTTACGTAGGTAAAAAAAACAAAATACCAAAAATCACGACGTTTTGGTATTTTAGTATTTTGTTTTTTACCTACGTGACTTTACCCAATAGAACCAAAGAGTACCGCCTGAATCTCTGTGGCATTCAGGAGGTCCGGTGGACCGGTTCTGGCTCCTGCCACCATGAGGGGTGGACAGTCCTCTACTCGGGGCAGGAGACTGCCAAACAACAGGGTGTGGCTCTTCTTTTTAACAAAACAATGAAAGGGGTGTGGGAGCGTGGCGGTGAGGTGTGGGAAGCTGTAAGCCCCAGGCTACTTTGGGCTCGCCTTCCCATCAACCGGAGGTGAGGAGTGGTGGTCGTGGTTACTTATGCCCCCACCGAAGACGAACATCCGTGGAGGGATGCAGGCAAAGCCGATGAATCAGATGCCTTCTATGACCTCCTGTCACAGGTGCTAGCTATAGTGGCACCTCGGGATAGAGTCATCTTGTTGGGTGACTTCGATGCCCGAGTTGGTCATGATGCTGGCACCTGGTCTGGAGTGATTGAAGGGCATGGGCCAGATCAGCTCAATAACAACGGTAGGAGGCTGCTAGATTTTTGTGCAGCCCATGGGCTTGTAATTACCAACACGCTGTTCCGGCATCGGCGCATCCACACATCATGGATGCATGCCGGGTCCAAGCAAGAACATCTGCTGGACTACATAGTGACGGACCAGCGGATGCGAGCCCATGTCCTTGACACCAGGACCTATCGTGGAGCTGATCTGCCCTCTGACCATCGACTAGTCATCTGTAAGATGCGCCTGCCATTCTTCCACTCCGGTGGTGGGTGTACACCCAGGACCCCATTCCAACCTAAAGTGGCCTGGTCTCAGTTATCTGATGAAAGTTGCAAGCGAGAATTTCATCATCGCTTGCGGCTGGGATTGGCATCGTCCCCGACTCCTCCCGATGTCGAGGGTAAATGGGCAAGGTTTAGGACTGTGACTCATGCAGCTGCATTGTCTGCTTTGGGTACGCGGTCCAGACCTCCCCAGAGACCCTGGCTGACAGAGGAGGTGTTCAGGATGGTTGAGAAAAAGCGACAGGCCCAATGTCATCGGCTACAGAATCCCACCTCAGAGAATGAGGAGGCTTACCGCAGCCTTCGCTCGGAGGTTCGGAGAGCCATGAGGCGCTGCAAGGATGGGTGGTGGTCGCAGGTTGCTGAGGAGATGTAATCTGCCTCAGTGGCCCGTGATCACAAATCTCTATGTAACTCCATCAAAAAAGTAACCTGCAGCGCCACACCTATTACCCTCAGGGGAAAAAAACGGTGATCCAATCTCCGACCCCCAGGAAAAGGTTTGCAGATTTGCTGAGCATTTCTGTGAGGTCCTGGGGGAGGGGAAATCCCTCAGCCAGGAAAACATCGTGGCACAAAGTGAGGATGACCCTGCTGAGGCTGCGGTGCCTCAAATATTGGAAGAAGTCACCCCCTGTGAGTGGCTGGCTGAGGTGCCATCTGTTGAGGAAGTACTGAAGGCGATCCGGAGGAAAGGCACCAGGTAGAGACGATCTCCCAAGCGAAATGCTGAGGGAGGGTGGCGTTTGTGCACAGACTGCCCTATATGACATCATAACAACAATCTTGACCACTGGACGGGTTCCGCAGGATTGGAAGGATGCCCTGGTGGTCCCCCTCTTTAAGAAGGGGGACCGCACAGACTGTAACAACTACAGGGGCATCTCACTCATCAGTGTGCCGGGAAAGGTACTGGCAAGGATTATTCAACATCGCCTTGCCAGGCACGCTGAGGAGAGGCTTGCGGAGCCCCAATGCGGTTTCAGGAAAGGGCGGTCCTGCACAGATGCCATATTTTCTGTCCGTCTGCTACAGCAGAAGTGTAGGGAATTCCAACAAGACCTACATCTCTGCTTTATTGACCTGGTCAAGGCCTATGATACCATCAGTAGGCCTGGGCTCTGGGTCGTTCTTCGTGCTTTTGGAGTCCCTGACCCTCTGCTCACGATCATTAAGGACCTTCATGATGGTGAGCGGGCCCGGGTAAAACTACATGGCCGGGAGTCAGAGCCATTCCCTGTACATCTTGGGGTGCGACAGGGATGTCCTCTGGCTCCCACATTATTTAACATCTATTTCGACCACGTAGTTTGTGAAGCCTTCAATAGCTGTACCGGGGGAATCTCCATATGATACAGATATAATGGGAGGCTGATCGATGCACGGGTGCGGTCAAGGGATGGCTCCCTATTGCTCAACCACGTTATGTATGCTGATGATTTGGTAATAGCTGCTCAGTCAGAGGAGAAGTTGGAGACGTTGCTGCTGAGACTGGAGCGTACCACTAAGAGATGGGGCCTTACCATCAGCCCCACCAAAACTAAGCACCTGCCTGGGTATTTTGTACCATCGGACACTCCACCCCCAAAACTCCCAATCGGTGATGGGGCAGTTGTGGAGAGAGTGGAGAGTTTCCCATACCTGGGACGTGTGCTTATGACCGGCTCCAGTTTAACAGCAGAGGTCTCACTCCGAATCAGTCGAGCGGCAATATCTTTTCATCGATTGCGTAACGCTGTGTGGAAGCTACCTGGTCTGTCGCTCCGCACTAAGCTTCAGGTCTTCTCGGCCACGGTCATTCCCTCCCTTCTCTACGCTTGCGAAACGTGACCCCCCTAATGGAACATCTTCGCCGGTTAGAAACATTTAGGCTGGCCTGCCTACGATCCATCCTGGGTTTAACCAGACTGGATTGTGAGCTCACAAATCCTTGAAAGATCTGGGCAAGGTCCCATCGGTGAGCTCCTCCGGCAGGCAAGGCTGCGATGGCTGGGTCATGTAGCCCGCATGCCCAGCCACCGCATGCCGAAACAGCTTTTGTTTGGCCGGATTGAGGGGGCAAAGCGGGCGCGGCACGGGCTAGAGAAGAGATGGAGTGATGTGGTACAGGAGGACGTGGAGCTGAGTGGACTTGCCGATGACTGGTACCAGCGGTGTCAAGATCGGCCTCTGTGGAGGAGGCTCGTGAAGGATGCTACTGGGCAGTTGGAGGTAGTCGCCCTCCAACAACAACGGAGGGCGGAGGAGCGACGCTCACAAAGCACAGCAGTTTGGCACAGTAGGGGGCACAGGTGGTGCATCAGCCAGTCATCTCAGTCAGTCGACCCGTGGCACCTGGGTCTGCCCCGTGACCTCCTGCCAGCGGGCGTTCGACACTTCACTTGGCCTCAGGGTGCACATGGCCTGGCACAAGCGTCGTGGTGACGTCACCGCCACTTAGTGGCGAATGGCGGTTGTTGTGTTGTATGTGTGTGTATATGTATGTGAATGTGTGTGTATGCGTATGTATGTGTGTGTATGTATGTGTGTGTATGTATGTGTGTGTATGTGTGTGTATGTGTATGTATGTGAATGTGTGTGTGTATGTGTGTATGTATGTGTATGTATGTGAATGTGTGTGTATGTGTGTATGTATGTGAATGTGTGTGTGTATGTGTGTATGTATGTGTATGTGTTTGTATGTGTGTATGTGAATGTGTGTGTGAATGTGTGTGTGTATGTGAATGTGTGTGTATGTGTGTATGTGAATGTGTATGTATGTGTGTGTATGTATGTATGTGTGTGTATGTGTGTGTGTATGTATGTGTGTGTATGTATGTATGTGTGTATGTGTGTGTGTATATATATGTGTGTATGTGTGTGTGTATATATATGTGTGTGTGTGTGTGCCGTGTGCCGTGTCGTCGTGGTCTCCGCCTCCGCCGCCTCCGCCGCCAGACGATGAAGAAGAAGAAGTCAACGGCGACGTTCCCCATGTTGGTGCCCAAGTCTCTGAGCACGGCGGACGAAGCAGCCCGCCGCGTGCCGGGGTCACAGCCCCTCACCGTGCAGGTGGCGGGGGCAGCACCACGTGGGGGGGACACGCGGGGGGGGGACACGGGGGGGGCACGGGGGGGGTACACACGGGGGGAGACACGGGGGGGGAGAAACGGGGGGAGACACGGGGGGGAGACACGGGGGGGGGTACACGTGGGGGAGACACGGGGGGGGGACACGGGGGGGGAGACACGGGGGGGGCACGGGGGGGTACACACGGGGGGAGACACGGGGGGGGGAGAAACGGGGGGAGACACGGGGGGGAGACACGGGGGGGGGAGACACGGGGGGGGACACGGGGGGGGAGACACGGGGGGGGAGAAACGGGGGGAGACACGGGGGGGAGACACGGGGGGGGGGAGACACGGGGGGGGACACGGGGGGGGAGACACGGGGGGGGCACGGGGGGGTACACGGGGGGGGGGAGACACGGGGGGGGGGACACGGTGGAGACACGGGGGGGGGGGAGACACGGGGGGGAGACACGGGGGGGACACTGTGGGGTGGGGACACAGGGGGGGGGAGACACGGGGGAGACACGGGGGGGGGAGACACGGGGGGGGAGACACGGGGGGGAGACACGGGGGGGAGACACGGGGGGACACTGTGGGGTGGGGACACGCGGTGGGTCACGGGGACACAAAGGCAGCTCACCCCCCCCACCCCCCACGTGAGTAGATCCTCCGCTCAGCGTGCGACTGGTCGGTGGGGATCAGACGCGTGGAGGACTCCATCCTGCAGGCCTACGTGAGCGCCATCCAGCGCAGCCGCCACTACATCTACATCGAGGTGGCCCACCACAACCACCACCAACACCACCAACACCACCAACACCACCAACACCACCAACACCACCACTACCAACACCACCACCACTACCAACACCACCACCACCACAACCACTCACAACCACCACCAACACCACAACCATCCACAACCACCACCACCACCACCACCAACACCACTACCACTACCAACACCACCATCACCACCACCATCACCATCATCACCACCACCAACACTACCAACACCACCACCACTACCAACACCACCACCACAACCACCCACAACCACCACCACCACTACCAACACAACCACCCACAACCACCACCAACACCACAACCACCCACAACCACCACCAACACCACCACCAACACCACTACCACTACCAACACCACTACCACAACCACCACTACCACCACCAACACCACCACCACTACCACCACTACCAACATCACCACTACCAACACCACCACCACAACCACCACCACCAACACCACCACTACCAACACCACCACTACCAACACCACCACCACCACAACCACCCACAACCACCACCAACACCACCACTACCACCACCACCACTACCAACACAACCACCACCACCACTACCAACATCACCAACACGACCACCACTACTACCACTACCATCACTACCACCACCACTTCTAACACCACCACCACTACCACCACTACCACCACCAACACTACTACCACCACCAACACCACGAACACTACCACTCCACCACTACCACCAACACCACCACTTCCACCACTACCACCACCACTACTACCACTACCACGACCACCGCCACGAACACTACCACCACTATCACCACTACCAACACCACTACTACCACCACCAACACCACCACTACCACCACTACCAACACAACCAACACAACCAACACCACCACCACTACCACCACTGCCACCACCAAGACCACCACCACCAACACCACCACTACCACCACTACCACCACTACCACCACCAACACTACCACCACTACCACCACTACCACCACAACCACTACCACCACTACCACCACTACCACTACCACCACCAACACCACCACTACCACCACCACCACCACTACCACCACCAACACCACCACTACCACCACCAACACCACCACTACCACCACCAACACCACCACCACTACCACCACCACCACCACTACCACCACCAACACTACCACCACTACCACCACTACCACCACCACCACTACCGCCACCAACACCACCACTACTACCACTACCAACACAATCACTACTACCACTACCACCACTGCCAATACAACCACTACCACCACCAACACCACTACCACCACTTCCACCACTACCAACATAACCACTACCACCACCAACACCACCACCACTACCACCACTACTACCACCACTACTACCACCAACACCACCACTACCACTACTACCACCACTACCATCACTATCACTACCACCACCAACACCACCACTACCACGACCAACACCACCACCACTACCACCAACACCACCACCACTACCACCACCACTACCACCACCACTACCGCCACCAACCCCACCACCACTACTACTACCACCACCACCACCAACAACACCACCACTACAACCACTCCTACCACCACCACCACCGCTGATCGTTCGACCCCCCCACGACCCCCCCAGAACCAGTTCTTCATCAGCTGCTGTGACGACAAGACGGTGCTCAACGGCATTGGAGACGCGCTGGTGCAGGCCATCCTCAGCGCACACCGGTAACAAAGGTCCCCCGTGTAGCCTCTACAGACTGTAGGGGCAAGTGCTGTTAGTAGCGAGTAGCAGCAGCACCTATCAAGGTAGACACAGACAAAGATCCCCCGTGTAGCCTCTAACAGACTGTAGGGGCAAGTTCTGTTAGTAGCGAGTAGCAGCAGCACCTGTGAAGGTAGACACAGACAAAGATCCCCCGTGTAGCCTCAACAGACTGTAGGGGCAAGTGCTGTTAGTAGCGAGTAGCAGCAGCACCTGTGAAGGTAGACACAGACAAAGATCCCCCGTGTAGCCTCTAACAGACTGTAGGGGCAAGTGCTGTTAGTAGCGAGTAGCAGCAGCACCTGTGAAGGTAGACACAGACAAAGATCCCCCTTGTAGCCTTAACAGACTACAGGGGCAAGTGCTGTTAGCGAGTAGCACCTATGAAGGCCGGAATGGTACACGAGGGGGTGGGTGGCCAGCACCACGCCCGACCGCCTTTGTCTCCCCAGTGGCACCAGGTACTCATGTGAGGCTGAGTCGACCTAGGGTAGGCCCAGGACCGGTTCAGATAATCGTCGCCAGGTTCATAGCGCAGCGCGCTAACCGCTACACTACCGCTCCCCACACGTGTACACACACACACGTGTACACACACATACACGTGTACACACACGTGTACACACACACGTGTACACACACGTGTACACGCACACACCAGTGTACACGCGCACACTGTGTACACACACACAGTGTATACATACACACACAGTGTACACACACACACCAGTGTACATACGTGTACACACACACACACGTGTACACACACACGTGTACGCACACACGTGTACACAACTACGACCGCCATTCGCCACTAAGTGGCGGTGACATCACCACGACGCTTGTGCCAGGCCATGTGCACCTTGAGGCCACGTGAAGTGTCGAACGCCCGCTGGCAGGAGGTCACGGGGCAGACCCAGGTGCCACGGGTCGACTGACTGAGATGACTGGCTGATGCACCACCTGTGCCCCCTACTGTGCCAACCTGCTGTGCTTTAGCCACCCGGCGCTCCGCTCGTTGTTGTGAGCGTCGCTCCTCCGCCCTCCGTTGTTGTTGGAGGGCGACTACCTCCAACTGTCCAGTAGTGTCCTTCACGAGCCTCCTCCACAGAGGCCTATCTTGACACTGCTGGTACCAGCCATCGGCAAGTCCACTCAGCTCCACGTGTACACACACACGTGTACACACACACACGTGTGTATATGCACATGTGTGTGCATGTACACACACGCGCGCGTGAAATTCTCGCATGCGATGGCCGGATTGAGGGGGCTAAACGGGCGCGGCATGGGCTAGAGAAGAGATGGAGTGATGTGGTACAGGAGTACGTGGAGCTGAGTGGACTGGCCGATGACCGGTACCAGCGGTGACAAGATCGGCCTCTGTGGGGGAGGCTCGTGAAGGACGCTACTGGGCAGTTGGAGGCAGTCGTCCTCCAACAACAACGGAGGGCGGAGGAGCGATGCTCAAACAACGAGCGGAGCGCCGGGTGGCTAAAGCACAGCAGGTTGATATAGTAGGGAGCACAGGTGGTGCATCAGCCAGTCATCTCAGTCAGTCGACCCGTGGCACCTGGGTCTGCCCCGTGACCTCCTGCCAGCGGGCGTTCGACACTTCACGTGGGCTCAATGTGCACATGGCCTGGCACAAGCGTCGTGGTGACGTCACCGCCACTTAGTGGCGAATGGCGGTTGGTGTTGCATTGTGGATAGAGCTGTGCAGCGTGAGGAACCCGTCGAGCCGAGTTGGCTTCCCGCTCAGAGCCACCACCACCATCACCACCACCACTACCACCACCACCACCATCACCACCACCACCACCACCAGGAGTGACAGCGATTAGCTGAGCCGGTCCTGGGCCTCCCCTAGGTCGGCTCGGCCTCAAAGTGAGTGCCCGTGTGCGATGTTGTAAACATCGCCAGCACTGGGGGAGACAAAGGCGGCCGGGCGTGTGTTGGTTCCTGGCCAAACCCCTCCGTGTAGCCACGGTGCCCGGCCTTCGCCAACAGCACTTGCCCCAACAGTCAGCTGAGGCTACACGGGGGACCTTTGCCTTTGCGTGCAGGGAGGGTCGCCGGTTCCGCGTGTTCGTGGTGCTGCCCCTGCTGCCCGGGTTCGAGGGGGACATCTCCAGCGGCGGTGCCAGCGCCATCCACACCATCATGCACTTCAACTACCGGTGAGACCCACAGACTCACCACCACCACACAGAGACCCATAGACTCACCACCACCACACAGAGACCCACAGACTCACCACCACCACCACACAGAGACCCACAGACTCACCATCACCACCACACAGAGACCCACAGACTCACCACCACACCATCATGCACTTCAACTACCGGTGAGACCCACAGACTCACCACCACCATCACCACCACCACCACACAGAGACCCACAGACTCACCACCACACCATCATGCACTTCAACCACCGGTGAGGCCCACAGACTCAGCACCACCACCACCACACAGAGACCCACAGACTCACCACCACCACCACCACCACACAGAGACCCACAGACTCACCACCACCACCACCACACAGAGACCCACAGACTCACCATCACCACCACACAGAGACCCACAGACTCACCACCACACCATCATGCACTTCAACTACCGGTGAGACCCACAGACTCACCACCACCATCACCACCACCACACAGAGACCCACAGACTCACCACCACACCATCATGCACTTCAACTACCGGTGAGGCCCACAGACTCAGCACCACCACCACCACCACACAGAGACCCACAGACTCACCACCACCACACAGAGACCCATAGACTCACCACACAGACACCCACAGAGACCCACAGACTCACCACCACCACACAGAGACCCACAGACTCACCACCACACCATGCACTTCAACTACCGATGCGACCCACAGACATACCACCACCACCACCACACATAGACCCACAGACTCAACACCACCACCACCACACAGAGACCCATAGACTCACCACCACCACACAGAGACCCCTAGACTCACCACCACACCATCATGCACTTCAACTACCGGTGAGACCCACAGACTCACCACCACACCACCATGTACGAACGCCCGCGGGCGTTCGTGGGGAGCGGTAGTGTAGCGGTTAGCGTGCTGCGCTATAAACCTGGCGACCCGGGTTCGATTCCCGCTCAATGTGTGTGTGTGTGACTGTGTGTGTGTGTGACTGTGTGTGTCGCTGTGTGTGTGTGTGACTGTGTGTGTGTGACTGTCTGTGTGTCACTGTGTGTGTGTGTGACTGTGTGTGTCACTGTGTGTGTGTGTGACTGTGTGTGTGTGACTGTGTGTGTCACTGTGTGTGTCACTGTGTGTGTGCGTGACTGTGTAACTGTGTGTGTGTGACTGTGTGTGTGACTGTGTGTGTGTGACTGTGTGTGTGACTGTGTGTGTCACTGTGTGTGTGTGTGACTGTGCAGGACCATGTGCCGTGGTCGCTATTCCATCGTGGAGAGGTTGACTGCCGAGGGTGACCACCACCACCACCACCACTAACACCAACACCACCATCACCACCACCACTAACACCAACACCACCATCACCACCACCACCACTAACACCAACACCACCATCACCACCACCACCACTAACACCAACACCACCATCACCACCACCACCACTAACACCAACACCACCATCATCACCACCAACACCACCACTACCACCACCACCACCAACTTACCACCACCACCAACTCACCACCACCACCAACTCACCACCACCAATTCACCACCACCACCACCAACTCACCACCACCACTAACTCACCACCACCACTAACTCACCACCACCACCAACTCACCACCAACTCACCACCAACACCACTAACACCAACACCACCAACACCACCAACACCACCAACACCACCACTACCACCACCAACTCACCACCACCACCAACTCACCACCACCAACTCACCACCACCAACTCACCACCACCAATTCACCACCACCACCACCAATTCACCACCACCACTACTACCACCACCACCAACTCACCACCACCACTAACTCACCACCACCACCAACTCACCACCAACTCACCACCAACTTACCACCAACACCACTAACACCAACACCACCAACACCACCAACACCACCACCACCACCAACTCACCACCACCACCAACTCACCACCACCACCAACTCACCACCACCACCACTACCACCACCACCACTAACTCACTACCACCACCAACTCACCACCACAACCACCACGACCACCAACTCACCACCAACACCACCACCACCAACTCACCACCACCAACTCACCACCACCAACTCACTACCACCACCAACTCACCACCACCACCAACTCACCACCACCACTAACACCACCACTAACTCACCACCACCAACTCACCACCACCAACTCACCACCACCACTACCACCACCACCACGACCACCAACTCACCACCAACACCACCACCACCAACGCCACCAACACCAACACCACCACCATCACCACCACCATCACCACCACCACCATCACCACCATCACCACCATCGTCACCAACTCACCACCATCACCATCGCCACCACCACCATCACCACCACCATCACCACCAACTCACCACCAACTCACCACCAAATCACCACCACCAAATCACCACCACCAACTCACCACCACCATCACCACCATCACCATCATCACCACCACCACCATCATCACCACCACCATCACCACCATCATCACCACCATCACCATCATCACCATCATCACCACCACCATCATCACCATCATCACCATCACCACCATCATCACCATCACCACCATCATCATCACCACCACCATCACCACCATCATCATCATCACCACCACACTCCAACCGCCACTGCGACCAATGTGTGTACTCAGTGTGTGTGTACTCACTGTGTGTGTACTCACTGTGTGTACTGTGTGTGTACTCACTGTGTGTACTGTGTGTGTACTCACTGTGTGTGTACTCACTGTGTGTGTACTCACTGTGTGTGTACTCACTGTGTGTACTGTGTGTGTACTCACTGTGTGTACTCACTGTGTACTCACTGTGTGTGTACTCACTGTGTGTGTACTCACTGTGTACTCACTGTGTGTACTCACTGTGTGTACTGTGTGTGTGTACTCACTGTGTGTGTGTGTGCTAGTGGGGTCTGCGTGGGTGAACCATTGTGTACTCACTGTATGTACTCACTGTGTGTGTACTCACTGTGTGTATGTGTACTCACTGTGTGTGTACTGTGTGTGTACTCACTGTGTGTATGTACTCACTGTGTGTGTACTCACTGTGTACTCACTGTGTGCGTGTGTACTCACTGTGTACTCACTGTGTGCGTGTGTACTCACTGTGCGTACTCACTGTGTGCTAGTGGGGTCTGCGTGGGTGAACCACTGTGTGTACTCGCTGTGTGTACTCGCTGTGTGTGTGTACTCACTGTGTGTGTGTGTTTACTAGTGGGGTCTGCGTGGGTGAACCACTGTGTGTACTCACTGTGTGTACTCACTGTGTGTGTACTAGTGGGGTCTGCGTGGGTGAACCACGTGTTCTCACTGTGTGTGTACTCACTGTGTGTACTTTGTACTCACTGTGTGCTAGTGGGGTCTGCATGGGTGAACCACGTGTACTCACTGTGTGTGTGTACTCACTGTGTGTGTACTGTGTGTGTGTACTAGTAGGGTCTGCGTGGGTGAACCACTGTGTACTCACTGTGTGTGTACTCACTGTGTGTGTACTCGCTGTGTGTACTCACTGTATACTCACTGCGTGTGTACTGTGTGTGTACTGTGTGTGTACTCACTGTGTGTACTCACTGTGTACTATGTGTGTGTGTGTACTAGTGGGGTCTGCGTGGGTGAACCACTGTGTACTCACTGTGTGTGTACTGTGTGTGTGTGTACTCACTGTGTGTGTGCTAATGGGGTCTGCGTGGGTGAACCACGTGTACTCACTGTGTGTGTACTGTGTGTGTGTACTCACTGTGTGTGTGTACTGTGTGTGTGTGTTAGTGGGGTCTGCGTGGGTGAACCACGTGTACTCACTGTGTGTGTACTCACTGTGTGTACTCACTGTGTACTCACTGTGTGTGTGTGTGCTAGTGGGGTCTGCGTGGGTGAACCACGTGTACTCACTGTGTGTGTGTACTAGTGGGGTCTGCGTGGGTGAACCACGTGTACTCACTGTGTGTACTCACTGTGTGTGTACTCACTGTGTATGTACTGTGTGTGTGTACTCACTGTGTGTGTACTCACTGTGTGTGTACTAGTGGGGTCTGCGTGGGTGAACCACGTGTACTCACTGTGTGTACTCACTGTGTGTGTACTCACTGTGTGTGTACTGTGTGTGTGTACTCACTGTGTGTGTACTGTGTGTGTGTACTAGTGGGGTCTGCGTGGGTGAACCACGTGTACTCACTGTGTGTACTCACTGTGTGTGTACTGTGTGTGTGTACTCACTGTGTGTGTGTACTAGTGGGGTCTGCGTGGGTGAACACGTGTACTCACTGTGTGTACTCACTGTGTGTGTACTCACTGTGTGTGTACTGTGTGTGTGTACTCACTGTGTGTGTGTGTACTCACTGTGTGTGTGTACTAGTGGGGTCTGCGTGGGTGAACCACTGTGTACTCACTGTGTGTGTGTACTCACTGTGTGTGTGTACTCACTGTGTGTGTGTACTCACTGTGTGTGTGTACTCGCTGTGTGTGTGTGTTAGTGGGGTCTGCGTGGGTGAACCACGTGTACTCACTGTGTGTGTACTGTGTGTGTGTACTCACTGTGTGTGTGTACTCACTGTGTGTGTACTGTGTGTGTGTACTCACTGTGTGTGTGTGTGTGTACTCACTGTGTGTGTGTGTGTGTTAGTGGGGTCTGCGTTGGTGAACCACGTGTACTCACTGTGTGTGTACTCACTGTGTGTGTGTGTACTCACTGTGTGTGTGTACTCACTGTGTGTGTGTGTACTCACTGTGTGTGTGTACTCACTGTGTGTGTGTACTAGTGGGGTCTGCGTGGGTGAACCACTATGTACTCACTGTGTGTGTACTGTGTGTGTGTACTGTGTGTGTGTGTACTGTGTGTGTGTCTACTATGTGTGTGTGTTAGTGGGGTCTGCGTGGGTGAACCACGTGTCGTTCTGCGGCCTGCGCACGCACGCCGAGCTTGGCGGCCACCCCGTGACGGAGCTGGTTTACGTTCACAGCAAACTCATGGTGGTGGACGACACCACGGTGATCATCGGTGGGGAACACCGCACACACACACACCGCATCACACCACACCACACTCACTACCACACCACACACACCACACCACACACACCACACCACACCACACACACCACAGACACACACCACACACACACCACACACACCACACTCACCACACACACCACACCACACACAACTACACCACACACACCACACACACGCACCACACACACCACACCACACACACCACACCACACCGAACTTACCGCTCGCTGAACCCCACCGACCCCCAAAGACCTCACCATCACCATCACCGACCTCACCATCACCGTCACCGTCCTCACCATCACCGTCCTCACCATCACCGTCCTCACCATCACCATCACCGACCTCACCATCACCGTCACCGTCCTCACCATCACCGTCCTCACCATCATCGTCACCGACCTCACCATCACCGTCCTCACCATCACCGTCCTCACCATCACCGTCCTCACCATCAGCATCACCGACCTCACCATCACCGTCCTCACCATCACCATCACCGTCCTCACCATCACCGTCCTCACCATCACCATCACCGACCTCACCATCACCGTCCTCACCATCACCGACCTCACCATCACCGTCCTCACCATCAGCATCACCGTCCTCACCATCACCGACCTCACCATCACCGTCCTCACCATCAGCATCACCGACCTCACCATCACCGTCCTCACCATCAGCATCACCGACCTCACCATCACCGTCCTCACCATCACCATCATCGTCCTCACCATCACCATCCTCACCATCACCGTCCTCACCATCATCGTCCTCACCATCACCGTCCTCACCATCACCATCACCGACCTCACCATCACCGACCTCACCATCACCATCACCGTCCTCACCATCACCGACCTCACCATCACCGTCCTCACCATCACCATCACCGACCTCACCATCACCGACCTCACCATCACCGTCCTCACCATCACCGACCTCACCATCACCGACCTCACCATCACCGACCTCACCATCACCGTTCTCACCATCACCGACTTCACCATCACCATCACCGATCCCACCATCACCGTCCTCACCATCACCGTCCTCACCATCACCGACGTCACCATCACCGACTCACCATCACCGACCTCACCATCACCGACCTCACCATCCCTGACCCCACTGCTGGCCCCACTGCTGACCCCACTGCTGACCTCACCATCCCTGACCCCACTGCTGACCCCACTGCTGACCCCACTGCTGACCCCACCGCTGACCCCACTGCTGACCTCACCATCCCTGACCCCACTGCTGACCCCACTGCTGACCCCCAGGCTCGGCCAACATCAATGACCGCAGCATGCTGGGGCGCAGAGACAGCGAGGTGGCGCTGGTCGCTGAGGACACGAACTTCGTGGCCTCCACCATGGACGGGAAGCCCTACCAGGCCGGAGCCTTCGCACACAGCCTGCGCACCTACTGCTTCAGGTACACGCACACATACACACACACACACACATTCACCTGTACACACACACTTACACACACACACACACATTAACCTGTACACACACACAAACACGTACACACACACACGCACACACAGCCTGCGCACCTACTGCTTCAGGTACACACACACACGCACACACAGCCTGCGCACCTACTGCTTCAGGTACACACACACACGTACACACACACACACCTGTACACACACACGTACACACACACACATTCACCTGTACACACACACATATTCACCTGTACACACACACACACACAGCCTGCGCACCTACTGCTTCAGGTACACACATGCACACACACATTCACCTGTACACACACACGTACACACACACACGCACACACAGCCTGCGCACCTACTGCTTCAGGTACACACACACACATACACCCACACACATTCACCTGTACACACATACACACACATTCACCTGTACACACACACACGCACACACAGCCTGCGCACCTACTGCTTCAGGTACACACACACACATACACACACACACACATTCACATGTACACACATACACACACATTCACCTGTACACACACACATACACACACATTCACCTGTACACACACACATACACACACACACATTCACCTGTACACACACACATACACATATTCACCTGTACACACACACACAGCCTGCGCACCTACTGCTTCAGGTACACACACACACATACCACACGTTACATACACACATTCACCTGTACAAACACACACACAGCTTGCGCACCTACTGCTTCAGGTACGCACATACACACACACATTCACCTGTACACACACACACACGTACACACACACACACACATTCACCTGTACACACACACACATTCACCTGTACACACACACACACGTACACACACACACACATTCACCTGTACACACACACACACATGTACACACACACACGCACACACACAGCATGCGCACCTACTGCTTCAGGTACGCACATACACACACACACATTCACCTGTACACAACAACCGCCATTCGCCACTAAGTGGCGGTGACGTCACCACGACGCTTGTGCCAGGCTATGTGCACCCTGAGGCCACGAAGTGTCGAACGCCCGCTGGCAGGAGGTCACGGGGCAGACCCAGGTGCCACGGGTCGACTGACTGAGATGACTGGCTGATGCACCACCTGTGCCCCCTACTGTGCCAACCTGCTGTGCTTTAGCCACCCGGCGCTCCGCTCGTTCTTCTGAGCGTCGCTCCTCCGCCCTCCGTTGTTGTTGGAGGGCGACTGCCTCCAACTGACCAGTAGCATCCCTCACGAGCCTCCTCCACAGAGGCCGATCTTGACACCGCTGGTACCAGTCATCGGCAAGCCCACTCAGCTCCACGTCCTCCTGTACCACATCACTCCATCTCTTCTCTAGCCCGTGCCGCGCCCGCTTAGCCCCCTCAATCCGGCCAAACAAAAGCTGTTTCGGCATGCGGTGGCTGGGCATGCGGGCTACATGACCCAGCCATCGCAGCCTTGCCTGCTGGAGGAGCTCACCGATGGGACCCTGCCCAGATCTTTCAAGGATTTGTGAGCTCCTCACACAATCCAGTCTGGTTAAACCCAGGATGGATCGTAGGCAGGCCAGCCTAAATGTTTCTAACCGGCAAAGATGTTCCATTAGGGGGGTCCACGTTTCGCAAGCGTAGAGAAGGGAGGGAATGACCGTGGCCGAGAAGACCTGAAGCTTAGTGCGGAGCGACAGACCAGGTAGCTTCCACACAGCGTTACACAACCGATGAAAAGATATTGCCGCTCGACTGATTCGGAGTGAGACCTCTGCTGTTAAACTGGAGCCAGTCATAAGCACACTGCCCAGGTATGGGAAACTCTCCACTCTCTCCACAACTGCCCCATCACCGATTGGGAGTTGTGGGGGTGGAGTATCCGATGGTACAAAATACCCAGGCAGGTGCTTAGTTTTGGTGGGGCTGATGGTAAGGCCCCACCTCTTAGTGGCATGCTACAGTCTCAGCAGCAGCGTCTCCAACTCCTCCTCTGACTGAGCAGCTATTACCAAATCATCAGCATACATAACGTGGTTGACCAATAGGGAGCCATCCCTATTGGTCAACCCCCGGTACAGCTATTGAAGGCTTCACGAACTACGTGGTCAAAATAGATGTTAAATAATGTGGGAGCCAGAGGACATCCCTGTCGCACCCCAAGGCGTACAGGGAATGGCTCTGACTCCCGGCCACGTAGTTTTACCCGGGCCCGCTCACCATCATGAAGGTCCTTAATGATCGTGAGCAGAGGGTCAGGTACTCCAAAAGCACGAAGAACGACCCAGAGCCCAGGCCTACTGATGGTATCATAGGCCTTGACCAGGTCAATAAAGCAGAGATGTAGGTCTTGTTGGAATTCCCTACACCTCTGCTGTAGCAGACGGACAGAAAATATGGCATCTGTGCAGGACCGCCCTTTCCTGAAACCGCATTGGGGCTCCGCAAGCCTCTCCTCAGCGTGCCTGGCAAGGCGATGCTGAATAATCCTTGCCAGGACCTTTCCCGGCACACTGAGGAGTGAGATGCCCCTGTAGTTGTTACAGTCTGTGCGGTCCCCCTTTTTAAAGAGGGGGACCACCAGGGCATCCTTCCAATCCTGCGGAACCCGTCCAGCGGCCCAGACCGTTGTTATGATCTCATATATGGCAGTCTGTGCACAAACGCCACCCTCCCTCAGCATTTCGCTTGGGAGATCATCTCTGCCCGCTGCCTTTCCTGGTCTCAGACTCCGGATCGCCTTCAGTACTTCCTCAACAGATGGCACCTCAGCCAGCCACTCACAGGGGGTGACTTCTTCCAATATTTGAGGCACCACAGCCTCAGCAGGGTCATCCTCACTTTGTGCCACGATGTTTTCCTGGCTGAGGGATTTTCCCTCCCCCAGGACCTCACAGAAATGCTCAGCAAATCTGCAAACCTGTTCCTGGGGGTCGGAGATTGGATCACCGCTTTTTTCCCCTAATGATGGTAATAGGTGTGGCGCTGCAGGTTACTTTTTTGATGGAGTTAAATAGATTTGTGATCGCGGGCCACTGAGGCAGACTCCATCTCCTCAGCAACCCGCGACCACCACCCATCCTTGCAGCGCCTCACGGCTCTCCGAACCTCCGAGCGAAGGCTGTGTTAAGCCTCCTCATTCTCTGACGTGGGATTCTGTAGCCGATGACAGTGGGCCTGTCGCTTTTTCTCAACCATCCTGAACACCTCCTCTGTCAGCCAGGGTCTCTGGGGAGGTCTGGACCGCGTACCCAAAGCAGCCATTGCAGCTGCATGAGTCACAGTCCTAAACCTCGCCCATTTACCCTCGACATCAGGAGGAGTCGGGGACGATGCCAATCCCAGCCGCAAGCGATGATGAAATTCTCACTTGCAACTTTCATCAGATAACTGAGACCAGGCCACTTTAGGTTGGAATGGGGTCCTGGGTGTACACCCACCACCGGAGTGGAAGAATGGCAGGCGCACGGGGGATCTTTGTCTGTGTCTACCTTCACAGGTGCTGCTGCTACTCGCTACTAACAGCACTTGCTCCTGCAGTCTGTTAGAGGCTACACGGGGGATCTTTGTCTGTGTCTACCTTCACAGATGCTGCTGCTACTCGCTACTAACAGCACTTGCCCCTGCAGTCTGTTAGAGGCTACACGGGGGATCTTTGTCTGTGTCTACCTTCACAGGTGCTGCTACTCGCTACTAACAGCACTTCCTCCTGCAGTCTGTTAGAGGCTACACGGGGGATCTTTGTCTGTGTCTACCTTCATAGATGCTGCTGCTACTCGCTACTAACAGCACTTGCCCCTGCAGTCTGTTAGAGGCTACACGGGGGATCTTTGTCTGTGTCTACCTTCACAGGTGCTGCTACTCGCTACTAACAGCACTTGCCCCTGCAGTCTGTTAGAGGCTACACGGGGGATCTTTGTCTGTGTCTACCTTCACAGGTGCTACTGCTACTCGCTACTAACAGCACTTGCTCCTGCAGTCTGTTAGAGGCTACACAGGGGATCTTTGTCTGTGTCTACCTTCACAGATGCTGCTGCTACTCGCTACTAACAGCACTCGCCCCAGCAGTCTGTTAGAGGCTACACAGGGGATCTTTGTCTGTGTCTACCTTCACAGGTGCTGCTGCTACTCGCTACTAACAGCACTTGCCCCTGCAGTCTGTTAGAGGCTACACGGGGGACTTTTGTCTGTGTCTACCTTCACAGGTGCTGCTGCTACTCGCTACTAACAGCACTTGCCCCTGCAGTCTGTTAGAGGCTACACGGGGGACTTTTGTCTGTGTCTACCTTCACGGGTGCTGCTGCTACTCGCTACTAACAGCACTTGCCCCAGCAGTCTGTTAGAGGCTACACGGGGGATCTTTGTCTGTGTCTACCTTCACAGGTGCTGCTGCTACTCGCTACTAACAGCACTTTCCCCTGCAGTCTGTTAGAGGCTACACGGGGGATCTTTGTCTGTGTCTACCTTCAGAGGTGCTGCTGCTACTCGCCACTAACAGCACTTGCCCCTGCAGTCTGTTAGAGGCTACACGGGGGATCTTTGTCTGTGTCTACCTTCACAGGTGCTGCTGCTACTCGCTACTAACTGCACTTGCCCCTACAGTCTGTTAGAGGCTACACGGGGGATCTTTGTCTGTGTCTACCTTCACAGGTGCTGCTGCTACTCGCTACTAACAGCACTTGCCCCTGCAGTCTGTTAGAGGCTACACGGGGGACTTTTGTCTGTGTCTACCTTCACAGGTGCTGCTGCTACTCGCTACTAACAGCACTTTCCCCTGCAGTCTGTTAGAGGCTACACGGGGGATCTTTGTCTGTGTCTACCTTCAGAGGTGCTGCTGCTACTCGCCACTAACAGCACTTGCCCCTACATTGTTAGAGGCTACACGGGGGATCTTTGTCTGTGTCTACCTTCACAGGTGCTGCTGCTACTCGCTAACAGCACTTGCCCCTACAGTCTGTTGGAGGCTACACGGGGGATCTTTGTCTGTGGGTGATGAATATCTCCCCCCCCCCAGGTTGGTGCTGGGGCTGCTCGACTCTCCCGAGGTGGACATCTCTGACCCCGTGTGTGACCACTTCTTCAAGGAGGTGTGGATGGCGACGGCCGGACGCAACGCCACCGTCTACGAGAAGGTGACGGGGACACGCGGGGAGACACGGGGAGAGACACGTGGGGAGACACGGGGGGAGACACGCGGGGAGACACGGGGGAGACACGCGGGGAGACACGGGGGGAGACACGGGGAGAGACACGCGGGGAGACACGTGGGGAGACACGGGGGGAGACACGCGGGGAGACACGGGGGAGACACGCGGGGAGACACGGGGGGAGACACGGGGAGAGACACGCGGGGAGACACGCGGGGAGACACGGGGGGAGACACGCGGGGAGACACGGGGGAGACACGGGGGGAGACACGGGGAGAGACACGGGGGAGACACGGGGGAGACACGGGGGGAGACACGGGGGGACACACGGGGGAGACACACGGGGGAGACACGGGGGAGACACGGGGGGAGACACGGGGGAGACACGGGGGAGACACGGGGGGAGACACGCGGGGAGACACGGGGGGAGACACGCGGGGAGACACGGGGGAGACACGGGGAGAGACACGGGGGAGACACGGGGGAGACATGGGGGGAGACACGGGGGAGACACGGGGGAGACACGGGGGAGACACGGGGGAGACACGGGGGGAGACACGGGGAGACACACGGGGGAGACACGGGGGAGACACGGGGGGAGACACGGGGGAGACACGGGGGGAGACACGCGGGGAGACACGGGGGGAGACACGGGGAGACACGGGGAGAGACACGGGGGAGACACGGGGGGAGACACGCGGGGAGACACGCGGGGAGACACGGGGGAGACACGGGGGGAGACACGGGGGAGACACGGGGGAGACACGGGGGGAGACACGGGGAGAGACACGGGGAGACACGGGGGAGACACGGGGGGAGACACGGGGGGAGACACGGGGAGACACACGGGGGAGACACGGGGGAGACACGGGGGGAGACACGGGGGAGACACGGGGGAGACACGGGGGGAGACACGCGGGGAGACACGGGGGGAGACACGCGGGGAGACACGGGGGAGACACGGGGGGAGACACGGGGGAGACACGGGGGAGACACGGGGGGAGACACGGGGAGAGACACGGGGGAGACACGGGGGAGACACGGGGAGACACGGGGGGAGACACGGGGAGACACACGGGGGAGACACGGGGGAGACACGGGGGGAGACACGGGGGAGACACGGGGGAGACACGGGGGGAGACACGCGGGGAGACACGGGGGGAGACACGGGGAGACACGGGGAGAGACACGGGGGGAGACACGGGGGGAGACACGCGGGGAGACACGCGGGGAGACACGCGGGGAGACACGGGGGAGACACGGGGGGAGACACGGGGGAGACACGGGGGAGACACGGGGGGAGACACGGGGAGAGACACGGGGGAGACACGGGGGAGACACGGGGGGAGACACGGGGGAGACACGGGGAGACACACGGGGGAGACACGGGGGAGACACGGGGGGAGACACGGGGGAGACACGGGGGAGACACGGGGGGAGACACGCGGGGAGACACGGGGGGAGACACGCGGGGAGACACGGGGGAGACACGGGGGGAGACACGGGGGGAGACACGGGGGAGACACGGGGGAGACACGGGGGAGACACGGGGGGAGACACGGGGAGAGACACGGGGGAGACACGGGGGAGACACGGGGGAGACACGGGGGGAGACACGGGGAGACACACGGGGGAGACACGGGGGAGACACGGGGGGAGACACGGGGGAGACACGGGGGAGACACGGGGGGAGACACGCGGGGAGACACGGGGGGAGACACGCGGGGAGACACGGGGGAGACACGGGGGGAGACACGGGGGAGACACGGGGGAGACACGGGGGGAGACACGCGGGGAGACACGGGGGGAGACACGGGGAGACACGGGGGGAGACACGCGGGGAGACACGGGGGGAGACACGGGGGAGACACGGGGGAGACACGGGGGGAGACACGCGGGGAGACACGCGGGGAGACACGCGGGGAGACACGCGGGGAGACACGCGGGGAGACGTGGGGGGAGACACGTGGGGAGACGTGGGGGGAGACACGGGGGGAGACACGGGGGGAGACGCCGAGGCGCTCACCCCCCCTCTCCCCCCCCCCCCCAGGTGTTCCGCTGTTTGCCGTCAGACTTTGTGCTGAACCGTCGTCAGCTGGCGGCCTTTGTGGAGGAGCCGGCGATGGCGCGAGCCGACCCGGCGGGGGCCCTCGCGCGGCTGGCCGACGTCCGTGGCTTCCTCGTCCACTTCCCCCTCTACTTCCTGCGCGACGAGAACCTCCTCCCGGCCCTCGGCACCAAGGAGGGCCTCATGCCCTCCGAGCTGTGGACCTGAGACTCGCCCCGCTCACTCGCTCACACACTCACACGCTCGCACACTCGCACACTCGCTCACTCACACGCTCGCTCGCACACTTACACACTCGCTCGCACACTCGCTCACACACTCACACGCACACTCACACGCACACTCACATGCACGCTCGCTCGCACACACACTCGCACACTCACTCACACACACACTCGCTCGCACACACACTTGCTCGCACACACACTCGCTCGCACACTCGCTCACACACTCACACGCACACTCGCTCACACACTCACACGCACACTCACTCACTCACTCGCTCGCACACACGCTCACATACTCGCTCGCACACACACACACTCGCACACTCACACTCGCACGCTCACTCGCACACTCGCACACTCACACTCGCTCGCACGCTCACACACTCGCTCGCACGCTCACATGCTCACACTCACTCACTCACTCACACGCTCGCTCGCATGCTCGCACGCTCACACGCTCACACGCTCACTCGCACGCTCGTTCGCACGCGGCGGTGTTGACGGTCACTGTGGTGACTGTGGAGTTGACGGATGTGTGTAGTTGTTTACGACAATGATGGTGATGATGATGGTGATGATGATGATGGTGGTGATGATGATGGCTGTGGTTCACGCTGCAGCAGTCCGTGGCGCTAATTGGGGATTCATTCCGACCGACGTTTAGTCCACGGTGTGCTGGTGGCTCCGTCTCTCTCTCTCCCCTCGAGCGTAATTTTACCGGATCTACTTAAGGATTTTTACTTTTTAAACAAAAAAATTATTTAATTCTTAACTCTTTGTTAAATCGCTAAGGGAGAACTCTCTCGTGCAATGTGTGCACGTCTGTAGCGCGTGAGTGTCGTGTGTGTGTGTCGTTGTTTGTCGTGAGTGTGTGTCGTGTGTGCGTGTTGCGTGCGTTTCGGGAGCGGTGGTGCAGCGGTTAGCGCTGTGCTCCGCTACGAACCCCGGGCTCGATTTCTCGCTCGCCTGAAGCGGTTCGGTGGGCCTCCCCTAGGTCGACTCGGCCTCAAATGAGTACCTGGTGTGCTACTCGCTTACAGCACTTGCCCCAACAGTCTGTGAAGGCTACACGGGTAGCGCGCGGGGTGGGGTGGGGCTTTATCTTTTGTTTCCGGACGCAACCGAATGCTGTAAACGCTGAGATCCGCAATCTCTTCCGTGCAGAGGAGTAAAACTCTTGACTGTGACTCGTCGACGTCATCCCTCGTACCGCGGTGGCCAGGAGATGTCAACTCCATCGCCTGCTACGCGGGAGGTCGTGGGCTCGATCCCGACGCCGCCTGCTGCTGCTGCTGTATTTGTGTGTCGTGAGATGTCAACTCCCTCGCCTGCTACGCGGGAGGTTGTGGGTTCGATCCTGACGCCTGCTGCTGTATATTTGGAGTTTGCGTGCCTCTCTCCCCGTGGTGGTGGCGTGGATTTGTTTCTCCGGGGTCCTTCCCTCCCCACGTCCCGAGTGGACGCCGCCGCCGCCGCCGCCACCGCCACCGTCACCACCTCGCGTTTCAGAGCACCTGGACCACCGCCCTGGGCAACACCGGTCGCCAAAGCCGAAAAAACCCCAGCAGCTTCCACGCGGTAAAAGCCGCGTCGTTTGGGGCTCTCGTTTGTGCCGGCCGGGGTCGTTTACGACAGGAGGGAGCGCGGGCGGCCAGGAGTCCACGCGTCATCGCGTCATCACGAGTCATCACGAGTCATCGCGAGTCATCGCGAGTCATCGCGTCATCGCGAGTCATCGCGTCATCACGAGTCATCGCGTCATCACGTCATCACGAGTCATCGCATCATCACGTCATCACGAGTCATCGCGTCCACGCGTCATCACGTCATCACGAGTCATCACGCGTCATCGCGTCATCGCGTCCACGCGTCATCGCGTCCACGCGTCATCACGAGTCATCACGAGTCATCGCGTCCACGCGTCCACGTGCTCGGTGGGGGCGTTCCCGACCGCCGGCGGAATGAAAAGCAGTCCCAGGTTGTCGCCCGCCGTGACACGTGACACGCGTGACACGTGTCACGTGACACGCGTGTCACGTGTCACGTGTCGCGGGCTTTCGCGACCAATGTCATCCATAAGGGGGGGGGGGGGGGGGGTTTATTTGGGTTAAGATCGCGTAAATATATAAATATTGTGTCGTTAAAACCCGCCACCACCCGACACAGCCAGCTAGTAAAGGTTGTGTCACGTCAACAGAACGTGGCCAATTAGTCACTAGTACATCAACACTGGTGTTGATGTACTAGTGGCCAATTAGTCACTAGTACATCAACACTGGTGTTGATGTACTAGTGGCCAATTCGTGACTAGTACAGCACACCGGTGTTGCTGTACTAGTGGTCAATTCGTCCTCTAGTACAGCACACCGGTGTTGATGTACTAGTGGCCAATTCGTCACTAGTACATCAACACCGGTGTTGATGTACTAGTGGCCAATTCGTCACTAGTACATCAACACCGGTATTGATGTACTAGTGGCCAATTCGTCATTAGTACAGCACACCGGTGTTGCTGTACTAGTGGCCAATTCGTGACTAGTACAGCAACACCGGTGTTGCTGTACTAGTGGTCAATTCGTCTCTAGTACAGCACACCGGTGTTGATGTACTAGTGGCCAGTTCTGTTGACGTGACAACCCTTGCTGGTTGGCTGTGTCGGGTGGTGGCGGGTTTTAACGACGCAACATTTATGTATTTCCGCGATGTAACCGTCCGCCCGGCGAGGCGCAGGCCGACCTCTCGCGACCCATTCTCAGGGGGCCTTGCCGCCAGCGATCTCCGGCTCGAATCTTGGCCAGACGTCGCAACTCGGAAACCTTTTTGTTAACAATATTTTTCGCATTCCACCGCTCGACGAGGCCTCGGTGAGCCGCTCCACGTCGCTGTCAACCGAGTGGCCGGCATCACCACGGCGAGGGCCTCCGTGCCATCTCCTCCCGCCGTCGTTTGCCTCGCCAGGCGACGGAGGCCCGCCGAGCCGTAGCGGCTCCCGACGCCAACGCGGCACCGGCCGGCGCAAGCGACGGCCTCGACGGGGCGGCCGGTCGTCAGCGGCGTCATCGATTTGACAATCACAGCGGTAGCCCAAATAGTTCACAAACTATACTCTTTAAACTGTACTCAAATATACAAACTACAATCTACTATACTTTAACTGTATAAACTACACTTTACACTATACTCCATACTATACTCTGAACTATACCAGACTCTACCTCTACTAACTCTACTCTAACTCTACTCTAACAACTCTACTCTAACTCTACTCTACGCTAACTCTACTCTAACTCTACTCTAACTCTACTAACTCTACTAACTATATTAACTCTACTAACTCTACTAACTCTACTACCTCTACTACCTCTACTACCTCTACTCTAACTCTACTCTACTAACTCTACCCTACCTCTACTAACGCTACTCTACTCTAACTCTACTAACTCTACTAAATCTACTCTAACTCTACTAACTCTACTACCTCTACTACCTCTACTAACTCTACACTAACTCTACTCTAACTCTACTCTAACTCGACTAACTCTACTCTACTAACTCTACACTAACTCTACTAACTCTACTCTAACTCTACTTTAACTCTACTACCTCTACTACCTCTACTAACTCTACACTAACTCTACTCTAACTCTACTCTAACTCGACTAACTCTACTCTACCTTTACTAACTCTACTCTAACTCTACTCTAACTCTACTCTACCTCTACACTATCTCTACTCGAACTCGACTAACTCTACCCTACCTCTACTCTAACTCTACTAACTCTACTACCTCTACTAACTATATTAACCCTACTCTAACTCAACTCTAACTCTACTAACTCTACTCTATCTCTACTAACTCTACTACCTCTACAAACTCTACACTACCTCTACTCTAACTCTACTAACTCTACTCTAACTCTACTCTTACTCTAGACTAACTCTACTAAATCTACTTGAACTCGACTAACTCTACCCTACCTCTACTAACTCTACTCTAACTCTATTAACTCTACTACCTCTACTAACTCTACTCTAACTCAACTAACTCTACTAACTCTACTAACTATATTAACTCTACTCTAACTCTACTAACTCTACTAACTATACTACCTCTACTAACTCTACTCTAACTCTACTTTAACTCTACTAACTCTACTACCTCTACTAACTCTACTCTAACTCTACTTTAACTCTACTAACTCTACTCTAACTCTACTAACTCTACTCTAACTCTACACTAACTATACCCTACCTCTACTAACTCTACTCTAACTCTACTAACGCTACTCTACTAACTCTACTCTAACTTTACTAACTCTACTCTAACTCTACCCTACCTCTACTCTAACTCTACTCTACTAACTCTACTAACTATATTAACTCTACTCTAACTCTACTCTAACTCTACTAACTCTACTCTAACTCAACTCTAACTCTACACTAACTCAACTCTAACTCTACACTAACTCTAACTCTACTAACTCTACTAACTATATTAACTCTACTCTAACTCAACTCTAACTCTACTAACTTTACTAACTCTACTAACTCTACTCTAACTCTACTAACTCTACTCTAACTCTACTAACTCTACTAACTCAACTCTAACTCTACACTAACTCTACTCTAACTCAACTCTAACTCTACTCTAACTCTACTCTAACTCTACTAACTCTACTAACTCAACTCTAACTCTACACTAACTCTACACTAACTCTACTCTAACTCGACTAACTCTACTCTAACTCTACTAACGCTACTCTACTAACTCTACACTAACTCTACTCTAACTACTAACTCTACCCTACCTTTACTAACTCTACTCTAACTCTAACTCTACCCTACCTCTACTCTAACTCTACTCTACTAACTCTACTAACTCTACTCTAACTCTACTAACTCTACTACCTCTACTAACTATATTAACTCTACTCTAACTCAACTCTAACTCTACTAACTCTACTACCTCTACTAACTCTACTGTAACTCTACTAACTCTACTCTAACTCTACTCTAACTCTACTAACTCTACTACCTCTACTAACTATATTAACTCTACTCTAACTCAACTCTAACTCTACTAACTCTACTACCTCTACTAACTCTACTGTAACTCTACTAACTCTACTCTAACTCAACTCTACTAACTCTACTCACTCTACTCTAACTCTACTAACTCTACACTAACTCTACTCTACTACCTCTACTCTAACTCTACTTTAACTCTACTACCTCTAACTCAACTCTAACTCTACTTTAACTCTACTAACTCTACACTAACTCAACTCTAACTCTACACTAACTCAACTCTAACTCTACACTAACTCTACTCTAACTCTACCCTACCTTTACTAACTCTACTCTACCTCTACACTATCTCTACTCGAACTCGACTAACTCTACCCTACCTCTACTCTAACTCTACTAACTCAACTCTAACTCTACTAACTCTACTAACTATACTACCTCTACTAACTCTACTCTAACTCTACTCTAACTCTACTAACTCTACACTAACTCTACACTAACTCTACTAACTCTACTTTACTAACTCTACTCTAACTCTACTAAATCTACTCTAACTCTACTACCTCTACTAACTCTACTCTAACTCTACTCTAACTCTACTAACGCTACTCTACTAACTCTACTCTAACTCTACTCTAACTCTACTCTAACTCTACTCTAACTCTACTCTAACTCTACTCTAACTCTACACTAACTACTAACTCTACCCTACCTTTACTAACTCTACTCTAACTCTACTAACTCTACCCTACCTCTACTCTACTAACTCTACTCTACTAACTCTACTACCTCTACTACCTCTACTCTAACTCTACTCTACTAACTCTACCCTACCTTTACTCTAACTCTACTAACTCTACTTTACTAACTCTACTAACTCTACTAACTCTACTCTAACTCTACTAACTCTACACTAACTCTACTCTAACTACTAACTCTACTCTAACTCTACTCTAACTCTATTAACTCTACTCTAACTCTACTAACTCTACTACCTCTACTAAAACTCAACTCTAACTCTACTAACTTTACTAACTCTACTAACTCTACTCTAACTCTACTAACTCTACTCTAACTCTACTAACTCTACTCTAACTCTACTTTAACTCTACTAACTCTACTACCTCTACTAACTCTACTCTAACTCTACTAACTCTACTTTACTAACTCTACTCTAACTCTACTAACTCTAACTCTACTCTAACTCTACTAACTCTACTACCTCTACTACCTCTACTAACTCAACTCTAACTCTACTCTAACTCTACTCCCTCTACTAACTCTACCCTACCTCTACTGTAACTCTACTCTAACTCTACTAACTCTACACTAACTCTACTCACACTCTACTCTAACTCTACACTAACTCTACTACCTCTACTCTAACTCTACACTAACTCTACTAACTCTACTCACTCTACTCACTCTACTCACTCTACTCTAACTCTATTAACTGTACTGTAACTCTACACTAACTCTACTAACTCTACACTAACTCTACACTAACTCTACTCTAACTACTACCTCTACTACCTCTACTAACTCTACTAACTATACTAACTCTAACCTAACTCTACTAAACGACTCCACAAATGCTCGACGTCGATTCGCAATGTGGGCTGGACAAAGCGGAGGTCCTGGAGAAAACTCCACGGGGGAAGGGGGGGGGGAGAGAAAGATGCAAATTCCAAATATCCACGGCCTTGTGTGTGGTTCAGGTTGTCATTCTTCCACCCCCCGCACCACTGTCGTTGACCGGCGAGGAAGAAGTCGAGCAAACGTGTAGACGTCGTGGTCGTGATCGAACCCACGACCTCCTGCGTGTCGGGCGAGGTCGCTGACATCTCACAGCGGGGGGCGGTGGTGGTGTGTCAATGGTTGCGTAACGCTGTGTGGAAGCTACCTGGTCTGTCACTCCGCACTAAGCTTCAGGTCTTCTCGGCCACGGTCATTCCCTCCCTTCTCTACGCTTGCGAAACTTGGACCCCCCCTAATGGAACATCTTCGCCGGTTAGAAACATTTAGGCTGGCCTGCCTACGATTCCATCCTGGGTTTAACCAGGATGGATTGTGTGAGGAGCTCACAAATCCTTGAAAGATCTCGGCAAGGTCCCATCGGTGAGCTCCTCCGGTAGGCAAGGCTGCGTTGGCTGGGTCATGTAGCCCGCATGCCCAGCCACCGCATGCCTAAACAGCTTTTGTTCGGCCGGATCGAGGGGGCTAAACGGGCGCGGCACGGGCTAGAGAAGAGATGGAGTGATGTGGTACAGGAGGACGTGGAGCTGAGTGGACTTGCCGATGACCGGTTCCAGCGGTGTCAAGATCGGCCTCTGTGGAGGAGGCTCGTGAAGGACGCTACTGGGCAGTTGGAGGCAGTCGCCCTCCAACGGAGGACGGAGAAGCGACGCTCACAACAACGAGCGGAGCGCCGGGTGGCTAAAGCACAGCAGGTTGGCACAGTAGGGGGCACAGGTGGTGCATCAGCCAGTCATCTCAGTCAGTCGCCCCGTGGCACCTGGGTCTGCCCCGTGACCTCCTGCCAGCGGGCGTTCGACACTTCACGTGGCCTCAACGTGCACATGGCCTGGCACAAGCGTCGTGGTGATGTCACCACCACTTAGTGGCGAATGGCGGTTGGTGTTGTTGTTGTTGTGTGGTGGGGAGTGCTACGAACCGGGGCTTGATTCCCGCTCACGGCCAACACCGGTGACGATCATCTGAACAGGTCCCGGGCCTCCCCTAGGTCGACTCGGCCTCAAACGGGTACCTGGTGTAGTGAACATCGCCTCCGGGGAGACAAAGGCGGCCGGGCGCGGTGCTGGCCACAGCACAACCGCCCCTCGTGTGCCGTTCCGGCCTTCGTCGGTGCAACTCGTGAACGGCACTCGCCCCAACAGTCTGTTGGCGGCTGTAGGGGGAGACCTTTGTCCTGTGACCCCCAGGAGGGGGTCTCTGTCGTGCCTCTCGGAGAGACAGAGGGGGGGGGCAAAAGACATCGGCCTACAAAAATAAACGTCGCCCGGTTTTTTTTATTTGAATATTCAGCAAAAAATCACGTCGCACGGTAATGTTACAAACACGCTTACTACTCTGCCTGTCCAGGGTTAAAACACGAGACGAGCTTGCTAGAACGTCCACAACAACAACAACAGAGACGACTGACGATATCCAGAAGAGTGATAATAATTATAACAATAACAGCAGCGACGGCGGCGGCGGTAGTGTTGGGTGGCCTGGTGAAGGGCGTGGGGGGAGCAGTGGACATGGGGCCCCCCCCTCTACCCACCGTGCCCCCCCTTTTACCCACCCTGCCCCCCCCTACCCACCCTGCCCCCCCCCCCTCTACCCACCCTGGCCCCCTCAATCGTGCTGCGCTGTTTTCCTCCCAGAAGTCCCCCCCCCCCCACCCAGACCTCCCCCCGTGTTTGCGAGCGCCTATTACCACACACAGCGCTGTGTGTGTAGTGTAGTGTGGTATACATGCTACACACACACACCGCTCTCAGTGTGTGTGTGTGTAGTGTGGTATACATGCTACACACACACCGCTGTGTGTGTAGTGTAGTATACATGCTACACACACACCGCTCTCAGTGTGTGTGTGTAGTGTGGTATACATGACACACACTGTGTAGTGTGGTATACATGCCACACACACCGCTCTCCGTGTGTAGTGTGGTATACATGCCACACACACCGCTCTCTGTGTGTGTAGTGTAGTATACATGCCACACACACCGCTCTCAGTGTGTGGGTGTAGTGTGGTATACATGCCACACACACCGCTGTGTGTGTAGTGTGTAGTGTGGTATACATGCTACACACACACCGCTCTCAGTGTGTGTGTGTAGTGTGGTATACATGCCACACACACCGCTGTGTGTGTAGTGTGGTATACATGCCACACACACACTGCTCTCCGTGTGTAGTGTGGTATACATGCCACACACACACACACCGCTCTCCGTGTGTGTGTGTAGTGTGGTATACATGCCACACACACCGCTCTCCGTGTGTACCCTCTTCCCCACTCTCTCCTCCACTCTCCCCTCCACTCCTCCACTCTCCACCCTCTACCTCCACTCTCCACCCTCTACCTCCACTCTCCCCACTCTCTCCTCCACTCCCCACTCTCCACTCCCCACTCTCCACCCTCTACCTCCACTCTCCACCCTCTGCCTCCACTCTCCACCCTCTACCTCCACTCTCCACCCTCTACCTCCACTCTCCACCCTCTACCTCCACTCTCCCCACTCTCTCCTCCACTCTCCACCCTCCCATCGACACCATCTCCTCCCCTCCCACTCTCCCTCCTCCACTCTCTCCCCAATGTGGTAATCGACACTACCACCACCATCACCACCGTCACGACCACTACCACCATCACCACCACCATCACCACCACCACCATCATCATCGCGATCACTACCACCACTATAATCATCACCACTACCACCACCCCCAACATCAAAGGCCTGCGGCACTCGAAATGTCTCTCGGACACAACCCAAACCCTAACAACAACCACGACCCACAACAACAACAACATCAATATGGGGTGGAGTGGCGGGGTGCAGAGACTCGACTGGTGATGGTGGGCGCTGGTCATCTCCCATCCGCACACCACAACAACCACAACAACCACAACAACACCAACCCAGGGTGGCTAAACCGGGAACAGGGAGTTGGCCAGCGCGCTGCGTGGGGCGAGGCTCCTGCCGGGAGTTGGTGGTGGTGATGATGGTGGTGTTGGTTGATGATGATGGTGGTGATGGTGGGGGTGATGGTGGTGATGATGGTGTTGGTTGATGATGATGGTGGTGATGGTGGTGATGATGATGATGGGGGTGGTGATGGTAGTGTTGATTGGTGATGATGGTGTTGGTGGTGGTGGGGATGATGGTGTTGGTTGGTGATGATGGTGGTGGTGGTGGTGATGATGATGGTGGTGATGGTGATGTTGGTTGGTGATGATGGTGTTAGTGGTGATGGTGATGATGGGGGTGGTGATGGTGGTGTTGGTTGGTGATGATGGTGGTGGTGATGATGATGATGGTGGTGTTGGTTGGTGATGATGGTGGTAGTGGCGACGTTACCGCTGCTGCTGCTGCTGCCAGATTCCAGGTGGAGGGATTTTGCTGCGGGGGATGTCTCAGCACTGATTGGTGGGGAGGGGGTCACGTGGGGGTGTTACAGGGCGATAGCAGTTCCACTGTTGGTGTGGGGTCTAGCTACGTGGCAGGAGGAGGAGGAGGAAACACATGCAGGGCAGCGGGAGATGAGAGAGGGTGAGAGAACATGCAGTGTCCACACACACACACACAGACACACACACAGACACACACAGAGACACACACAGAGACAGACACACAGAGACACACACAGAGACACAGACACACACACAGACACACACACACAGACACACACACACAGAGGCACCGCAGGCAGGAGTCGAACCCAGCATCCCCTCCCCCGCTTCCAGCTGCGAGGCCACCGGCATCACCACTGCCCCACCACCAAATACAAAGACCCCCGTGTAGCCTCCAACAGGCTGCGGGGGCAAGTGCTGATGGCAGCGAGCGGCAGCGGCGCTGCCCACCACAGGCTACTGGCACCGCAGGCACACCAAGTGGGGGGTGGTCAGCACCACGCCCGGCCGCCTTTGTCTCCCCCGGTGTGGCGACGTTTACCACCGCCGCTACGGGCTAACTCATTTGAGGCCGAGTCGACCTAGGGGAGGCCCAGGACCGGAATCGGAGAGTAATTGTCGTCACCGGTGGCGGTGGCGGGGGCACCACCCGACCAGCGACACCGCGTCAACCCGCGTCCACTTGAGAACCGCGTCTTATACACTCGGCAAACCCGGAGCCGAAACCCCGGCGGTGGTGGTGGTGGGCTGCCACCGCTCGCTGAAACCACCACAACCACCACCACCACAACAACACCACCACCACCAGCACCACCACCACAACAACAACACCACCACCAGCACCACCACCACAACAACAACACACCCCACTGCGGGGGGGAGGGGGGGTGGCGGCAGCGGGAGGAGTGGTGGCGCAGCGGTTTGGCACACGCCAAGCCAAGCGAAGCCCATCAACCCCTGTGACTCCAAATTCGATCGCGGGGGGAAAAAGCGAAATGTCCCCCACGAGCTCCCCCTCCTCTCCCCCTCCTCTCCCCCTCCTCTCCCCCTCCTCTCCCCCTCCTCCTCCTCCACCAGCCCCCCTCCCTCTGCACTGCGGCCGGCACGGTGAAGTATGGCCGAACGATTCGCTGGCCCCCAGGGCCCACGGGTCGCTGAGGGTGGCTAGGAGACGTTGACTACCTCGCCTGGTCCGCAGGAGGTCGTGGGTACGCTCCCGACCCTGACGACGCCCGTCGTCATTTCTGAAGCGTGCGTCTCAATCTCTGGGCTCTCCGGTGGTGGAGGTGGTGGTGGTGGCGTGGAGTTTTCTGGCTATCCCCCCCCGCCTCTCCGCACTCAGAACCGGCGGCGTCGATTTCGGAGCGTTTGGGCGACGGCTGTGACTCTACAAGCGGAGCCGTCGCCTGCCATAGCCGGGGGCCGCCACAGCCTGACGCAGTGGACGAGAGCGGGGAGGTGGGACGGACGCCCTCGCCACCGCGGCCAGGGAGGGAGAGCGAGAGGAAGAGAGCGAGAGCGGGAGACGGACAGAGACAGACAGAGAGAGAGCGGGAGACGGAGAGAGACAGAGAGACGGACAGACAGGGAGAGACAGAGAGAGAGACAGAGACAGACAGAGAGACAGAGACACGGACAGAGACAGAGACACATACAGAGCGAGAGACAGAGAGAGCGAGAGACAGAGAGAGAGAGAGCGAGAGACAGAGAGAGAGCGAGAGACAGGGAGAGACAGAGAGAGAGAGCGAGAGAGACACAGACAGAGAGACAGACAGAGCGGGAGCTGCACACAGCTGTGAGGACGACTCACGGCTACACAGCGAGAGGAGGAGGCCGCACGTCATGGGCGCAGTCCCCACCGTACACACCGCCGTAGTGGGGGGGTGGGTGGAGTGGGGGGGCGTAGTGGGGGGGGGGGCGTAGTGGGTGGGTGTAGTGGGGGGGGGGCGTAGTGGGTGGGTGTAGTGGGGGGGGGGGGCGTAGTAGGGGAGTGCCTAAGGGAAGGGGCGGTGGAGATGCCGACCCCCCCTCTCAGAGCGCCGCCTCTGAAGCTTCGTTCATGCGAGAGGAGAAAAAAATTGTCTAAAGTTGCGGTGTCTGTGTGTACGTGTCTGTGTGTGTGTGTACGTGTCTGTGTGTGTGTGTACGTGTCTGTGTGTACGTGTCTGTGTGTACGTGTCTGTGTACGTGTCTGTGTGTACGTGTCTGTGTGTGTGTACTGCGTGACTGCGTGTCTGTGCGTGTCTGCGTGTGTGTGTACGTGCGTGTGTGTGTACGTGTCTGAGTCTGTGTACATGCATGTCTGTGTACGCGTCTGTGTATGTGCGTGTGTGTACGTGCGTGTACGTGCATGTGTTTGTGCATGTGTCTGTGCATGACTGCGTGTGTGCGTGTCTGTGTCCGTGCGTGTCTGTGTCTATGCGTGTCTGTACGTGCGTGTGCATGACTGCGTGTCTGTGTCTGTGCGTGCCTGTGTCTGTGCGTGTCTGTGTGTCTATGCGTGTCTGTGTCTGTGCGTGTCTGTGTGTCTATGCGTGTCTGTGCATGCGTCTTGATCTAAGTGGGTAGCTATGCCACACGAACGGCTTGACCTTTGACCTGTGCGGCCCGTACGGCACACGGCTTTGGGGGGGGGCCTGTGTACCTTCGGTGTTGCCGTGGAGACGGGGTGGGGGGGAAAGGGGGTATGGGGGGGGGCATCACCAGTGGGGGGCTGCGTACCCGTAGGTGGGGGGCCCGGGTGGGCGGTACGTTGGCATGGCAACGCCCGGGCCCCCCACGGTGCCGGGGGGAGGGGCGGCCAGCAGTGTACCTGCAGGAGAGAGGGGGGGGGGGGGGTAAGGTGAGGTGAGACGCATTGACGCGCACACACACAGGCACACACACACACAGGCACACACACACACAGGCACACACACACACGCACCGGCACACACACAGGCACACACACACAGGCACACACACAGGCGAACACACACACAGGCGCACACACACACAGGCACGCACACACAGGCACGCACACACAGGCACACACACACAGGCACGCACGCACCAGCACACGCACACAGGCACAAGCACACAGGCACACACACACCAACCCTAGGCCCATCCCAATCTCCTAACTCCCTAGCACTACCCCCCCGAGCACTACCCCCCCGAGCACTACCCCCCCTAGCACTACCCCCCCTAGCACTACCCCCCCTAGCACTACCCCCCCTAGCACTACCCCCCCTAGCACTACCCCCCCGAGCACTACCCCCCCTAGCACTACCCCCCCTAGCACTACCCCCCCCTAGCACTACCCCCCCTAGCACTACCCCCCCTAGCACTACCCCCCCTAGCACTACCCCCCCTAGCACTACCCCCCCTAGCACTACCCCCCCCCCTAGCACTACCCCCCCTAGCACTACCCCCCCTAGCACTACCCCCCCTAGCACTACCCCCCCCCCTAGCACTACCCCCCCTAGCACTACCCCCCTAGCACTACCCCCCCCTAGCACTACCCCCCCCCAGCACTACCCCCCCCCAGCACTACCCCCCCCCTAGCACTACCCCCCCCCTAGCACTACCCCCCCCCCTAGCACTACCTCCCCCCCTAGCACTACCCCCCCCCCTAGCACTACCCCCCCCCCCTAGCACTACCCCCCCCCTAGCACTACCCCCCCCCCTAGCACTACCCCCCAAGCACTACCCCCCCAAGCACTACCCCCCCAAGCACTACCCCCCCTAGCACTACCCCCCCTAGCACTACCCCCCCTAGCACTACCCCCCCTAGCACTACCCCCCCTAGCACTACCCCCCCTAGCACTACCCCCCTAGCACTACCCCCCCTAGCACTACCCCCCTAGCACTACCCCCCTAGCACTACCCCCCCTAGCACTACCCCCCCTAGCACTACCCCCCTAGCACTACCCCCCCTAGCACTACCCCCCCTAGCACTACCCCCCCCTAGCACTACCCCCCCCTAGCACTACCCCCCCCCAGCACTACCCCCCCCCCAGCACTACCCCCCCCCCCAGCACTACCCCCCCCCTAGCACTACCCCCCCCCTAGCACTACCCCCCCCCCTAGCACTACCCCCCCCCTAGCACTACCCCCCCCCCTAGCACTACCCCCCCCCCCTAGCACTACCCCCCCCCCTAGCACTACCCCCCCCCCCTAGCACTACCCCCCCCCTAGCACTACCCCCCCCCTAGCACTACCCCCCCCCTAGCACTACCCCCCCCTAGCACTACCCCCCCTAGCACTACCCCCCCTAGCACTACCCCCCCCTAGCACTACCCCCCCCTAGCACTACCCCCCCCTAGCACTACCCCCCCCTAGCACTACCCCCCCCCTAGCACTACCCCCCCCCTAGCACTACCCCCCCCCTAGCACTACCCCCCCCCTAGCACTACCCCCCCCTAGCACTACCCCCCCCCTAGCACTACCCCCCCCTAGCACTACCCCCCCCCTAGCACTAACCCCCCCCTAGCACTACCCCCCCCCCTAGCACTACCCCCCCCCTAGCACTACCCCCCCCCTAGCACTACCCCCCCCCCTAGCACTACCCCCCCCCCTAGCACTAACCCCCCCCCCCTAGCACTACCCCCCCCCCTAGCACTACCCCCCCCCCTAGCACTACCCCCCCCCCCTAGCACTACCCCCCCCCCCTAGCACTACCCCCCCCCCTAGCACTACCCCCCCCCCTAGCACTACCCCCCCCCCTAGCACTACCCCCCCCCCTAGCACTACCCCCCCCCTAGCACTACCCCCCCCCTAGCACTACCCCCCCCCTAGCACTACCCCCCCCCCTAGCACTACCCCCCCCCTAGCACTACCCCCCCCTAGCACTACCCCCCCTAGCACTACCCCCCCCCTAGCACTACCCCCCCCTAGCACTACCCCCCCCTAGCACTACCCCCCCCTAGCACTACCCCCCCCTAGCACTACCCCCCCCTAGCACTACCCCCCCCTAGCACTACCCCCCCCTAGCACTACCCCCCCCTAGCACTACCCCCCCCTAGCACTACCCCCCCCTAGGACTACTCCCCCCTACCCCCCTAGCACTACCCCCCCTAGCACTACCCCCCTACCACTACCACCACTACCCCCCTAGCACTACCCCCCTACCACTACCCCCACTACCACCACTACCCCCCTAGCACTACCCCCCTAGCACTACCCCCACTACCCCCCTAGCCCTACCCCCCCCCCACCCCCCTACCACTACCCCCACTACCACCACTACCCCCCTAGCCCTACCCCCCCCCACCCCCCTACCACTACCACCACTACCCCCCCTACCCCCCCCCACCCCCCTAGCCTCCCCCTCGTCTAAGCCGCCCCCTTTCCCTGCGGCTGACCGGTCATGGCCATGGCGGCCCCGGTGAGCACGGGCAGCGGCCGCGGCGCGGGCAGAGCGGGCGGGTAGAGCGCCGCGGCCGCCGCCGCCGCCGCCGCCGCCGCCGCGCTGCTGGTGGTGTGGTGGTGGTGGTGCAGGCTGCTGGGCTGCACCACCGTTGTGTGGTGGATCACGTGCGGCTGGGACGCCGCCGCCGCAGCCGCCGCAGCCGCGGCGTACACGGGCTGGGCAAAGTAGGCGCCCTGACGCACGCACAGAGACACGGGAGGAGGGGGGGGGGGGGTAGAGACACGGGGGAGGGTGGGTAGAGACACGGGGAGGGGGGGTAGAGACACGGGGAGGGGGGGTAGAGACACGGGGAGGGTGGGTAGAGACACGGGGGGGGTAGAGAGACGGGGGGGGGGGTAGAGACACGGGGAGGGGGTAGAGACACGGGGAGGGGGGGTAGAGACACGGGGGGGGTAGAGACACGGGGGGTAGAGACACGGGGGGGATAGAGACACGGGGGGGGGTAGAGACACGGGGGGTAGAGACACGGGGGGGATAGAGACACGGGGGGGGGGTAGAGACACGGGGGGGTAGAGACACGGGGGGGGTAGAGACACGGGGGGGTAGAGACACGGGGGGGGTAGAGACACGGGGGGGTAGAGACACGGGGGGGGGTAGAGACACGGGGGGGTAGAGACGCGGGGGGGGGGGGGGTAGAGACACGGGGGGGTAGAGGCACGGGGAGGTAGAGACACGGGGGGGGTAGAGACACGGGGGGGGTAGAGACACGGGGGGTAGAGACACGGGGTCACAGAGACACGGGGTCACAGAGACACGGGGTCACAGAGACACGGGGTCACAGAGAAAGCCAATTAACCTTGGTAAACGCAGGGGTGATGTTGCCCAAGTGAAGTGATGGCTGTCAATGGGCTCTCTGGTGGTTAAATAAAGGGTGTGGATGGTGAGGTGGATGGCGATGAGTGTGGCAGTGACCGTGATGAGAATGCAGAGTTTGTTACGCAAAGGAAAAGCTGACTGGGCGAAAAGCAGAGTGGATGCGTGCGTGCGTGCGTGCAACAAGACAATAACACCAACACACACGCCACCACGTACCAGCACACACGCACACACTACCACGCACCAGCACACACCACAACGCACCAGCACACACGCAGACACCACCACGCACCAGCACACACACATGCCAACACGTACCAGCACACACACGCCATCACGTACCAGCACACATGCACACACCATCACGTACCAACACACACACGCCACCACGTACCAGCACACACGCACACACACGCCACCACGTACCAACACACACGCACACACACCATCACGTACCAACACACACGCACACACACCATCACGTACCAACACACACGCACACACACGCCACCACGTACCAGCACACACACGCCATCACGTACCAGCACACACGAGCACACACACCATCACGTACCAACACACATGCACACACACGCCACCATGCACCAGCACGCACGCACGCCATCACGTACCAACACACACACCATCACGTACCAACACACACACACCATCACGTACCAACACACACGCACACACACACCATCACGTACCAACACACACACACACACACCATCACGTACCAACACACACGCCATCACGTACCAACACACACGCATACACACACCATCACGTACCAATACACACGCACACACACCACCACGTACCAGCACACACGAACACACCATCACGTACCAACACACACACACACGCCATCATGTACCAACACACACCACCACGTACCACCACACACACACACGCCACCACGTACCAGCACACACACACGCCATCACGTACCAACACACACGCACACACACGGCACCACGTACCAGCACACACACGCCATCATGTACCAACACACACCAACACGTACCAGCACACACACGCACACACACGCCACCACGCACCAGCACACACGCACGCCATCATGTACCATCACACACACACCATCACGTACCAACACACACGCACACACACACCATCACGTACCAACACACACACACACCATCATGTACCAACACACACGCACACACACACCATCACATACCAACACACATGCACACACCATCACGTACCAACACACACGCACACACACACACCATCACGTACCAACACACACGCACACACACGCCACCACGTACCAGCACACACACACGCCATCACGTACCAACACACACGCATACACACGCCACCACGTACCAGCACACACACACACACCACCACGCACCAGCACACACGCACACACCATCACGTACCAGCACACACGCACACACCATCACGTACCAACACACACATACCATCACGTACCAACACACACCCACACACACACCATCACGTACCAACAGACACGCACACACACACCATCACGTACCAACACACAAGCACACACACACCATCACGTACCAACACACACGCACACACACACCATCACGTACCAACACACACGCACACACACGCCACAACGTACCAACAGACACGCACACACACACCACCACGTACCAGCACACACACACACACACACGCCACCACGTACCAGCACACACACGCCATCACGTACCAACACACATGCACACACACGCCACCACGTACCAGCACACACACACACACACCACCACGCACCAGCACACACGCACACACCATCACGTACCAACACACACACACCATCACGTACCAACACACACGCACACACACACCATAACGTACCAACACACACGCACACACACACCACAACGTACCAACACACACACACGCTACCACGTACCAGCACACACACGCCATCACGTACCAACACACACACACACACCACCACGCACCAGCACACACGCACACACCATCACGTACCAACACACACACACCATCACGTACCAACACACACGCACACACACACCATCACGTACCAACACACACGCACACACACACCACAACGTACCAACACACACACACGCCACAACGTACCAACACACACACGCCATCACGTACCAACACACACACACACGCCATCACGTACCAGCACACACGCACACACCATCACGTACCAACACACACGCACACACACCACAACGTACCAGCACACACACGCCATCACGTACCAACACACGCCACCACGTACCAGCACACAAACACACCACCACGGACCAGCACACACGCACACACCATCACGTACCAACACACACACACCATCACGTACCAACACACACGCACACACACACCATCACGTACCAACACACACACACACCATCACGTACCAACACACACACCATCACGTACCAACACACACGCACACACACACCATCACGTACCAACACACACGCACACACACACCATCACGTACCAACACACACGCACACACACACCATCACGTACCAACACACACGCACACACCCGCCACAACGTACCAGCACACACACGCCATCATGTACCAACACACACCACCATGTACCAGCACACACACGCACACACACATGCCACCACGCACCAGCACACACACGCCATCATGTACCAACACACACACACACCATCACGTACCAACACACACGCACACACACAACGTACCAACACACACACACGCCACCACGTACCAGCACACACACGCCATCACGTACCAGAACACACGCACACACCATCACGTACCAACACACACGCACACACACACCACAACGTACCAGCACACACACGCCATCACGTACCAACACACACCACCACGTACCAGCACACACACGCCATCACATACCAACACACATGCACACACACGCCACCACGTACCAGCACACACGCATACACACGCCACCACGTACCAGCACACACACACACCACCACGCACCAGCACACACGCACACACCATCACGTACCAGCACACACGCACACACCATCACGTACCAACACACACACACCATCACGTACCAACACACACCCACACACATACCATCATGTTCCAACACACACGCACGCACACACACACAACGTACCAACACACACACACGCCACCACGTACCAGCACACACACGCCATCACGTACCAGAACACACGCACACACCATCACGTACCAACACACACGCACACACACACCACAACGTACCAGCACACACACGCCATCACGTACCAACACACACCACCACGTACCAGCACACACACACACACACGCCACCACGTACCAACACACACACACCATCACGTTCCAACACACACGCACACACACACCATCACGTACCAACACACACACACACGCCACCACGTACCAGCACACACACACGCCATCACGTACCAACACACACACACCATCACGTTCCAACACACGCACACACACACCATCACGTACCAACACACACGCACACACACACACACCATCACGTTCCAACACACACGCACACACACACCATCACGTACCAACACACACGCACACACACACCACAACGTACCAACACACACACACACGCCACCACGTACCAGCACACACACGCCATCACGTACCAGCACACACGCACACACCATCACGTACCAACACACACGCACACACACACCACAACGTACCAACACACACCCACACACACACCATCACGTACCAACACACACGCACACACACGCCATTACGTACCAACACACAATCTTGTCCCTGACATCCTTGGAGAGCTCTTTGGTCTTGGCCATGGTGGAGAGTTTGGAATCTGATTGATTGCTTCTGTGGACAGGTGTCTTTTATACAGGTAACAAGCTGAGATTAGGAGCACTCCCTTTAAGAGTGTGCTCCTAATCTCAGCTCGTTACCTGTATAAAGGACACCTGGGAGCCAGAAAACCTTCTGATTGAGAGGGGGTCAAATACTTATTTCCCTCATTAAAATGCAAATCAATTTATAACATTTTTGACATGCGTTTTTCTGGATTTTGTTGTTGTTATTCTGTTTAACACTGTTCAAATAAACCTACCATTAAAATTATAGACTGATCATTTCTTTGTCAGTGGGCAAACGTACAAAATCAGCAGGGGATCAAATATTTTTTCCCTCACTGTACGCACACAGACACATACCCGCACAGACACACGTACACACACTCGCCCGTGCGCGCACACGTACGCACGCACGCACACAGACACACACCCGCACAGACACACGCACACACACGTACGCACGCACACACAAGTACGTACGCACACAGACACACACTCGCACAGACACACGCACACACACGTACGCAAGCACAGACACACGTACACACACGCACACAGATACACCTACACACACACGTACGCACGCACACAGACACACGTACACACACACATACGCACACACACACGTGCGCACAGACACACGTGCGCACACACACACGCACGCACACACGCACGCACACACGCACGCACACACGTACACACACACGTGCGCACAGACACACGCACACACACACGCACGTACGCACACATGTACACACACTCACAGACACTCACAGACACAAGTACACACACACACGTACACACACACATACGCACACACACACGTGCGCACAGACACACGTGCGCACACACACACGCACGCACACAAGCACGCACACACGCACGCACACACGTACACACACACGTGCGCACAGACACACGCACACACACACGCACGCACACACGCACGCACACACGTACACACACTCGCCCGTGCGCGCACGTACGCACGACAGGGTGGTTTGTTGGATCACATGGGGTGGAGGCGTTCCGAGCATGGGCTGACCCAAGTATGAACCCTACACACGCACACACACGACAAAGACAAAGATCCCCCGTGTAGCCTTTCACAGACCGTCAGGGGCAAGTGCTGTTACAGAGGCGGGTTGGGTTGGTGCCTGGGTGGGTGGTGGGTGGCCAGCACCACGCCCGCCCGCCCGCCCGACATCGACTACTCCGCACACCGCACCGGGTACTCATTTGGGGCCGAGTCGACCTAGGGGAAGGCCCAGGATCGATTCGGATATAATCAATTGCCCGAGTTATGCGGTCCTCTACACAGCAAGATGCCTTCAGCCGACGAGCCAAGTGCTTTGTGCACGTGGGGAGGAGGAAACGGGCTGTGAGATGTTAACTACCTCGCCTGGTCTGCAGGAGGCCGTGGGTTCGATCCCGACCCCTGACAACGCCTGCTGCTGCTGCTGCTGTACATTTGTAGTTTGTGTCTCTCTCTCGTCATCATCACGGTGGCTGTGAGATGTTAACTACCTCGCCTGGTCTACAGGAGGCCGTGAGTTCGATCACAACCCCTGACAACGCCTGCTGCTGTATATTTGGAGTTTGCGCGTCTCTCTCTCTCTCCCCGTGGCCGCGTGGATTTTTCCTCCGGGACGTGCGTCGGCTCCTCCCGCCACATTAAGAATCGACGTGGCAGCGCGCAATCACCAGGGCACGGCGTTCCCCGCGCGTTTAGCGGTGCCCATCGATGACCGATATCTCCATGAACCGAATCCGCCTCCCGACGGCGGGGGCGGTGGGGGACCCTGCGGTTTCTATTCCCAACATTCTCTTTCCATTAACGGACAAGGCTCGCGATTACCCCGCTCGGAAGCCAGTTTCGGCCAATCGGAGCGCTCCTAAGTTGGACTCGGCAGCGGGCGACGGCTGATCGGCGGCCGCCCCTTTTCCGAGCGGTTCGTTCTCGCTCCCTCCCAACACCCCCCCCAAAATTCTCCGACAACCCCTGGCCATCTTCTTAGGCCTAAGGTGAGAATGTTTTGTTTAACGCTCTGTCTTGTGCACCTTTTCATGCTCCACCCGTGCATCATATACCCGCGTTTCTCACAGCGTCGATGCTTCAGAACGTTCCCGTCACTCTCACTCGTTAAATCTGCATGTTTAAATACGGCAAAAAAACGCGTTCCTTTAGCGGGTGGCAAAGGTCGCCATCGTCCCAGGGCAAACGGAAACAAAAAGCGGCGGCACGTTCCATTAAGGGCGACGACGGTGCAGACAAACCTTATCCCCAAAGCCTACGTGTTAAACAGACAAACGTTGTCGCGAAAGCCTACGTGTTAAACAGACAAACCTTGTCCCCAAAACCTACGTGTTAAACAGACAGACGTTGTCGCGAAAGCCTACGTGTTAAACAGACAAACCTTGTCGCCAAAGCCTACGTGTTAAACAGACAAACCTTGTCGCCAAAGCCTACGTGTTAAACAGACAAACCTTGTCGCCAAAGCCTACGTGTTAAACAGACAAACCTTGTCACGAAAGCCTACGTGTTAAACAGACAAACCTTGTCACCAAAGCCTACGTGTTAAACAGACAAACGTTGTCGCCAAAGACTACGTGTTAAACAGACAAACCTTGTCACCAAAGCCTACGTGTTAAACAGACAAACCTTGTCGCCAAAGCCTACATGTTAAACAGACAAACCTTGTCGCCAAAGCCTACGTGTAAAAGACAAACCTTGTCCTCAAAGCCTACGTGTTAAACAGACAAATCTTGTCGCCAAAGCCTACGTGTTAAACAGACAAACGTTGTCACGAAAGCCTACGTGTTAAACAGACAAACGTTGTCGCCAAAGCCTACGTGTTAAACAGACAAACGTTGTCGCCAAAGCCTACGTGTTAAACAGACAAACCTTGTCCTCAAAGCCTACGTGTTAAACAGACAAACCTTGTCGCCAAAGCCTACGTGTTAAACAGACAAACGTTGTCACGAAAGCCTACGTGTTAAACAGACAAACGTTGTCGCCAAAGCCTACTTGTTAAACAGACAAACGTTGTCGCCAAAGCCTACGTGTTAAACAGACAAACCTTGTCGCCAAAGCCTACGTGTTAAACAGACAAACCTTGTCGCCAAAGCCTACGTGTTAAACAGACAAACCTTGTCGCCAAAGCCTACGTGTTAAACAGACAAACCTTGTCGCCAAAGCCTACGTGTTAAACAGACAAACCTTGTCACCAAAGCCTACGTGTTAAACAGACAAACCTTGTCGCCAAAGCCTACGTGTTAAACAGACAAACCTTGTCGCCAAAGCCTACGTGTTAAACAGACAAACCTTCTCGCCAAAGCCTATGTGTTAAACAGACAAACCTTGTCGCCAAAGCCTACGTGTTAAACAGACAAACCTTGTCGCCAAAGCCTACGTGTTAAACAGACAAACCTTGTCGCCAAAGCCTATGTGTTAAACAGACAAACCTTGTCTCGAAAGCCTACGTGTTAAACAGACAAACCTTGTCGCCAAAGCCTACGTGTTAAACAGACAAACCTTGTCGCCAAAGCCTACGTGTTAAACAGACAAACCTTGTCGCCAAAGCCTACGTGTTAGACAGGCAAACCTTGTCGCCAAAGCCTATGTGTTAAACAGACAAACCTTGTCGCCAAAGCCTACGTGTTAAACAGACAACGTTGTCGCGAAAGCCTACGTGTTAAACAGACAAACCTTGTCGCCAAAGCCTACGTGTTAAACAGACAAACCTTGTCGCCAAAGCCTACGTGTTAAACAGACAAACCTTGTCACCAAAGCCTATGTGTTAAACAGACAAAGTTGTCACCAAAGCCTACGTGTTAAACAGATAAACCTTGTCGCGAAAACCTACATGTTAAACAGACAAACCTTGTCGCCAAAGCCTACGTGTTAAACAGACAAACCTTGTCGCCAAAGCCTACGTGTTAAACAGACAAACCTGTCACCAAAGCCTACGTGTTAAACAGACAAACCTTGTCAGCAAAGCCTACGTGTTAAACAGACAAACCTTGTCGTCAAAGCCTACGTGTTAAACAGACAAACCTTGTCACCAAAGCCTACGTGTTAAACAGACAAACCTTGTCGCCAAAGCCTACGTGTTAAACAGACAAACCTTGTCACCAAAGCCTACGTGTTAAACAGACAAACCTTGTCACCAAAGCCTACGTGTTAAACAGACAAACCTTCTCACCAAAGCCTACGTGTTAAACAGACAAACCTTGTCAACAAAGCCTACGTGTTAAACAGACAGACCTTGTCACCAAAGCCTACGTGTTAAACAGACAAACCTTGTCGCCAAAGCCTACGTGTTAAACAGACAAACCTTGTCACCAAAGCCTACGTGTTAAACAGACAAACCTTGTCGCCAAAGCCTACATGTTAAACAGACAAACCTTGTCGCCAAAGCCTACGTGTTAAACAGACAAACCTTGTCACCAAAGCCTACGTGTTAAACAGACAAACCTTGTCACCAAAGCCTACGTGTTAAACAGACAAACCTTCTCACCAAAGCCTACGTGTTAAACAGACAAACCTTGTCAACAAAGCCTACGTGTTAAACAGACAGACCTTGTCACCAAAGCCTACGTGTTAAACAGACAAACCTTGTCACCAAAGCCTACGTGTTAAACAGACAAACCTTGTCACCAAAGCCTACGTGTTAAACAGACAAACCTTGTCACCAAAGCCTACGTGTTAAACAGACAAACCTTGTCACCAAAGCCTACGTGTTAAACAGACAAACCTTGTCAACAAAGCATACGTGTTAAACAGACAAACCTTGTCAACAAAGCCTACGTGTTAAACAGACAGACCTTGTCACCAAAGCCTACGTGTTAAACAGACAAACCTTGTCACCAAAGCCTACGTGTTAAACAGACAAACCTTGTCACCAAAGCCTACGTGTTAGACAGACAAACCTTGTCACCAAAGCCTACGTGTTAAACAGACAAACCTTGTCGCCAAAGCCTACATGTTACACAGACAAACCTTGTCGCCAAAGCCTACGTGTTAAACAGACAAACCTTGTCGCCAAAGCCTACGTGTTAAACAGACAAACCTTGTCGCCAAAGCCTACGTGTTAAACAGACAAACCTTGTCGCCAAAGCCTACGTGTTAAACAGACAAACCTTGTCACCAAAGCCTATGTGTTAAACAGACAAAGTTGTCACCAAAGCCTACGTGTTAAACAGATAAACCTTGTCGCGAAAGCCTACATGTTAAACAGACAAACCTTGTCGCCAAAGCCTACGTGTTAAACAGACAAACCTTGTCGCCAAAGCCTACGTGTTAAACAGACAAACCTGTCACCAAAGCCTACGTGTTAAACAGACAAAAATTGTCAGCAAAGCCTACGTGTTAAACAGACAAACCTTGTCGTCAAAGCCTACGTGTTAAACAGACAAACCTTGTCACCAAAGCCTACGTGTTAAACAGACAAACCTTGTCGCCAAAGCCTACGTGTTAAACAGACAAACCTTGTCACCAAAGCCTACGTGTTAAACAGACAAACCTTGTCGCCAAAGCCTACATGTTAAACAGACAAACCTTGTCGCCAAAGCCTACGTGTTAAACAGACAAACCTTGTCACCAAAGCCTACGTGTTAAACAGACAAACCTTGTCACCAAAGCCTACGTGTTCAACAGACAAACCTTCTCACCAAAGCCTACGTGTTAAACAGACAAACCTTGTCAACAAAGCCTACGTGTTAAACAGACAGACCTTGTCACCAAAGCCTACGTGTTAAACAGACAAACCTTGTCGCCAAAGCCTATGTGTTAAACAGACAAACCTTGTCGCCAAAGCCTACGTGTTAAACAGACAAACCTTGTCGCCAAAGCCTACGTGTTAAACAGACAAACCTTGTCGCCAAAGCCTATGTGTTAAACAGACAAACCTTGTCTCGAAAGCCTACGTGTTAAACAGACAAACCTTGTCGCCAAAGCCTACGTGTTAAACAGACAAACCTTGTCGCCAAAGCCTACGTGTTAAACAGAAAAACCTTGTCGCCAAAGCCTACGTGTTAGACAGGCAAACCTTGTCGCCAAAGCCTATGTGTTAAACAGACAAACCTTGTCGCCAAAGCCTACGTGTTAAACAGACAACGTTGTCGCGAAAGCCTACGTGTTAAACAGACAAACCTTGTCGCCAAAGCCTACGTGTTAAACAGACAAACCTTGTCGCCAAAGCCTACGTGTTAAACAGACAAACCTTGTCACCAAAGCCTATGTGTTAAACAGACAAAGTTGTCACCAAAGCCTACGTGTTAAACAGATAAACCTTGTCGCGAAAGCCTACATGTTAAACAGACAAACCTTGTCGCCAAAGCCTACGTGTTAAACAGACAAACCTTGTCGCCAAAGCCTACGTGTTAAACAGACAAACCTGTCACCAAAGCCTACGTGTTAAACAGACAAACCTTGTCAGCAAAGCCTACGTGTTAAACAGACAAACCTTGTCGTCAAAGCCTACGTGTTAAACAGACAAACCTTGTCACCAAAGCCTACGTGTTAAACAGACAAACCTTGTCGCCAAAGCCTACGTGTTAAACAGACAAACCTTGTCACCAAAGCCTACGTGTTAAACAGACAAACCTTGTCGCCAAAGCCTACATGTTAAACAGACAAACCTTGTCGCCAAAGCCTACGTGTTAAACAGACAAACCTTGTCACCAAAGCCTACGTGTTAAACAGACAAACCTTGTCACCAAAGCCTACGTGTTAAACAGACAAACCTTCTCACCAAAGCCTACGTTTTAAACAGACAAACCTTGTCAACAAAGCCTACGTGTTAAACAGACAGACCTTGTCACCAAAGCCTACGTGTTAAACAGACAAACCTTGTCGCCAAAGCCTACGAGTTAAACAGACAAACCTTGTCACCAAAGCCTACGTGTTAAACAGACAAACCTTGTCGCCAAAGCCTACATGTTAAACAGACAAACCTTGTCGCCAAAGCCTATGTGTTAAACAGACAAACCTTGTCACCAAAGCCTACGTGTTAAACAGACAAACCTTGTCACCAAAGCCTACGTGTTAAACAGACAAACCTTCTCACCAAAGCCTACGTGTTAAACAGACAAACCTTGTCAACAAAGCCTACGTGTTAAACAGACAGACCTTGTCACCAAAGCCTACGTGTTAAACAGACAAACCTTGTCACCAAAGCCTACGTGTTAAACAGACAAACCTTGTCACCAAAGCCTACGTGTTAAACAGACAAACCTTGTCACCAAAGCCTACGTGTTCAACAGACAAACCTTGTCAACAAAGCCTACGTGTTAAACAGACAAACCTTGTCAACAAAGCCTACGTGTTAAACAGACAGACCTTGTCACCAAAGCCTACGTGTTAAACAGACAAACCTTGTCACCAAAGCCTACGTGTTAAACAGACAAACCTTGTCACCAAAGCCTACGTGTTAGACAGACAAACCTTGTCACCAAAGCCTACGTGTTAAACAGACAAACCTTGTCGCCAAAGCCTACATGTTACACAGACAAACCTTGTCGCCAAAGCCTACGTGTTAAACAGACAAACCTTGTCGCCAAAGCCTACGTGTTAAATAGACAAACCTTGTCACCAAAGCCTACGTGTTAAACAGACAAACCTTGTCGCCAAAGCCTACGTGTCAAACCGACAAACCTTGTCGCCAAAGCCTACGTGTTAAACAGACAAACCTTGTCACCAAGGCCTACGTGTTAAACAGACAAACCTTGTCGCCAAAGCCTACGTGTTAAACAGACAAACCTTGTCACCAAAGCCTACGTGTTAAACAGACAAACCTTGTCGCCAAAGCCTACGTGTTAAACAGACAAACCTTGTCGCCAAAGCCTACGTGTTAAACAGACAAACCTGTCACCAAAGCCTACGTGTTAAACAGACAAACCCTGTCACCAAAGCCTACGTGTTAAACAGACAATCCTTGTCGCCAAAGCCTACGTGTTAAACAGACAAAGTTGTCACCAAAGCCTACGTGTTAAACAGACAAACCTTGTCACCAAAGCCTACGTGTTAAACAGACAAACCTTGTCGCGAAAGCCTACGTGTTAAACAGACAAACCTTGTCGCCAAAGCCTACGTGTTAAACAGACAAACCTTGTCGCCAAAGCCTACGTGTTAAACAGACAAACCTTGTCACCAAAGCCTACGTGTTAAACAGACAAACCTTGTCGCCAAAGCCTACGTGTTAAACAGACAAACCTTGTCGCCAAAGCCTACGTGTTAAACAGACAAACATTGTCACCAAAGCCAACGTGTTAAACAGACAAACCTTGTCACCAAAGCCTACGTGTTAAACAGACAAACCTTGTCGCGAAAGCCTACGTGTTAAACAGACAAACCTTGTCGCCAAAGCCTACGTGTTAAACAGACAAACCTTGTCAACAAAGCCTACGTGTTAAACAGACTAACCTTGTCGCCAAAGCCTACGTGTTAAACAGACAAACCTTGTCGCCAAAGCCTACGTGTTAAACAGACAAACCTTGTCGCCAAAGCCTACGTGTTAAACAGACAAACCTTGTCGCCAAAGCCTACGTGTTAAACCGACAAACCTTGTCGCCAAAGCCTACGTGTTAAACAGACAAACCTTGTCGCCAAAGCCTACGTGTTAAACAGACAAACCTTGTCGCCAAAGCCTACGTGTTAAACAGACAAACCTTGTCGCCAAAGCCTACGTGTTAAACAGACAAACCTTGTCACCAAAGCCTACGTGTTTAACAGACAAACCTTGTCACCAAAGCCTACGTGTTAAACACACAAACCTTGTTGCCAAAGCCTACGTGTTAAACAGACAAACCTTGTCACGAAAGCCTACGTGTTAAACAGACAAACCTTGTCGCCAAAGCCTACGTGTTAAACAGACAAACCTTGTCGCCAAAGCCTACATGTTAAACAGACAAACGTTGTCGCCAAAGCCTACGTGTTAAACAGACAAACCTTGTCCTCAAAGCCTACGTGTTAAACAGACAAACCTTGTCGCCAAAGCCTACGTGTTAAACAGACAAACGTTGTCACGAAAGCCTACGTGTTAAACAGACAAACGTTGTCGCCAAAGCCTACTTGTTAAACAGACAAACGTTGTCGCCAAAGCCTACGTGTTAAACAGACAAACCTTGTCGCCAAAGCCTACGTGTTAAACAGACAAACCTTGTTGCCAAAGCCTACGTGTTAAACAGACAAACCTTGTCGCCAAAGCCTACGTGTTAAACAGACAAACCTTGTCGCCAAAGCCTACGTGTTAAACAGACAAACCTTGTCACCAAAGCCTACGTGTTAAACAGACAAACCTTGTCGCCAAAGCCTACGTGTTAAACAGACAAACCTTGTCGCCAAAGCCTACGTGTTAAACAGACAAACCTTCTCGCCAAAGCCTATGTGTTAAACAGACAAACCTTGTCGCCAAAGCCTACGTGTTAAACAGACAAACCTTGTCGCCAAAGCCTACGTGTTAAACAGACAAACCTTGTCGCCAAAGCCTATGTGTTAAACAGACAAACCTTGTCTCGAAAGCCTACGTGTTAAACAGACAAACCTTGTCGCCAAAGCCTACGTGTTAAACAGACAAACCTTGTCGCCAAAGCCTACGTGTTAAACAGACAAACCTTGTCGCCAAAGCCTACGTGTTAAACAGGCAAACCTTGTCGCCAAAGCCTATGTGTTAAACAGACAAATCTTGTCGCCAAAGCCTACGTGTTAAACAGACAACGTTGTCGCGAAAGCCTACGTGTTAAACAGACAAACCTTGTCGCCAAAGCCTACGTGTTAAACAGACAAACCTTGTCGCCAAAGCCTACGTGTTAAACAGACAAACCTTGTCACCAAAGCCTATGTGTTAAACAGACAAAGTTGTCACCAAAGCCTACGTGTTAAACAGATAAACCTTGTCGCGAAAGTCTACATGTTAAACAGACAAACCTTGTCGCCAAAGCCTACGTGTTAAACAGACAAACCTTGTCGCCAAAGCCTACGTGTTAAACAGACAAACCTGTCACCAAAGCCTACGTGTTAAACAGACAAACCTTGTCAGCAAAGCCTACATGTTAAACAGACAAACCTTGTCGTCAAAGCCTACATGTTAAACAGACAAACCTTGTCACCAAAGCCTACGTGTTAAACAGACAAACCTTGTCGCCAAAGCCTACGTGTTAAACAGACAAACCTTGTCGCCAAAGCCTACGTGTTAAACAGACAAACCTTGTCGCCAAAGCCTACATGTTAAACAGACAAACCTTGTCGCCAAAGCCTACGTGTTAAACAGACAAACCTTGTCACCAAAGCCTACGTGTTAAACAGACAAACCTTGTCACCAAAGCCTACGTGTTAAACAGACAAACCTTCTCACCAAAGCCTACGTGTTAAACAGACAAACCTTGTCAACAAAGCCTACGTGTTAAACAGACAGACCTTGTCACCAAAGCCTACGTGTTAAACAGACAAACCTTGTCACCAAAGCCTACGTGTTAAACAGACAAACCTTGTCGCCAAAACCTACGTGTTAAACAGACAAACCTTGTCACCAAAGCCTACGTGTTAAACAGACAAACCTTGTCGCCAAAGCCTACATGTTAAACAGACAAACCTTGTCGCCAAAGCCTACGTGTTAAACAGACAAACCTTGTCACCAAAGCCTACGTGTTAAACAGACAAACCTTGTCACCAAAGCCTACGTGTTAAACAGACAAACCTTCTCACCAAAGCCTACGTGTTAAACAGACAAACCTTGTCAACAAAGCCTACGTGTTAAACAGACAGACCTTGTCACCAAAGCCTACGTGTTAAACAGACAAACCTTGTCACCAAAGCCTACGTGTTAAACAGACAAACCTTGTCACCAAAGCCTACGTGTTAAACAGACAAACCTTGTCACCAAAGCCTACGTGTTAAACAGACAAACCTTGTCGCCAAAGCCTACATGTTACACAGACAAACCTTGTCGCCAAAGCCTACGTGTTAAACAGACAAACCTTGTCGCCAAAGCCTACGTGTTAAATAGACAAACCTTGTCACCAAAGCCTACGTGTTAAACAGACAAACCTTGTCGCCAAAGCCTACGTGTCAAACCGACAAACCTTGTTGCCAAAGCCTACGTGTTAAACAGACAAACCTTGTCACGAAAGCCTACGTGTTAAACAGACAAACCTTGTCGCCAAAGCCTACGTGTTAAACAGACAAACCTTGTCGCCAAAGCCTACATGTTAAACAGACAAACATTGTCACCAAAGCCTAAGTGTTAAACAGACAAACGTTGTCACGAAAGCCTACGTGTTAAACAGACAAACGTTGTCGCCAAAGCCTACGTGTTAAACAGACAAACGTTGTCGCCAAAGCCTACGTGTTAAACAGACAAACCTTGTCCTCAAAGCCTACGTGTTAAACAGACAAACCTTGTCGCCAAAGCCTACGTGTTAAACAGACAAACGTTGTCACGAAAGCCTACGTGTTAAACAGACAAACGTTGTCGCCAAAGCCTACGTGTTAAACAGACAAACGTTGTCGCCAAAGCCTACGTGTTAAACAGACAAACCTTGTCGCCAAAGCCTACGTGTTAAACAGACAAACCTTGTTGCCAAAGCCTACGTGTTAAACAGACAAACCTTGTCGCCAAAGCCTACGTGTTAAACAGACAAACCTTGTCGCCAAAGCCTACGTGTTAAACAGACAAACCTTGTCACCAAAGCCTACGTGTTAAACAGACAAACCTTGTCGCCAAAGCCTACGTGTTAAACAGACAAACCTTGTCGCCAAAGCCTACGTGTTAAACAGACAAACCTTCTCGCCAAAGCCTATGTGTTAAACAGACAAACCTTGTCGCCAAAGCCTACGTGTTAAACAGACAAACCTTGTCGCCAAAGCCTACGTGTTAAACAGACAAACCTTGTCGCCAAAGCCTATGTGTTAAACAGACAAACCTTGTCACCAAAGCCTACGTTTTAAACAGACAAACGTTGTCGCCAAAGCCTACATGTTAAACAGACAAACCTTGTCGCCAAAGCCTACGTGTTAAACAGACAAACCTTGTCGCCAAAGCCTACGTGTTAAACAGACAAACCTTGTCGCCAAAGCCTACGTGTTAAACAGACAAACCTTCTCGCCAAAGCCTATGTGTTAAACAGACAAACCTTGTCGCCAAAGCCTACGTGTTAAACAGACAAACCTTGTCGCCAAAGCCTACGTGTTAAACAGACAAACCTTGTCGCCAAAGCCTATGTGTTAAACAGACAAACCTTGTCTCGAAAGCCTACGTGTTAAACAGACAAACCTTGTCGCCAAAGCCTACGTGTTAAACAGACAAACCTTGTCGCCAAAGCCTACGTGTTAAACAGACAAACCTTGTCGCCAAAGCCTACGTGTTAAACAGGCAAACCTTGTCGCCAAAGCCTATGTGTTAAACAGACAAATCTTGTCGCCAAAGCCTACGTGTTAAACAGACAACGTTGTCGCGAAAGCCTACGTGTTAAACAGACAAACCTTGTCGCCAAAGCCTACGTGTTAAACAGACAAACCTTGTCGCCAAAGCCTACGTGTTAAACAGACAAACCTTGTCACCAAAGCCTATGTGTTAAACAGACAAAGTTGTCACCAAAGCCTACGTGTTAAACAGATAAACCTTGTCGCGAAAGTCTACATGTTAAACAGACAAACCTTGTCGCCAAAGCCTACGTGTTAAACAGACAAACCTTGTCGCCAAAGCCTACGTGTTAAACAGACAAACCTGTCACCAAAGCCTACGTGTTAAACAGACAAACCTTGTCAGCAAAGCCTACATGTTAAACAGACAAACCTTGTCGTCAAAGCCTACATGTTAAACAGACAAACCTTGTCACCAAAGCCTACGTGTTAAACAGACAAACCTTGTCGCCAAAGCCTACGTGTTAAACAGACAAACCTTGTCACCAAAGCCTACGTGTTAAACAGACAAACCTTGTCGCCAAAGCCTACATGTTAAACAGACAAACCTTGTCGCCAAAGCCTACGTGTTAAACAGACAAACCTTGTCACCAAAGCCTACGTGTTAAACAGACAAACCTTGTCACCAAAGCCTACGTGTTAAACAGACAAACCTTCTCACCAAAGCCTACGTGTTAAACAGACAAACCTTGTCAACAAAGCCTACGTGTTAAACAGACAGACCTTGTCACCAAAGCCTACGTGTTAAACAGACAAACCTTGTCACCAAAGCCTACGTGTTAAACAGACAAACCTTGTCGCCAAAGCCTACGTGTTAAACAGACAAACCTTGTCACCAAAGCCTACGTGTTAAACAGACAAACCTTGTCGCCAAAGCCTACATGTTAAACAGACAAACCTTGTCGCCAAAGCCTACGTGTTAAACAGACAAACCTTGTCACCAAAGCCTACGTGTTAAACAGACAAACCTTGTCACCAAAGCCTACGTGTTAAACAGACAAACCTTCTCACCAAAGCCTACGTGTTAAACAGACAAACCTTGTCAACAAAGCCTACGTGTTAAACAGACAGACCTTGTCACCAAAGCCTACGTGTTAAACAGACAAACCTTGTCACCAAAGCCTACGTGTTAAACAGACAAACCTTGTCACCAAAGCCTACGTGTTAAACAGACAAACCTTGTCACCAAAGCCTACGTGTTAAACAGACAAACCTTGTCGCCAAAGCCTACATGTTACACAGACAAACCTTGTCGCCAAAGCCTACGTGTTAAACAGACAAACCTTGTCGCCAAAGCCTACGTGTTAAATAGACAAACCTTGTCACCAAAGCCTACGTGTTAAACAGACAAACCTTGTCGCCAAAGCCTACGTGTCAAACCGACAAACCTTGTTGCCAAAGCCTACGTGTTAAACAGACAAACCTTGTCACGAAAGCCTACGTGTTAAACAGACAAACCTTGTCGCCAAAGCCTACGTGTTAAACAGACAAACCTTGTCGCCAAAGCCTACATGTTAAACAGACAAACATTGTCACCAAAGCCTACGTGTTAAACAGACAAACGTTGTCACGAAAGCCTACGTGTTAAACAGACAAACGTTGTCGCCAAAGCCTACGTGTTAAACAGACAAACGTTGTCGCCAAAGCCTACGTGTTAAACAGACAAACCTTGTCCTCAAAGCCTACGTGTTAAACAGACAAACCTTGTCGCCAAAGCCTACGTGTTAAACAGACAAACGTTGTCACGAAAGCCTACGTGTTAAACAGACAAACGTTGTCGCCAAAGCCTACTTGTTAAACAGACAAACGTTGTCGCCAAAGCCTACGTGTTAAACAGACAAACCTTGTCGCCAAAGCCTACGTGTTAAACAGACAAACCTTGTTGCCAAAGCCTACGTGTTAAACAGACAAACCTTGTCGCCAAAGCCTACGTGTTAAACAGACAAACCTTGTCGCCAAAGCCTACGTGTTAAACAGACAAACCTTGTCACCAAAGCCTACGTGTTAAACAGACAAACCTTGTCGCCAAAGCCTACGTGTTAAACAGACAAACCTTGTCGCCAAAGCCTACGTGTTAAACAGACAAACCTTCTCGCCAAAGCCTATGTGTTAAACAGACAAACCTTGTCGCCAAAGCCTACGTGTTAAACAGACAAACCTTGTCGCCAAAGCCTACGTGTTAAACAGACAAACCTTGTCGCCAAAGCCTATGTGTTAAACAGACAAACCTTGTCTCGAAAGCCTACGTGTTAAACAGACAAACCTTGTCGCCAAAGCCTACGTGTTAAACAGACAAACCTTGTCGCCAAAGCCTACGTGTTAAACAGACAAACCTTGTCGCCAAAGCCTACGTGTTAAACAGGCAAACCTTGTCGCCAAAGCCTACGTGTTAAACAGACAAACCTTGTCACCAAAGCCTATGTGTTAAACAGACAAAGTTGTCACCAAAGCCTACGTGTTAAACAGATAAACCTTGTCGCGAAAGTCTACATGTTAAACAGACAAACCTTGTCGCCAAAGCCTACGTGTTAAACAGACAAACCTTGTCGCCAAAGCCTACGTGTTAAACAGACAAACCTGTCACCAAAGCCTACGTGTTAAACAGACAAACCTTGTCAGCCAAGCCTACATGTTAAACAGACAAACCTTGTCGCCAAAGCCTACGTGTTAAACAGACAAACCTTGTCGCCAAAGCCTACGTGTTAAACAGACAAACCTTGTCGCCAAAGCCTACGTGTTAAACAGACAAACCTTGTCACCAAAGCCTACGTGTTAAACAGACAAACCTTGTCACCAAAGCCTACGTGTTAAACAGACAAACCTTGTCGCCAAAGCCTACGTGTTAAACAGACAAACCTTGTCACCAAAGCCTACGTGTTAAACAGACAAACCTTGTCACCAAAGCCTACGTGTTAAACAGACAAACCTTGTCGCCAAAGCCTACGTGTTAAACCGACAAACCTTGTCGCCAAAGCCTACGTGTTAAACAGACAAACCTTGTCGCCAAAGCCTACGTGTTAAACAGACAAACCTTGTCGCCAAAGCCTACGTGTTAAACAGACAAACCTTGTCGCCAAAGCCTACGTGTTAAACAGACAAACCTTGTCACCAAAGCCTACGTGTTTAACAGACAAACCTTGTCACCAAAGCCTACGTGTTAAACAGACAAACCTTGTTGCCAAAGCCTACGTGTTAAACAGACAAACCTTGTCACGAAAGCCTACGTGTTAAACAGACAAACCTTGTCACCAAAGCCTACGTGTTAAACAGATAAACCTTGTCGCCAAAGCCTACGTGTTAAACAGACAAACCTTGTCACCAAAGCCTACGTTTTAAACAGACAAACGTTGTCGCCAAAGCCTACATGTTAAACAGACAAACCTTGTCGCCAAAGCCTACGTGTTAAACAGACAAACCTTGTCGCCAAAGCCTACGTGTTAAACAGACAAACCTTGTCACCAAAGCCTACGTGTTAAACAGACAAACCTTGTCGCCAAAGCCTACGTGTTAAACAGACAAACCTTGTCGCCAAAGCCTACGTGTTAAACAGACAAACCTTGTCGCTAAAGCCTACGTATTAAACAGACAAACCTTGTCGCCAAAGCCTACATGTTAAACAGACAAACATTGTCACCAAAGCCTACGTGTTAAACAGACAAACCTTGTCACCAAAGCCTACGTGTTAAACAGACAAACCTTGTCGCGAAAGCCTACGTGTTAAACAGACAAACCTTGTCGCCAAAGCCTACGTGTTAAACAGACAAACCTTGTCACCAAAGCCTACGTGTTAAACAGACTAACCTTGTCGCCAAAGCCTACGTGTTAAACAGACAAACCTCGTCGCGAAAGCCTACGTGTTAAACAGACAAACCTTGTCGCCAAAGCCTACGTGTTAAACAGACAAACCTTGTCGCCAAAGCCTACGTGTTAAACAGACAAACCTTGTCACCAAAGCCTACGTGTTAAACAGACAAACCTTGTCGCCAAAGCCTACGTGTTAAACAGACAAACCTTGTCACCAAAGCCTACGTGTTAAACAGACAAACCTTGTCGCCAAAGTCTACATGTTAAACAGACAAACCTTGTCGCCAAAGCCTACGTGTTAAACAGACAAACCTTGTCGCCAAAGCCTACGTGTTAAACAGACAAACCTTGTCGCCAAAGCCTACATGTTAAACAGACAAACCTTGTCACCAAAGCCTACGTGTTAAACAGACAAACCTTGTCGCCAAAGCCTACGTGTTAAACAGACAAACCTTGTCGCCAATGCCTACGTGTTAAACAGACAAACCTTGTCGCCAAAGCCTACGTGTTAAACAGACAAACCTTGTCACCAAAGCCTACGTGTTAAACAGACAAACCTTGTCACCAAAGCATACGTGTTAAACAACAAACCTTGTCACCAAAGCCTACGTGTTAAACAGACAAACCTTGTCGCCAAAGCCTACGTGTTAAACAGACAAACCTTGTCACCAAAGCCTACGTGTTAAACAGACAAACCTTGTCACCAAAGCCTACGTGTTAAACAGACAAACCTTGTCGCCAAAGCCTACGTGTTAAACAGACAAACCTTGTCGCGAAAGCCTACGTGTTAAACAGACAAACCTTGTCGCCAAAGCCTACGTGTTAAACCGACAAACCTTGTCGCCAAAGCCTACGTGTTAAACAGACAAACCTTGTCACCAAAGCCTACGTGTTAAACAGACAAACCTTGTCGCCAAAGCCTACGTGTTAAACAGACAAACCTTGTCACCAAAGCCTACGTGTTAAACAGACAAACCTTGTCACCAAAGCCTACGTGTTTAACAGACAAACCTTGTCACCAAAGCCTACGTGTTAAACAGACAAACCTTGTTGCCAAAGCCTACGTGTTAAACAGACAAACCTTGTTGCCAAAGCCTACGTGTTAAACAGACAAACCTTGTCACGAAAGCCTACGTGTTAAACAGACAAACCTTGTCACCAAAGCCTACGTGTTAAACAGATAAACCTTGTCGCCAAAGCCTACGTGTTAAACAGACAAACCTTGTCACCAAAGCCTACGTTTTAAACAGACAAACGTTGTCGCCAAAGCCTACATGTTAAACAGACAAACCTTGTCGCCAAAGCCTACGTGTTAAACAGACAAACCTTGTCGCCAAAGCCTACGTGTTAAACAGACAAACCTTGTCACCAAAGCCTACGTGTTAAACAGACAAACCTTGTCGCCAAAGCCTACGTGTTAAACAGACAAACCTTGTCGCCAAAGCCTACGTGTTAAACAGACAAACCTTGTCGCTAAAGCCTACGTATTAAACAGACAAACCTTGTCGCCAAAGCCTACATGTTAAACAGACAAACATTGTCACCAAAGCCTACGTGTTAAACAGACAAACCTTGTCACCAAAGCCTACGTGTTAAACAGACAAACCTTGTCGCGAAAGCCTACGTGTTAAACAGACAAACCTTGTCGCCAAAGCCTACGTGTTAAACAGACAAACCTTGTCACCAAAGCCTACGTGTTAAACAGACTAACCTTGTCGCCAAAGCCTACGTGTTAAACAGACAAACCTCGTCGCGAAAGCCTACGTGTTAAACAGACAAACCTTGTCGCCAAAGCCTACGTGTTAAACAGACAAACCTTGTCGCCAAAGCCTACGTGTTAAACAGACAAACCTTGTCACCAAAGCCTACGTGTTAAACAGACAAACCTTGTCACGAAAGCCTACGTGTTAAACAGACAAACCTTGTCACCAAAGCCTACGTGTTAAACAGATAAACCTTGTCGCCAAAGCCTACGTGTTAAACAGACAAACCTTGTCGCCAAAGCCTACGTGTTAAACAGACAAACCTTGTCACCAAAGCCTACGTGTTAAACAGACAAACCTTGTCACCAAAGCCTACGTGTTAAACAGACAAACCTTGTCGCCAAAGCCTACGTGTTAAACAGACAAACCTTGTCACCAAAGCCTACGTGTTAAACAGACAAACCTTGTCACCAAAGCCTACGTGTTAAACAGACAAACCTTGTCGCCAAAGCCTACGTGTTAAACCGACAAACCTTGTCGCCAAAGCCTACGTGTTAAACAGACAAACCTTGTCGCCAAAGCCTACGTGTTAAACAGACAAACCTTGTCGCCAAAGCCTACGTGTTAAACAGACAAACCTTGTCGCCAAAGCCTACGTGTTAAACAGACAAACCTTGTCACCAAAGCCTACGTGTTTAACAGACAAACCTTGTCACCAAAGCCTACGTGTTAAACAGACAAACCTTGTTGCCAAAGCCTACGTGTTAAACAGACAAACCTTGTCACGAAAGCCTACGTGTTAAACAGACAAACCTTGTCACCAAAGCCTACGTGTTAAACAGATAAACCTTGTCGCCAAAGCCTACGTGTTAAACAGACAAACCTTGTCACCAAAGCCTACGTTTTAAACAGACAAACGTTGTCGCCAAAGCCTACATGTTAAACAGACAAACCTTGTCGCCAAAGCCTACGTGTTAAACAGACAAACCTTGTCGCGAAAGCCTACGTGTTAAACAGACAAACCTTGTCGCCAAAGCCTACGTGTTAAACAGACAAACCTTGTCGCCAAAGCCTACGTGTTAAACAGACAAACCTTGTCACCAAAGCCTACGTGTTAAACAGACAAACCTTGTCGCCAAAGCCTACGTGTTAAACAGACAAACCTTGTCACCAAAGCCTACGTGTTAAACAGACAAACCTTGTCGCCAAAGTCTACATGTTAAACAGACAAACCTTGTCGCCAAAGCCTACGTGTTAAACAGACAAACCTTGTCGCCAAAGCCTACGTGTTAAACAGACAAACCTTGTCGCCAAAGCCTACATGTTAAACAGACAAACCTTGTCACCAAAGCCTACGTGTTAAACAGACAAACCTTGTCGCCAAAGCCTACGTGTTAAACAGACAAACCTTGTCGCCAATGCCTACGTGTTAAACAGACACACCTTGTCGCCAAAGCCTACGTGTTAAACAGACAAACCTTGTCACCAAAGCCTACGTGTTAAACAGACAAACCTTGTCACCAAAGCATACGTGTTAAACACAAACCTTGTCACCAAAGCCTACGTGTTAAACAGACAAACCTTGTCGCCAAAGCCTACGTGTTAAACAGACAAACCTTGTCGCCAAAGCCTACGTGTTAAACAGACAAACCTTGTCACCAAAGCCTACGTGTTAAACAGACAAACCTTGTCACCAAAGCCTACGTGTTAAACAGACAAACCTTGTCGCCAAAGCCTACGTGTTAAACAGACAAACCTTGTCGCGAAAGCCTACGTGTTAAACAGACAAACCTTGTCCCAAAGCCTACGTGTTAAACCGACAAACCTTGTCGCCAAAGCCTACGTGTTAAACAGACAAACCTTGTCACCAAAGCCTACGTGTTAAACAGACAAACCTTGTCGCCAAAGCCTACGTGTTAAACAGACAAACCTTGTCACCAAAGCCTACGTGTTAAACAGACAAACCTTGTCACCAAAGCCTACGTGTTTAACAGACAAACCTTGTCACCAAAGCCTACGTGTTAAACAGACAAACCTTGTTGCCAAAGCCTACGTGTTAAACAGACAAACCTTGTCACGAAAGCCTACGTGTTAAACAGACAAACCTTGTCACCAAAGCCTACGTGTTAAACAGATAAACCTTGTCGCCAAAGCCTACGTGTTAAACAGACAAACCTTGTCACCAAAGCCTACGTTTTAAACAGACAAACGTTGTCGCCAAAGCCTACATGTTAAACAGACAAACCTTGTCGCCAAAGCCTACGTGTTAAACAGACAAACCTTGTCGCCAAAGCCTACGTGTTAAACAGACAAACCTTGTCGCCAAAGCCTACATGTTAAACAGACAAACCTTGTCACCAAAGCCTACGTGTTAAACAGACAAACCTTGTCGCCAAAGCCTACGTGTTAAACAGACAAACCTTGTCGCCAATGCCTACGTGTTAAACAGACAAACCTTGTCGCCAAAGCCTACGTGTTAAACAGACAAACCTTGTCACCAAAGCCTACGTGTTAAACAGACAAACCTTGTCACCAAAGCATACGTGTTAAACACAAACCTTGTCACCAAAGCCTACGTGTTAAACAGACAAACCTTGTCGCCAAAGCCTACGTGTTAAACAGACAAACCTTGTCACCAAAGCCTACGTGTTAAACAGACAAACCTTGTCACCAAAGCCTACGTGTTAAACAGACAAACCTTGTCGCCAAAGCCTACGTGTTAAACAGACAAACCTTGTCGCGAAAGCCTACGTGTTAAACAGACAAACCTTGTCGCCAAAGCCTACGTGTTAAACCGACAAACCTTGTCGCCAAAGCCTACGTGTTAAACAGACAAACCTTGTCACCAAAGCCTACGTGTTAAACAGACAAACCTTGTCGCCAAAGCCTACGTGTTAAACAGACAAACCTTGTCACCAAAGCCTACGTGTTAAACAGACAAACCTTGTCGCCAAAGCCTACGTGTTAAACAGACAAACCTTGTCACCAAAGCCTACGTGTTAAACAGACAAACCTTGTCGCCAAAGCCTACGTGTTAAACAGACAAACCTTGTCGCTCACCCCGCCAGGGTACCACTGTCTTTGCCTGCTGCTACAAACACGTTCAATGGGGGGACGACGAGGACGACGATGATGACGACGATGATGACGACGATGAGCAGGACGATGATGACGATGATGACGACGGTGACAATAATGACGATGATGATGGTGACGAAGATTTATGACGATGATGGTGACGACGATGATGACGAGATGATGACGATAATGACGAGATGATGACGACGACGATGATGACGATGACGACGATGATGACGACAACGATGATGATGAGATGATGATGATGACAAGGACGATGACGATGATGACGACGATGACGATAATGACGACAATGATGGTGCCGAAGATTGATGACGATGATAGTGACGATAATGACGAGATGATGATGACGACGATGATGACGAGATGATGATGACGACAATGATGACGACGATGATGACGACGATGATGACGAGATGATGATGACGACGAGATGATGATGACGACAACGATGATGATAATGATGATGACGAAGACGACGACGATGACGAGATGATGATGACAATGATGATGACAAATATGACGATGATGACGAATATGACGATGATGACGAGATGATGATGACGATGATGATGAGATGATGATGATGACAAGATGACGATGATAATGACGAGATGATGACGACGACAACGATGATGATAATGACGACGATGATGACGAGATGATGATGACGACGATGATGACGAGATGATGATGACGACGAGATGATGACGACGATGATGACGAGATGATGATGACGACGAGATGATGACGACGAGATGATGATGACGACAACGATGATGATAATGATGATGACGAAGACGACGACGATGACAATGATGATGACTAAGACGACGATGATGACGAGATGATGATGACGATGATGATGAGATGATGATGATGACAAGATGACGATGATAATGACGAGATGATGATGACGACAATGATGACGATATGATGATGACGACGACAACGATGATGATAATGACGACGATGATGACGAGATGATGATGACAAGATGATGATGACGACGACAACGATGATGATAATGACGACGATGATGACGACGATGATGACGACGATGATGACGAGATGATGATGACAAAGACGACGACGATGACGAGATGACGATGACAATGATGATGACGAAGACGACGACGATGACGAGATGACGATGATGACGATGACGACGACGAGGACAACGAACCACTCATGCCGAGCCGGTCGGCACTGAGTGTCTCTCGTCATTGCGTGGCCTCTGAGAAAGCCGCTGAGCCCTGCCTGCTGAGAAATAAACCCCAGGGGGGTAGAGCTCACCAACAGCAACGCGTGCACACTGCTGGCCAGCCAGCTTACAGGGCTCCTACTCCTGCGTACGACCAACCCGTGTCGAACGGGTACGTGGCGTACCTGTGCGTATCGTGTGTGTCCAATGGGTACGTGCGTACCTGTGTGTATCGTGCGTGTCGAATGGGTACGTGCGTACCTGTGTGTATCGCGCGTGCGTGTCGAACGGGTACGTGTGTACCTGTGTGTATCGTGCGTGCGTGTCCAATAGGTACGTGCGTACCTGTGTGTATCGTGCGTACGTGTCGAATGGGTACGTGTGTACCTGTGGGTATCGTGTGTGTCGAATGGGTACGTGTGTACCTGTGTGTATTGTGCGTGTGTGTCGAATGGGTAGGTGCGTACCTGTGTGTATCGTGCGTGTCGAATGGGTACGTGCGTACCTGTGGGTATCGTGTGTGTCGAATGGGTACGTGTGTACCTGTGTGTATTGTGCGTGTGTGTCGAATGGGTACGTGTGTACCTGTGGGTATCGTGTGTGTCGAATGGGTAGGTGCGTACCTGTGTGTATCGTGCGTGCGTGTCCAATGGGTACGTGCGTACCTGTGGGTATCGTGCATGTCGAATGGGTACGTGCGTACCTGTGTGTATCGCACGCGCGTGTCGAACGGGCAGCAGGTGCGTACCTGTGCGTAGAGTCCCTGCGGGGGGTACGTGCCCCCCCTCACGGGGTACATGCCGGGGTGCTGGTAGTGGCTGGGGGTCGGGGTGTACGGAGGGGGGGCCCCGCTAGCCGGCGGGGGCATCTTGTACGGGGTCCCGGGGCTGAAGCCTGCCGGCACAACAAAGGCAAAGGTCCCCCGTGTAGCCTCTAAAATACTGTAGGGGCAAGTGCAGTTAGTAGCGAGTAGCAGCAGCACCTGTGAAGGTAGACACAGGCAAAGGTCCCCCGTGTAGCCTCTAACAGACCGTCGGGGGCAAGTTGTCGAGCGGCAATATCTTTTCATCGGTTGCGTAACGCTGTGTGGAAGCTACCTGGTCTGTCGCTCCGCACTAAGCTTCAGGTCTTCTCGGCCACGGTCATTCCCTCCCTTCTCTACGCTTGCGAAACGTGGACCCCCCTAATGGAACATCTTCGCCGGTTAGAAACATTTAGGCTGGCCTGCCTACGATCCATCCTGGGTTTAACCAGACTGGATTGTGTGAGGAGCTCACAAATCCTTGAAATATCTGGGCAAGGTCCCATCGGTGAGCTCCTCCGGCAGGCAAGGCTGCGATGGCTGGGTCATGTAGCCCGCATGCCCAGCCACCGCATGGCCTAAACAGCTTTTGTTTGGCCGGACCGAGGGGGCTAAACGGGCGCGGCACAGGCTAGAGAGGAGATGGAGCTGATGTGGTACAGGAGGACGTGGAGCTGAGTGGACTTGCCGATGACCGGTACCAGCGATGTCAAGATCGTGAAGGACGCTACTGGGCAGTTGGAGGTAGTCGCCCTCCAACAACAACGGAGGGCGGAGGGGCGACGCTCACAACAACGAGCGGAGCGCCGGGTGGCTAAAGCACAGCAGGTTGGCACAGTAGGGGGCACAGGTGGTGCATCAGCCAGTCATCTCAGTCAGTCGACCCGTGGCACCTGGGTCTGCCCCGTGACCTCCTGCCAGCGGGCGTTCGACACTTCACGTGGCCTCAGGGTGCACATAGCCTGGCACAAGCGTCGTGGTGACGTCACCTAGTGGCGAATGGCGGTTGTTGTTGTGTGTACACTGTGTGTGTGTGTACACGGCAAAACAACCCCCTACCTCCTCGCGGTGCCGGACGGGCAACTCTGTCGTGGACAGCGCTGTGGGGGGAGATCCAATTTTGATTGGCTCCTCCCCTCATGGCATATGTGTCCACCACAGGGGCTAAACGGGGGCTCTGGACGGGTGCGAGGGGCTGGTAACCCCTCCACCTTCAATTAATTACCACGAAACTACGAATTAAACTGAAATATGTAACAACTAAGCTTGTGCCGGAGGCCCCGGGGGGCCAGGCGTCTATGACGTCTCCTGGCCAAACCCCAATTGGCGGAGCCAGGAGATTGAATACCTACCCTCGGGGCTACTCCAGAAACAACGAAAAGCCACTACGGTTGGCCACGTGGAATGTTCGAACGCTCACTGCAGAGGAGAGGCTGCCACTCCTCTGTCGGGAGCTGGACCGGTACCGCCTGGATCTATGCGGCATTCAGGAGGTCCGGTGGACCGGCTCTGGCTCCTGCCACCATGAGGGGTGGACAGTCCTCTACTCGGGGCAGCAGACTGCCAAACAACAGGGTGTGGGTCTTCTTTTGAACAAAAGAATGAAGGGGGCGTGGGAGCGTGGCGGTGAGGTGTGGGAAGCTGTAAGCCCCAGGCTACTTTGGGCTCGCCTTCCCATCAACCGGAGGCGAGGAATGGTGGTCGTGGTTACTTATGCCCCCACCGAAGATGAACATCCGTGGAGGGATGCAGGCAAAGCCGATGAGTCAGATGCCTTCTATGACCTCCTGTCACAGGTGCTGGCTAAAGTGGCCCCTCGGGATAGAGTCATCATGTTGGGTGACTTCAATGCCCGAGTTGGTCATGATACTGGCACCTGGTCTGGAGTGATTGGAGGGCATGGGCCAGATCAGCTCAATAACAACGGTAGGAGGCTGCTAGATTTTTGTGCAGCCCATGGGCTTGTAATTACCAACACGCTGTTCCGGCATCGGCGCATCCACACAACATCATGGATGCATGCCGGGTCCAAGCAAGAACATCTGCTGGACTACATAGTGACGGACCAGCGAATGCGAGCCCATGTCCTTGACACCAGGACCTACCGTGGAGCTGATCTGCCCTCTGACCATCGACTAGTCATCTGTAAGATGCGCCTGCCATTCTTCCACTCCGGTGGTGGGTGTACACCCAGGACCCCATTCCAACCTAAAGTGGCCTGGTCTCAGGTATCTGATGAAAGTTGCAAGCGAGAATTTCATCATCGCTTGCGGCTGGGATTGGCATCGTCCCCGACTCCTGATGTCGAGGGTAAATGGGCGAGGTTTAGGACTGTGACTCATGCAGCTGCAATGGCTGCTTTGGGTACGCGGTCCAGACCTCCCCAGACACCCTGGATGACAGAGGAGTTGTTCACGATGGTTGAGAAAAAGCGACAGGCCCACTGTCATCGGCTACAGAATCCCACGTCAGAGAATGAGGAGGCTTACCGCAGCCTTCGCTCGGAGGTTCGGAGAGCCGTGAGGCGCTGCAAGGATGGGTGGTGGTCGCGGGTTGCTGAGGAGATGGAGTCTGCCTCAGTGGCCCGTGATCACAAATCTCTATTTAACTCCATCAAAAAAGTAACCTGCAGCGCCACACCTATTACCATCATTAGGGGAAAAAACGGTGATCCAATTTCCGACCCCCAGGAACAGGTTCGCAGATTTGCTGAGCATTTCTGTGAGGTCCTGGGGGAGGGAAAATCCCTCAGCCAGGAAAACATCGTGGCACAAAGTGAGGATGACCCTGCTGAGGCTGCGGTGCCTCAAATATTGGATGAAGTCACCCCCTGTGAGTGGCTGGCTGAGGTGCCATCTGCTGAGGAAGTATTGAAGGCGATCCGGAGTCTGAGACCAGGAAAGGCAGCGGGCAGAGATGATCTCCCAAGCGAAATGCTGAGGGAGGGTGGCGTTTGTGCACAGACTGCCCTATATGACATCATAACAACAGTCTGGACCACTGGACGGGTTCCGCAGGATTGGAAGGATGCCCTGGTGGTCCCCCTTTTTAAGAAGGGGGACCGCACAGCCTGTAACAACTACAGGGGCATCTCACTCCTCAGTGTGCCGGGAAAGGTCCTGGCAAGGATTATTCAGCATCGCCTTGCCAGGCACGCTGAGGAGAGGCTTGCGGAGCCCCAATGCGGTTTCAGGAAAGGGCGGTCCTGCACAGATGCCATATTTTCTGTCTGTCTGCTACAGCAGAGGTGTAGGGAATTCCAACAAGACCTACATCTCTGCTTTATTGACCTGGTCAAGGCCTATGATACCATCAGTAGGCCTGGGCTCTGGGTCGTTCTTCGTGCTTTTGGAGTACCTGACCCTCTGCTCACGATCATTAAGGACCTTCATGATGGTGAGCGGGCCCGGGTAAAACTACGTGGCCGGGAGTCAGAGCCATTCCCTGTACACCTTGGGGTGCGACAGGGTTGTCCTCTGGCTCCCACATTATTTAACATCTATTTTGACCACGTAGTTCGTGAAGCCTTCAATAGCTGTACCGGGGGAATCTCCATATGGTACAGATATAATGGGAGGCTAATCGATGCCCGGGTGCGGTCAAGGGATGGCTCCCTATTGCTCAACCACGTTATGTATGCTGATGACTTGGTAATAGCTGCTCAGTCAGAGGAGGAGTTGGAGACGCTGCTGCTGAGACTGGAGCGTGCCACTAAGAGGTGGGGCCTTACCATCAGCCCCACCAAAACTAAGCACCTGCCTGGGTATTTTGTACCATCGGACACTCCACCCCCACAACTCCCAATTGGTGATGGGGCAGTTGTGGAGAGAGTGGAGAGTTTCCCATACCTGGGCAGTGTGCTTATGACTGGCTCCAGTTTAAGAGCAGAGGTCTCACTCCGAATCAGTCGAGCGGCAATATCTTTTCATCGGTTGCGTAACGCTGTGTGGAAGCTACCTGGTCTGTCGCTCCGCACTAAGCTTCAGGTCTTCTCGGCCACGGTCATTCCCTCCCTTCTCTACGCTTGCGAAACGTGGACCCCCCTAATGGAACATCTTCGCCGGTTAGAAACATTTAGGCTGGCCTGCCTACGATCCATCCTGGGTTTAACCAGACTGGATTGTGTGAGGAGCTCACAAATCCTTGAAAGATCTGGGCAGGGTCCCATCGGTGAGCTCCTCCGGCAGGCAAGGCTGCGATGGCTGGGTCATGTAGCCCGCATGCCCAGCCACCGCATGCCGAAACAGCTTTTGTTTGGCCGGATTGAGGGGGCTAAGCGGGCGCGGCACGGGCTAGAGAAGAGATGGAGTGATGTGGTACAGGAGGACGTGGAGCTGAGTGGACTTGCCGATGACTGGTACCAGCGGTGTCAAGATCGGCCTCTGTGGAGGAGGCTCGTGAAGGATGCTACTGGGCAGTTGGAGGCAGTCGCCCTCCAACAACAACGGAGGGCGGAGGAGCGACGCTCACAACAGCGAGCGGAGCGCCGGGTGGCTAAAGCACAGCAGGTTGGCACAGTAGGGGGCACAGGTGGTGCATCAGCCAGTCATCTCAGTCAGTCGACCCGTGGCACCTGGGTCTGCCCCGTGACCTCCTGCCAGCGGGCGTTCGACACTTCACGTGGCCTCAGGGTGCACATAGCCTGGCACAAGCGTCGTGGTGATGTCACCGCCACTTAGTGGCGAATGGCGGTTGTTGTTGTTGTTGTTGTGTGTGTGTACACTGTGTGTGTGTGTGTGTACACGTGTGTGTGTGTGTACCTGTGGGGTAGGTGGCTCCGCTGCTTGCGTACACGGCCTGGGGGTAGGAGGGAGCTCCAGGAGGGAATGCAGCAGAGTAGCTCGCTGTACACACACACACACGTGTACACACACACACAGTGTACACACACACAGTGTACACACACACACACAGTGTACACACACACAGTGTACACACACACACACAGTGTACACACACGTGTACACACACACAAAAAAAAGACAAAGACAAAGATCCCCCATATAGCCTTAACAGACTGTAGGGGCAAGTGCTGTTAGCGAGCACCTATGAAGGTCGGAACGGTACACGAGGGGGTGGGTGGCCAGCACCACGCCCGACCGCCTTTGTCTCCCTAGTGGCAATGTTTACACACCGCACCAGGTACTCATTTGAGGCTGAGTCGACCTAGGGGAGGCCCGGGACCGGTTCAGATAATCGTCACTTGTGTTGGCCGTGAGCGGGAATCGAACCCGGGTTGCCAGGTTCATAGCGCAGCGCGCTAACCGCTACATTACCGCTCCCCACCACTGTGTGTATCTATGTGTACCACTGTGTGTATCTGTCTGTGTACCACTGTGTGCATCTGTGTGTGTACCACTGTGTGTGTACCACTGTGTGTATCTGTGTGTGTACCACTGTGTGTATCTGTGTGTACCACTGTGTGTATCTGTGTGTGTACCACTGTGTGTATCTGTGTGTGTACCACTGTGTGTATCTGTGTGTGTACCACTGTGTGTACCACTGTGTGTGTACCACTGTGTGTATCTGTGTGTGTACCACTGTGTGTATCTGTGTGTGTACCACTGTATCTGTGTGTGTACCACTGTGTGTATCTGTGTGTACCACTGTGTGTATCTGTGTGTGTACCACTGTGTGTATCTGTGTGTGTACCACTGTGTGTATCTGTGTGTACCACTGTGTGTATCTGTGTGTACCACTGTGTGTACCACTGTGTGTACCACTGTGTGCATCTGTGTGTGTACCACTGTATCTGTGTGTGTACCACTGTGTGTATCTGTGTGTACCACTGTGTGTATCTGTGTGTGTACCACTGTGTGTATCTGTGTGTGTACCACTGTGTGTATCTGTGTGTGTACCACTGTGTGTATCTGTGTGTGTACCACTGTGTGTATCTGTGTGTGTACCACTGTGTGTATCTGTGTGTGTACCACTGTGTGTATCTGTGTGTGTACCACTGTGTGTACCACTGTGTGTATCTGTGTGTGTACCACTGTGTGTATCTGTGTGTACCACTGTGTGTATCTGTGTGTGTACCACTGTGTGTATCTGTGTATCTGCGTGCGTCTCACGCTGACCGTGGTATGAGCCGATGCCCAGCTTGGGCCCCATATAGCCGGAGCCTGGGGGCATAGGGCCATACATGGGGTTCATGGTGGTGTCGCTGAAGCTGCTGCTGCTGCTGCTCGTGGTGGTGGCGGCTTCGGGCGGGCAGTCAACCGGCTCTGCTCGAGGTCTGCTCACCGCACCGAAGGCAAAGATCCCCCGTGTAGCCTTTAACAGAGTGCCGCGTGGGGGCAAGTGCTGCTCGCTCGGAAGGCCGGCACTGGACACGAGCGGCCACAACAACCACGCCCGGCCGCCTTTGTCTTCCTAGTTCGTAGTGATCACCACACACCGCACCGCGCCGCGTATTCATTTGAGGCCGAGTCGACCTAGGGGATTCCCAGTACCGGTCCCAGATAGGTGCTGGTGGCCGTGAGCGGGAATCGAACTCAGGTGGGCCGGGTTCGTAGCGCAGCGTAGCACCAACTGTTGGCACTACCGCTCCCCACACCACACAGACAGCCGTCATACCAACAACCACACACAGACAGCCGTCATACCAACAACCACACACAGACAGCCGTCATAGCAACAACAACCACACACAGACAGCCGTCATACCAACAACCACACACAAACAGCCGTCATAGCAACAACAACCACACACAGACAGCCGTCATACCAACAACCACACACAGACAGCCGTCATAGCAACAACAACACACAGACAGCCGTCATACCAACAACCACACACAGACAGCCATCATACCAACAACCACACACAGACAGCTGTCATACCAACAACCACACACAGACAGCCGTCATACGAACAACAACAACACACAGACAGCCGTTATACCAACAACAACAACACACAGACAGCCGTCATACCAACAACAACACACAGACAGCTGTCATACCAACAACAACACAGACAGCCGTCATACCAACAACAACACAGACAGCCGTCATACCAACAACAACCACACACAGACAGCTGTCATACTAACAACAAAACACAGACAGCCGTCATACCAACAACAACCACACACAGACAGCCGTCATACCAACAACAACACACAGACAGCTGTCATATCAACAACAACACAGACAGCCGTCATACCAACAACAACAACACACAGACAGCTGCCATACCAACAACAACACACAGACAGCCGTCATACCAACAACAACAACACACAGACAGCCATCATACCAACAACACACAGACAGCCGTCATACCAACAACACACATACAGCTGTCGCACCCCACCACCCACACACCACCCACACACCACCCACACACTACCCACGCACCGCACCACCCAGGTACCACCCACACACCACCCACCCACACACAACCCACACACAACCCAGGTACCACCCACACACCACCCACACACCACCCACACACCACCCACCCACACACAACCCACACACAACCCAGGTACCACCCACACACCACCCACCCACACATAACCCACACACAACCCAGGTACCACCCACACACCACCCACACCACACCCACACACCACCCACCCACACACAACCCAGGTACCACCCACACACCACCCACACACCACCCACACACAACCCACACACAACCCAGGTACCACCCACACACCACCCACCCACACACAACCCACACACAACCCAGGTACCACCCACACCACACTCACACACCACCCACACAACACCCACACACCAGCCACCCACACACAACCCACACACAACCCAGGAACCACCCACACACCACCCACACACCACCCACCCACCACCCACCCACACACCACCCACACACCACCCACGCACCGCACCACCCACCTACCGCACAACCCACACACCACCCACACCACCTACACACCACCCACACACCACCCACACACCACCCACCCACCACCCACCCACACACAACCCACACACCACCCACGCACCGCACCACCCACCTACCGCACAACCCACACACCACCCACCCACACCACCCACACACCACCCACACACCACCCACACACCACCCACACACACACAACCCACACACAGCTCACAGGCCTGGTTTAGAAATCGAACTCAGGCCTGGTGGGTCACTACTAACCACCCGCTCACTACTCCCCTGAGCAATACAAATACGTTATCATGCCGGGGGTGGTGATGATGTGGGTGGTGATGGTGTGGGTGGTGATGGTGTGGGTGGTGTGGGTGGTGATGGTGTGGGTGGTGATGGTGTGGGTGGTGACGGTGTGGGTGGTGATGGTGTGGGTGGTGACGATGTGGGTGGTGATGGTGTGGGTGGTGATGTGGGTGGTGGTGATGGTGTGGGTGGTGATGATGTGGGTGGTGATGGTGTGGGTGGTGATGTGGGTGGTGGTGATGATGTGGGTGGTGATGGTGTGGGTGGTGATGGTGTGGGTGGTGATGGTGTGGGTGGTGATGGTGTGGGTGGTGATGGTGTGGGTGGTGATGTGGGTGGTGGTGATGATGTGGGTGGTGATGGTGTGGGTGGTGATGGTGTGGGTGGTGATGGTGTGGGTGGTGATGGTGTGGGTGGTGATGGTGTGGGTGGTTATGGTGTGGGTGGTGGTGATGTGGGTGGCGATGGTGTGGGTGGTGGTGGTGTGGGTGGTGATGGTGTGGGTGGTGATGTGGGTGGCGATGGTGTGGGTGGTGATGGTGTCGGTGGTGGTGAGGTGGGTGGTGATGTGGGTGGTGATGGTGTGGGTGATGGTGATGTGGGTGGTGATGGTGTGGGTGGTGATGGTGTGGGTGGTGTGGGTGGTGATGGTGTGGGTGGTGATGGTGTGGGTGGTGATGGTGTGGGTGGTGATGATGTGGGTGGTGATGGTGTGGGTGGTGATGGTGTGGGTGGTGGTGATGTGGGTGGTGGTGGTGGTGTGGGTGGTGATGATGTGGGTGGTGATGGTGTGTGTGGTGGTGGTGTGGGTGGTGATGGTGTGGGTGGTGGTGAGGTGGGTGGTGGTGTGGGTGGTGATGGTGTGGTGGTGATGTGGGTGGTGATGGTGTGTGTGGTGGTGGTGTGGGTGGTGATGGTGTGGGTGGTGATGATGTGGGTGGTGATGGTGTGGGTGGTGATGGTGTGGGTGGTGATGGTGTGGGTGGTGATGATGTGGGTGGTGATGGTGTGGGTGGTGATGGTGTGAGTGGTGATGGTGTGGGTGGTGATGGTGTGGGTGGTGGTGATGTGGGTGGTGGTGGTGGTGGTGTGGGTGGTGATGATGTGGGTGGTGATGGTGTGTGTGGTGGTGGTGTGGGTGGTGATGGTGTGGGTGGTGGTGAGGTGGGTGGTGGTGTGGGTGGTGATGGTGTGGGTGGTGATGGTGTGGGTGGTGATGTGGGTGGCGATGGTGTGGGTGGTGATGGTGTGGGTGGTGAAGATGTGGGTGGTTATGGTGTGTGTGGTGGTGATGTGGGTGGTGATGTGGATGGTGATGGTGTGGGTGGTGGTGATGTGGGTGGTGGTGATGTGGGTGGTGATGGTGTGGGTGGTGGTGATGTGAGGTGGGTGGTGATGTGGGTGGTGATGGTGTTGGTGGTGGTAAGGTGGGTGGTGACGATGTGGGTGGTGATGACGTGGGTGGTGATGGTGGAGGTGAGGGTGGTGGTGATAATGATGATGGTAGTAATGATGGTGATGGTGGTAATGATGGTAGTAATGATGGTGATCGTAGATTGGTAGTGGTGATAATGATGATGGTAGTGGTGATAATGATGGTAGTGGTGGTGATGATGATGGTAGTGATGGTGGTGATGATGGTGATGATGGTAGTGATGATGGTAGCGATGATGATAGTGATGATGATGGTGGTGATGGTAGTGATGGTAGTGGTGATGGTAGTAGTGATGGTAGTGGTGATGGTAGTGATGGTAGTGGTGATGGTAGTGTTGATGGTAGTGATGGTGGTGATGATGATGTTAGTGATGGTAATGGTTATGATAGTGATGATGGTAGCGATGCTGATGATGGTAGTGATGGTAGCGATGATGGTAGTGATGGTGGTGATGGTAGTGATGGTGGTGATGATAGTGATGGTGGTGATGATAGTGATGGTGGTGATGGAAGTAATGGTAGCGATGATGGTAGTGATGGTGGTGATGGTAGTGATGATGATGGTGGTGGTGAAGGTAATGATGATCGTGATAATGGTAATGATGATGGTAGCGATGATGGTGATGATGGTAGTGATGATGATGGTAGTGATGGTGGTGATGGTGATAGTGATGGTGGTGATGATGATGGAAGTGATGGTGGTAGTGATGATGATGGTGATGATGGTGATGATGGTAGTGATGATAGTGATGATGGTGGTGATGGTAGTGATGATGGTGGTAGTGATGGTGGTGATGGTAGTGATGATGGCAGTGATGATGGTAGCGATGATGGTAGCGATGATGGTGATGATTATGATGGTAGTGATGATGATGGTAGTGATGGTGATAGTGATGGTGGTGATGGTGATGATGATGGTAGTGATGGTGGTGGTGATGGTGGTGAAGGTGGTGATGGTGATGGTGGTGATGATGACGGTGATGATGGTAGTGATGGTGATGATGATGGTAGTGATGGTGATGATGGTAGTGATGGTGATCATGATGGTAGTGATGGTGATGATGGTAGTGATGGTGATGATGGTGGTGATGATGATGATGGTAGTGATGGTGATGATGGTAGTGATGGTGATGATAATGGTAGTGATGGTGATGGTAGTGATGATGGTAGTGATGGTGATGGTAGTGATGGTGATGGTGATGGTAGTGATGGTGATGATGATGGTAGTGATGGTGATGATGATGGTAGTGATGGTGATGATGATGGTAGTGATGGTGATGATGATGGTAGTGATGGTGATGATGATGGTAGTGATGGTGATGATGATGGTAGTGATGGTGATGGTAGTGATCGTGATGGTAATGATGGTGATGGTAGTGATGGTGGTGATGATGATGGTAGTGATGGTGATGATGATGCTAGTGATGGTGATGATGGTAGTGATAGTGCTGATGATGGTAGTGATGATGGTAGTGATGGTGATGATGATGGTGATGATGATGGTGGTGATGATGATGGTAGTGATGGTGATGATGATGGTAGTGATGATGGTAGTGATGGTAATGATGGTGGTAGTGATGGTGATGATGATGGTAGTGATGGTGATGATGATGGTAGTGATGGTGATGATGGTGATGATAGTGATGATGATGGTGGTGATGATGATGATGGTAGTGATGGTGATGATAGTGATGGTAGTGATGACGGTACTGATGGTGATGATGGTAGTGATGGTGATGATGGTAGTGATGGTGATGATGGTAGTGATGGTGATGATGGTAGTGATGGTGATGATGATGGTAGTGATGGTGATGATGGTAGTGATGGTGATGATGGTAGTGATGGTGATGATGGTAGTGATGGTGATGATGATGGTAGTGATGGTGATGATGGTAGTGATAGTGATGATGATGGTAGTGATGGTGATGATGGTAGTGATGGTGATGGTGGTGATGATGGTGGTGATGATGGTGGTGGTGATGGTGATGATGATGGTAGTGATGATGGTAGTGATGGTAATGATGGTGGTAGTAATGGTGATGATGATGGTAGTGATGGTGATGATGATGGTGATGATAGTGATGATGATGGTGGTGATGATGATGATGATGGTAGTGATGATGGTAGTGATGGTGATGATGATGGTAGTGATGGTGATGGTGGTGATGATGGTAGTGATGGTGATGGTAGTGATGATGGTGATGATGGTAGTGATGATGGAAGTGATGGTGATGATGATGGTAGTGATGGTGATGATGGTACTGATGGTGATGGTGGTGATGATGGTAGTGATGGTGATGATAGTGATGATGATGGTAGTGATGGTGATGATGATGGTGATGATAGTGATGATGATGGTGGTGATGATGATGATGGTAGTGATGGTGATGATAGTGATGGTGATGGTAGTGATGATGGTACTGATGGTGATGATGGTAGTGATGGTAATGATGGTAGTGATGGTGATGATGGTAGTGATGGTGATGATGGTAGTGATGGTGATGATGGTAGTGATGGTGATGATGGTAGTGATGGTGATGGTAGTGATGGTGGTGATGGTAGTGATGGTGATGATGATGGTAGTGATGGTGATGATGATGGTAGTGATGGTGATGATGGTAGTGCTAGTGCTGATGATGGTAGTGATGATGGTGATGATGATGGTGGTGATGATGGTAGTGATGGTGATGATGATGGTAGTGATGATGGTAGTGATGGTAATGATGGTGGTAGTGATGGTGATGATGATGGTAGTGATGGTGATGATGATGGTGATGATAGTGATGATGATGGTGGTGATGATGATGATGGTAGTGATGGTGATGATAGTGATGGTAGTGATGATGGTACTGATGGTGATGATGGTAGTGATGGTGATGATGGTAGTGATGGTGATGATGGTAGTGATGGTGATGATGGTAGTGATGGTGATGATGGTAGTGATGGTGATGATGATGGTAGTGATGGTGATGATGATGGTAGTGATGGTGATGATGGTAGTGATAGTGATGATGATGGTAGTGATGGTGATGATGGTAGTCATGGTGATGGTGGTGATGATGGTGGTGGTGATGGTGATGATGATGGTAGTGATGATGGTAGTGATGGTAATGATGGTGGTAGGAATGGTGATGATGATGGTAGTGATGGTTATGATGATGGTGATGATAGTGATGATGATGGTGGTGATGATGATGATGGTAGTGATGATGGTAGTGATGGTGATGATGATGGTAGTGATGGTGATGGTGGTGATGATGGTAGTGATGATGGTAGTGATGATGATGATGATGGTAGTGATGGTGATGGTAGTGATGATGGTAGTGATGGTGATGATGATGGTAGTGATGGTGATGATGGTACTGATGGTGATGGTGGTGATGATGGTAGTGATGATGGTAGTGATGGTGATGATAGTGATGATGGTAGTGATGGTGATGGTAGTGATGATGGTGATGATGGTAGTGATGGTGATGATGGTAGTGATGGTGATGATGATGGTAGTGATGGTGATGATGGTGGTAGTGATGGTGATGATGATAGTGATGATGGTAGTGATGGTGATGATGGTACTGATTGATGGTGATGGTAGTGATGATGATAGTAGTGATAATGGTGATGATGATGGTAGTGGTGATGATGATGGTAGTGATGGTGATGATGGTAGTGATGGTGATGATGGTACTGATGGTGATGATGATGGTACTGATGGTGATGGTAGTGATGATGATGGTAGTGATGGTAGTGATGATGGTAGTGATGGTGATGATGATGGTACCGATGGTGATGATGATGGTAGTGATGGTGATGGTGGTGATGGTAGGTATGGTGATGATGGTAGAGGTGGTACTGATGATGATGGTACTGATGGTCATGATGATGGTGGTGATGGTGATAGTGATGGTAGTGATGGTAGTGATGATGATGGTAGTGAGGATGATGGTAGTGATGGTGATGATGGTACTGATGGTGATGATGGTGATGGTACTGATGGTGATGATGGTAGTGATGATGATGGTAGTGATGGTGATGATGGTAGTGATGATGATGGTGATGATGGTACTGATGGTGATGATGGTACTGATGGTGAGGGTAGTGATGGTGATGATGGTAGTGATGGTGATGATGATGGTACTGATGATGGTAATGATGGTGATGATGATGGTACTGATGGTGATGGCACTGATGGTGATGATGATGGTGATGGTACTGATGATGATGATGGTAGGGATGGTAGTGATGGTGATGATGGTACTGATGGTGATGGTACTGATGGTAGTGATGGTGATGATGGTAGTGATGGTGATGATGATGGTACTGATGGTGATGATGGTACTGATGGTGATGATGGTACTGATGGTGATGGTACTGATGGTAGTGATGGTGATGATGGTAGTGATGGTGATGATGATGGTACTGATGGTAGTGATGGTGGTGATGGTACTGATGGTGATGATGATGGTATTGATAGTGATGATGATGATGATACTGATGGTGATGATGATAGTGATGGTGATGATGGTAGTGATGATGATGGTAGTGATGATGGTAGTGATGGTAATCATGATGGTACTGATGGTGATGATGGTAGTGATGATGATGGTACTGATGGTGATGGTAGTGATGATGATGGTAGTGATGATGATGGTAGTGATGATGATGGTAGTGATGGTGATGATGGTAGTGATGGTGATGATGATGGTAGTGATGGTGATGATGATGGTAGTGATGGTGATGATGATGGTAGTGATGGTGATGATGATGGTAGTGATGGTGATGGTAGTGATGGTGATGGTACTGATGGTGGTGATGGTGATGATGATGGTACTGATGGTGATGCTAATGATGGTAGTGATGGTGATGATAGTGATGGTAGTGATGGTGATGGTACTGATGGTGATGATGATGGTAGTGATGGTAGTGATGATGATGGTACTGATGGTGATGGTAGTGATGATGATGGTAGTGATGGTGATGATGGTACTGATGATGATACTGATGGTGATGGTAGTGATGATGGTAGTGATGGTGATGATGGTAGTGATGGTACTGATGATGGTACTGATGGTGATGGTACTGATGGTGATGGTAGTGATGGTGATGATGGTAGTGACGGTGATGGTAGTGATGGTGATGATGGTACTGATGATGATGCTAGTGATGGTGATGATGGTAGTGATGATGATGGTGATGATGGTGATGATGATGATGGTGATGATGATGGTGATGATACTGATGGTGATGGTAGTGATGATGGTGATACTGATGGTGATGATGATGGTAGTGATGGTGATGATGGTAGTGATGGCAATGATGATGGTAATGATGGTGATGATGATGGTACTGATGGTGATGGTAGTGATGGTGATGATGGTACTGATGATGATGGTAGTGATGATGGTAGTGATGGTGATGATGATGGTAGTGATGGTGATGATGATGGTAGTGATGGTGATGATGATGGTACTGATGGTGATGGTACTGATGATGATAATGGTACTGATGGTGATGATGGTACTGATGGTGATGATGATGGTACTGATGGTGATGATGATGGTACTGATGGTGATGATGGTACTGATGGTGATACTGATGGTAGTGATGGTGATGATACTGATGGTGATGATGATGGTACTGATGGTGATGATGATGGTGTGGATGATGGTAGTGATGATGGTAGTGATGATGGTGATACTGATGGTGATGATGATGGTACTGATGATGATGGTAGTGATGGTGATGATGGTACTGATGGTGATGATGATGGTAGTGATGGTGATGATGGTACTGATGGTGATGATGGTAGTGATGGTACTGATGATGATGGTAGTGATGGTGATGGTAATGATGGTGGTGATGGTGATGATGATGGTAGTGATGGTGAGGATGATGGTAGTGATGGTGAGGATGATGGTAGTGATGGTGATGGTAGTGATGGTGATGGTAGTGATGGTGATGATGATGGTAGTGATGATGGTGATGATGATACTGATGGTGAGGATGATGGTAGTGATGATGGTAGTGATGATGATGATGGTGATGATGATGGTAGTGATGATGGTAGTGATGATGGTACTGATGGTGATCATTATGGTACTGATGGTGATGATGGTACTGATGATGATGGTAGTGATGGTGAGGATGATGGTAGTGATGGTGATGGTAGTGATGGTGATGATGGTAGTGATGATGGTAGTGATGGTGATGATGGTAGTGATGATGATGGTAGTGATGGTAGTGATGATGATGGTAGTGATACTGATGGTGAGGATGATGGTAGTGATGATGGTAGTGATGGTGATGATGGTAGTGATGATGATGGTAGTGATGATGATGGTACTGATGATGATGATGGTACTGATGGTGATGATGATGGTAGTGATGGTGATGATGGTAGTGATGATGATGGTAGTGATGATGGTAGTGATGGTAGTGATGATGGTAGTGATAGTGATACTGATGGTGATGATATTGATGGTGAGGATATTCCAGTGAGCGGCTGCAATGGGGTGTGCTTTGCACTGTCGCAGCCATCTGAGGCTCAGCGAGGAGCTGGGGACCATCCAACAACAATCACAACCACCAACAACCACAATCACAGCCACCACCATCCAACAACATCACAGCCACCACCATCCAACAACAACCACAACCACCAACAATCACAGCCACCACCATCCAACAACAATCACAGCCACCACCATCCAACAACAACCACAACCACCACCATCCAACAACAACCACAACCACCAACAACAACCACAACCACCAACAACCACAATCACAGCCACCACCATCCAACAACAACCACAGCCACCACCAACCAACAACAACCACAACCACCACCAACCAACCACAATCACAGCCACCACCAACTCACCACAATCACAGCCACCACCATCCAACAACAACCACAATCACCACCAACCACAATCACAGCCACCACCATCCAACAACAACCACAGCCACCACCATCCAACAACAATCACAGCCACCACCATCCAACAACAATCACAGCCACCACCAACCATAGCCACCACCAACCACAGCCACCACCATCCAACAACAACCACAGCCACCACCAACCACAGCCACCACCAACCACAGCCACCACCATCCAACAACAACCACAGCCACCACCAACCACAGCCACCACCAACCACAGCCACCACCAACCACAGCCACCACCAACAGGCACCACAGACACCACCAATCACAGCCACCACCATCCACAGCCACCACCAATCACAGCCACCACCAACCACAGCCACCACCAACCACATCCACCACCAACCACCACCAACCACAGGCACCACCATCCACAGCCACCACCAATCACACCCAACACCAACCACAGCCACCACCAATCACAGCCACCACCAACCACAGCCACCACCAACCACCACCAACCACAGGCACCACAGCCACCACCAACCACAGGCACCACATCCAACACCAACCACAGCCACCACCAACCACAGCCACCACCAACCACAGCCACCACCACCCACAGCCACCACCAACCACAGCCACCACAGCCACCACCAACCACAGCCACCACCAACCACAGCCAACCACAGCCACCACCAACCACAACCACAGCCACCACCAACACGCCACAACCAACCACCACGTCTCTTGCCTTCGAAGGCGCGGTCGCGATGAGCTCGCCGCCTCCTCCTCCTCGTCGTCGTCTCTCTCGCTCGCTCCCTCGCTATTGTTGGGGGTCGTTGCTGGCTTTCTTTCACCCCCTCTCTCTGTGTCTCTCTCTCTTCTCTCCTCCGCTTGCTCTCTGCCTCTCTCCCTCTGCCTCTCTCTCTGTCTCCCTGTGTCTATGTCTCGCTGTGTCTCTGTCTCGCTGTGTCTCTGTCTCGCTGTGTCTCTCCTATCCGCCTGCTGTTGCTGCTGCTGCAGAAGCAATGGACGGCGACGTGACGTCACCGCGTGTGCGTGACGTCACCGCGCGGCGCCGCGGCGACGTCATCGCGCGAGCGTCCTGCGGTCGTCGCGGTGACGTCAGCGCGACGACCCCCCGCCGATATTGACGTGTGACGTCACCGCGCGAACGGCGTCGGCGCTTGACGTCACTGCGCTCTCGGTCGAGTTCGCCGCGGTGACGTCAACGGGGCATGACGACGTCACACGCGGTCGTTAACCTCGGCCGAAGACGATTGCTTGTGGTGTTGCGGTCGAAACGTCGTGCTATTTTGTATTATTTTACTGTTTTTATTTCTTATACCTGCGTCACTTTACCGAAACACCCAAACAATGTGAACTCCTGCAGTCACGAAAGCTTTAAGTCAACATTTTACGTCACGACTTTCACTGGGAACCGGTTCCCTATTTGTTATCATGGCGCCAGACATTCTATGGGAGCCGGTTCCCTATTTTTTAACATGGAACCATAGACTTTCTATGGGAACCGGTTCCCTATCTCTTAACATGGAGCCATAGACTTTCTATGGGAACCGGTTCCCTATCTCTTAACATGGAACCAAAGACTTTCTATGGGAACCGGTTCCCTATCTCTTAACATGGAGCCATAGACTTTCTATGGGAACCGGTTCCCTATCTCTTAATATGGAGCCATAGACTTTCGATGGGAACCGGTTCCCTATCTCTTAACATGGGGCCATAGATTTTCTGCGGGAACCGGTTCCCAATCTCTTAACATGGAGCCATAGACTTTCTATGGGAACCGGTTCCCTATCTCTTAACATGGAGCCATAGACTTTCTACGGGAACCGGTTCCCTATCTCTTAACATGGAGCCATAGACTTTCTATGGGAACCGGTTCCCTATCTCTTAACATGGAGCCATAGACTTTCTATGGGAACCGGTTCCCTATCTCTTAACATGGAGCCATAGACTTTCTATGGGAACCGGTTCCCTATCTCTTAACATGGAGCCATAGACTTTCTATGGGAACCGGTTCCCTTTCTCTTAACATGGAGCCATAGACTTTCTACTGGAACCGGTTCCCTATCTCTTCATATGGAGCCATAGACTTTCTATGGGAACCGGTTCCCTATCTCTTAACATGGAGCCATAGACTTTCTATGGGAACCGGTTCCCTATCTCTTAACATGGAGCCATAGACTTTCTACGGGAACCGGTTCCCTATCTCTTAACATGGAGCCATAGACTTTCTATGGGAACCGGTTCCCTATCTCTTAACATGGAGCCATAGACTTTCTATGGGAACCGGTTCCCTATCTCTTAATATGGAGCCATAGACTTTCTATGGGAACCGGTTCCCTATCTCTTAACATGGAGCCATAGACTTTCTACAGGAACCGGTTCCCTATCTCTTAACATTGAGCTAGACTTTCTATGGGAACCGGTTTCCTATCTCTTAACATGGAGCCATAGACCTTCTACGGGAACCGGTTCCCTATCTCTTAATATGGAGCCATAGACTTTCTATGGGAACCGGTTCCCTATCTCTTAACATTGAGCCATAGACTTTCTATGGGAACCGGTTCCCTATCTCTTAATATGGAGCCATAGACTTTCTACGGGAACCGGTTCCCTATCTCTTAACATGGAGCCATAGACTTTCTATGGGAACCGGTTCCCTATATTTTAACATGGAGCTAGACTTTCTATGGAAACCGGTTCCCTATCTCTTAACATGGAGCCATAGACTTTCTATGGGAACCGGTTCCCTATCTCTTAACATGGAGCCATAGACTTTCTAAGGGAACCGGTTCCCTATATCTTAACATTGAGCTATAGACTTTCTATGGGAACCGGTTCCCTATCTCTTAACATGGAGCCATAGACTTTATACGGGAACCGGTTTCCTAACTCTTAACATGGGGCCATATACTTTCTACGGGAACCGGTTCCCTATTTCTTAACATGGAGCCATAGACTTTCTATGGGAACCGGTTCCCTATCTCTTAACATGGAGCCATAGACTTTCTATGGGAACCGGTTCCCTATCTCTTTACATGCAGCCATAGACTTTCTATGGGAACCGGTTCCCTATCTCTTAATATGGAGCCATAGACTTTCTATGGGAACCGGTTCCCGATCTCTTAACATTGAGCTATAGACTTTCTATGGGAACCGGTTCCCTATCTCTTAACATGGAGCCATAGACTTTCTATGGGAACCGGTTCCCTATCTCTTAACATGGGGCCATAGACTTTCTACGGGAACCGGTTCCCTATCTCTTAACATGGGGCCATAGACTTTCTACGGGAACCGGTTCCCTATCTCTTAACATGGAGCCATAGACTTTATATGGGAACCGGTTCCCTATCTCTTAACATGGAGCTAGACTTTCTATGGGAACCGGTTCCCTATCTCTTAACATGGAGCCATAGACTTTCTATGGGAACCGGTTCCCTATCTCTTAATATGGAGCCATAGACTTTCTATGGGAACCGGTTCCCGATCTCTTAACATTGAGCTATAGACTTTCTATGGGAACCGGTTCCCTATCTCTTAACATGGAGCCATAGACTTTCTATGGGAACCGGTTCCCTATCTCTTAACATGGAGCCATAGACTTTCTACGGGAACCGGTTCCCTATCTCTTAACATGGGGCCATAGACTTTCTACGGGAACCGGTTCCCTATCTCTTAACATGGAGCCATAGACTTTATATGGGAACCGGTTCCCTATCTCTTAACATGGAGCTAGACTTTCTATGGGAACCGGTTCCCTATCTCTTAACATGGAGCCATAGACTTTCTATGGAAACCGGTTCCCTATATCTTAATATGGAGCCATAGACTTTCTATGGGAACCGGTTCCCGATCTCTTAACATGGTGCCATAGACTTACTATGGGAACCGGTTCCCTATCTCTTAATATGGAGCCATAGACTTTCTATGGGAACCGGTTCCCTATCTCTTAACATGGAGCCATAGACTTTCTATGGGAACCGGTTCCCTATCTCTTAATATGGAGCCATAGACTTTCTATGGGAACCGGTTCCCGATCTCTTAACATGGAGCCATAGACTTTCTATGGGAACCGGTTCCCTATCTCTTAACATGGAGCCATAGACTTTCTACTGGGAACCGGTTCCCGATCTCTTAACATGGAGCCATAGACTTTATTTGGGAACCGGTTCCCTATCTCTTAACATTGAGCTAGACTTTCTATGGGAACCGGTTCCCTATCTCTTAACATGGAGCCATAGACTTTCTATGGGAACCGGTTCCCTATCTCTTAACATTGAGCTAGACTTTCTATGGGAACCGGTTCCCTATCTCTTAACATGGAGCCATAGACTTTCTATGGGAACCGGTTCCCTATCTCTTAATATGGAGCCATAGACTTTCTATGGGAACCGGTTCCCTATCTCTTAACATGGAGCCATAGACTTTCTATGGGAACCGGTTCCCTATCTCTTAATATGGAGCCATAGACTTTCTATGGGAACCGGTTCCCTATCTCTTAATATGGAGCCATAGACTTTCTATGGGAACCGGTTCCCTATCTCTTAATATGGAGCCATAGACTTTCTATGGGAACCGGTTCCCTATCTCTTAACATGGAGCCATAGACTTTCTACGGGAACCGGTTCCCTATCTCTTAACATTGAGCTAGACTTTCTATGGGAACCGGTTTCCTATCTCTTAACATGGAGCCATAGACTTTCTATGGGAACCGGTTTCCTATCTCTTAACATGGAGCCATAGACTTTCTATGGGAACCGGTTCCCTATCTCTTAACATGGAGCCATAGACTTTCTACAGGGACCAGTTCCCTATCTCTTAACATGGAGCCATAGACTTTCTATGGGAACCGGTTCCCTATCTCTTAACATGGAGCCATAGACTTTCTATGGGAACCGGTTCCCTATCTCTTAACATGGAGCCATAGACTTTCTATGGGAACCGGTTCCCTATCTCTTAATATGGAGCCATAGACTTTCTATGGGAACCGGTTCCCTATCTCTTAACATGGAGCCATAGACTTTCTATGGGAACCGGTTCCCTATCTCTTAACATGGAGCCATAGACTTTCTATGGGAACCGGTTCCCTATCTCTTAATATGGAGCCATAGACTTTCTATGGGAACCGGTTCCCTATCTCTTAACATGGAGCCATAGACTTTCTATGGGAACCGGTTCCCTATCTCTTAATATGGAGCCATAGACTTTCTATGGGAACCGGTTCCCTATCTCTTAACATGGAGCCATAGACTTTCTATGGGAACCGGTTCCCTATCTCTTTACATGGAGCCATAGACTTTCTATGGGAACCGGTTCCCTATCTCTTAACATGGAGCCATAGACTTTCTATGGGAACCGGTTCCCTATCTCTTAACATGGAGCCATAGACTTTCTACGGGAACCGGTTCCCTATCTCTTAACATGGAGCCATAGACTTTCTATGGGAACCGGTTCCCTATCTCTTAACATTGAGCATAGACTTTCTATGGGAACCGGTTCCCTATCTCTTAACATGGAGCCATAGACTTTCTATGGGAACCGGTTCCCTATCTCTTAACATTGAGATAGACTTTCTATGGGAACCGGTTCCCTATCTCTTAACATGGAGCCATAGACTTTCTATGGGAACCGGTTCCCTATCTCTTAATATGGAGCCATAGACTTTCTATGGGAACCGGTTCCCTATCTCTTAACATGGAGCCATAGACTTTCTATGGGAACCGGTTCCCTATCTCTTAATATGGAGCCATAGACTTTCTATGGGAACCGGTTCCCTATCTCTTAACATGGAGCCATAGACTTTCTATGGGAACCGGTTCCCTATCTCTTAATATGGAGCCATAGACTTTCTATGGGAACCGGTTCCCTATCTCTTAACATGGAGCCATAGACTTTCTACGGGAACCGGTTCCCTATCTCTTAACATGGAGCCATAGACTTTCTATGGGAACCGGTTCCCTATCTCTTAACATGGAGCCATAGACTTTCTATGGGAACCGGTTCCCTATCTCTTAACATGGAGCCATAGACTTTCTATGGGAACCGGTTCCCTATCTCTTAACATGGAGCCATAGACTTTCTATGGGAACCGGTTCCCGATCTCTTAACATTGAGCTATAGACTTTCTATGGGAACCGGTTCCCTATCTCTTAACATGGAGCCATAGACTTTCTATGGGAACCGGTTCCCTATCTCTTAACATGGAGCCATAGACTTTCTACGGGAACCGGTTCCCTATCTCTTAACATGGAGCCATAGACTTTCTATGGGAACCGGTTCCCTATCTCTTAACATGGAGCCATAGACTTTCTATGGGAACCGGTTCCCTATCTCTTAACATGGAGCTAGACTTTCTATGGGAACCGGTTCCCTATCTCTTAACATGGAGCCATAGACTTTCTATGGGAACCGGTTCCCTATCTCTTAATATGGAGCCATAGACTTTCTATGGGAACCGGTTCCCTATCTCTTAACATGGAGCCATAGACTTTCTATGGGAACCGGTTCCCTATCTCTTAATATGGAGCCATAGACTTTCTATGGGAACCGGTTCCCTATCTCTTAACATGGAGCCATAGACTTTCTATGGGAACCGGTTCCCTATCTCTTAATATGGAGCCATAGACTTTCTATGGGAACCGGTTCCCTATCTCTTAACATGGAGCCTATAGACTTTCTATGGGAACCGGTTCCCTATCTCTTAACATGGAGCCATAGACTTTCTATGGGAACCGGTTCCCTATCTCTTAACATGGAGCCATAGACTTTCTACGGGAACCGGTTCCCTATCTCTTAACATGGAGCCATAGACTTTCTACTGGGAACCGGTTCCCTATCTCTTAACATGGAGCCATAGACTTTCTATGGGAACCGGTTCCCTATCTCTTAACATTGAGTATAGACTTTCTATGGGAACCGGTTCCCTATCTCTTAACATGGAGCCATAGACTTTCTATGGGAACCGGTTCCCTATCTCTTAACATGGAGCATAGACTTTCTATGGGAACCGGTTCCCTATCTCTTAACATGGAGCCATAGACTTTCTATGGGAACCGGTTCCCTATCTCTTAATATGGAGCCATAGACTTTCTATGGGAACCGGTTCCCTATCTCTTAACATGGAGCCATAGACTTTCTATGGGAACCGGTTCCCTATCTCTTAATATGGAGCCATAGACTTTCTATGGGAACCGGTTCCCTATCTCTTACTATGGAGCCATAGACTTTCTATGGGAACCGGTTCCCTATCTCTTAATATGGAGCCATAGACTTTCTATGGGAACCGGTTCCCTATCTCTTAACATGGAGCCATAGACTTTCTATGGGAACCGGTTCCCTATCTCTTAACATGGAGCTAGACTTTCTATGGGAACCGGTTCCCTATCTCTTAACATGGAGCCATAGACTTTCTATGGGAACCGGTTCCCTATCTCTTAACATGGAGCCATAGACTTTCTATGGGAACCGGTTCCCTATCTCTTAACATGGAGCCATAGACTTTCTATGGGAACCGGTTCCCTATCTCTTAATATGGAGCCATAGACTTTCTATGGGAACCGGTTCCCTATCTCTTAACATGGAGCCATAGACTTTCTATGGGAACCGGTTCCCTATCTCTTAATATGGAGCCATAGACTTTCTATGGGAACCGGTTCCCTATCTCTTAACATGGAGCCATAGACTTTCTATGGGAACCGGTTCCCTATCTCTTAATATGGAGCCATAGACTTTCTATGGGAACCGGTTCCCTATCTCTTAACATGGAGCCATAGACTTTCTATGGGAACCGGTTCCCTATCTCTTAACATGGAGCCATAGACTTTATACGGGAACCGGTTCCCTATCTCTTAACATGGAGCCATAGACTTTCTATGGGAACCGGTTCCCTATCTCTTAACATTGAGATAGACTTTCTATGGGAACCGGTTCCCTATCTCTTAACATGGAGCCATAGACTTTCTATGGGAACCGGTTCCCTATCTCTTAACATTGAGCTAGACTTTCTATGGGAACCGGTTCCCTATCTCTTAACATGGAGCCATAGACTTTCTATGGGAACCGGTTCCCTATCTCTTAATATGGAGCCATAGACTTTCTATGGGAACCGGTTCCCTATCTCTTAACATGGAGCCATAGACTTTCTATGGGAACCGGTTCCCTATCTCTTAATATGGAGCCATAGACTTTCTATGGGAACCGGTTCCCGATCTCTTAATATGGAGCCATAGACTTTCTATGGGAACCGGTTCCCTATCTCTTAATATGGAGCCATAGACTTTCTATGGGAACCGGTTCCCTATCTCTTAACATGGAGCCATAGACTTTCTACGGGAACCGGTTCCCTATCTCTTAACATTGAGCTAGACTTTCTATGGGAACCGGTTTCCTATCTCTTAACATGGAGCCATAGACTTTATACGGGAACCGGTTTCCTATCTCTTAACATGGGGCCATAGACTTTCTATGGGAACCGGTTCCCTAACTCTTAACATGGGGCCATATACTTTCTACGGGAACCGGTTCCCTATTTCTTAACATGGAGCCATAGACTTTCTATGGGAACCGGTTCCCTATCTCTTAACATGGAGCCATAGACTTTCTATGGGAACCGGTTCCGTATCTCTTTACATGCAGCCATAGACTTTCTATGGGAACCGGTTCCCTATCTCTTAATATGGAGCCATAGACTTTCTATGGGAACCGGTTCCCTATCTCTTAACATGGAGCTAGACTTTCTATGGGAACCGGTTCCCTATCTCTTAACATGGAGCCATAGACTTTCTATGGAACCGGTTCCCTATCTCTTAATATGGAGCCATAGACTTTCTATGGGAACCGGTTCCCTATCTCTTAACATGGAGCCATAGACTTTCTATGGGAACCGGTTCCCTATCTCTTAATATGGAGCCATAGACTTTCTATGGGAACCGGTTCCCTATCTCTTAACATGGAGCCATAGACTTTCTATGGGAACCGGTTCCCTATCTCTTAATATGGAGCCATAGACTTTCTATGGGAACCGGTTCCCTATCTCTTAACATGGAGCCATAGACTTTCTATGGGAACCGGTTCCCTATCTCTTAACATGGAGCCATAGACTTTCTATGGGAACCGGTTCCCTATCTCTTAACATGGAGCCATAGACTTTCTATGGGAACCGGTTCCCTATCTCTTAACATTGAGCTAGACTTTCTATGGGAACCGGTTCCCTATCTCTTAACATGGAGCCATAGACTTTCTATGGGAACCGGTTCCCTATCTCTTAACATGGAGCATAGACTTTCTATGGGAACCGGTTCCCTATCTCTTAACATGGAGCCATAGACTTTCTATGGGAACCGGTTCCCTATCTCTTAACTATGGAGCCATAGACTTTCTATGGGAACCGGTTCCCTATCTCTTAACATGGAGCCATAGACTTTCTATGGGAACCGGTTCCCTATCTCTTAATATGGAGCCATAGACTTTCTATGGGAACCGGTTCCCTATCTCTTAACATGGAGCCATAGACTTTCTATGGGAACCGGTTCCCTATCTCTTAATATGGAGCCATAGACTTTCTATGGGAACCGGTTCCCTATCTCTTAACATGGAGCCATAGACTTTCTATGGGAACCGGTTCCCTATCTCTTAACATGGAGCCATAGACTTTCTATGGGAACCGGTTCCCTATCTCTTAACATGGAGCCATAGACTTTCTATGGGAACCGGTTCCCTATCTCTTAACATGGAGCCATAGACTTTCTATGGGAACCGGTTCCCTATCTCTTAATATGGAGCCATAGACTTTCTATGGGAACCGGTTCCCTATCTCTTAACATGGAGCTAGACTTTCTATGGGAACCGGTTCCCTATCTCTTAACATGGAGCCATAGACTTTCTATGGGAACCGGTTCCCTATCTCTTAACATGGAGCCATAGACTTTCTACGGGAACCGGTTCCCTATCTCTTAACATGGAGCCATAGACTTTCTATGGGAACCGGTTCCCTATCTCTTAACATGGAGCCATAGACTTTCTATGGGAACCGGTTCCCTATCTCTTAACATGGAGCTAGACTTTCTATGGGAACCGGTTCCCTATCTCTTAACATGGAGCCATAGACTTTCTATGGGAACCGGTTCCCTATCTCTTAATATGGAGCCATAGACTTTCTATGGGAACCGGTTCCCTATCTCTTAACATGGAGCCATAGACTTTCTATGGGAACCGGTTCCCTATCTCTTAATATGGAGCCATAGACTTTCTATGGGAACCGGTTCCCTATCTCTTAACATGGAGCCATAGACTTTCTATGGGAACCGGTTCCCTATCTCTTAATATGGAGCCATAGACTTTCTATGGGAACCGGTTCCCTATCTCTTAACATGGAGCTATAGACTTTCTATGGGAACCGGTTCCCTATCTCTTAACATGGAGCCATAGACTTTCTATGGGAACCGGTTCCCTATCTCTTAACATGGAGCCATAGACTTTCTACGGGAACCGGTTCCCTATCTCTTAACATGGGGCCATAGACTTTCTATGGGAACCGGTTCCCTATCTCTTAACATGGAGCCATAGACTTTCTATGGGAACCGGTTCCCTATCTCTTAACATTGAGCTAGACTTTCTATGGGAACCGGTTCCCTATCTCTTAACATGGAGCCATAGACTTTCTATGGGAACCGGTTCCCTATCTCTTAACATTGAGCCATAGACTTTCTATGGGAACCGGTTCCCTATCTCTTAACATGGAGCCATAGACTTTCTATGGGAACCGGTTCCCTATCTCTTAATATGGAGCCATAGACTTTCTATGGGAACCGGTTCCCTATCTCTTAACATGGAGCCATAGACTTTCTATGGGAACCGGTTCCCTATCTCTTAATATGGAGCCATAGACTTTCTATGGGAACCGGTTCCCTATCTCTTACTATGGAGCCATAGACTTTCTAAGGGAACCGGTTCCCTATCTCTTAATATGGAGCCATAGACTTTCTATGGGAACCGGTTCCCTATCTCTTAACATGGAGCCATAGACTTTCTACAGGGACCGGTTCCCTATCTCTTAACATGGAGCCATAGACTTTCTATGGGAACCGGTTCCCTATCTCTTAACATGGAGCCATAGACTTTCTATGGGAACCGGTTCCCTATCTCTTAATATGGAGCCATAGACTTTCTATGGGAACCGGTTCCCTATCTCTTAACATGGAGCCATAGACTTTCTATGGGAACCGGTTCCCTATCTCTTAACATGGAGCCATAGACTTTCTATGGGAACCGGTTCCCTATCTCTTAACATGGAGCCATAGACTTTCTATGGGAACCGGTTCCCTATCTCTTAACATGGAGCCATAGACTTTCTATGGGAACCGGTTCCCTATCTCTTAACATGGAGCCATAGACTTTCTATGGGAACCGGTTCCCTATCTCTTAACATGGAGCCATAGACTTTCTATGGGAACCGGTTCCCTATCTCTTAACTATGGAGCCATAGACTTTCTATGGGAACCGGTTCCCTATCTCTTAACATGGAGCCATAGACTTTCTATGGGAACCGGTTCCCTATCTCTTAACATGGAGCCATAGACTTTCTATGGGAACCGGTTCCCTATCTCTTAACATGGAGCCATAGACTTTCTATGGGAACCGGTTCCCTATCTCTTAACATGGAGCCATAGACTTTCTACGGGAACCGGTTCCCTATCTCTTAACATGGAGCCATAGACTTTCTATGGGAACCGGTTCCCTATCTCTTAACATGGAGCCATAGACTTTCTATGGGAACCGGTTCCCTATCTCTTAACTATGGAGCCATAGACTTTCTATGGGAACCGGTTCCCTATCTCTTAACATGGAGCCATAGACTTTCTATGGGAACCGGTTCCCTATCTCTTAATATGGAGCCATAGACTTTCTATGGGAACCGGTTCCCTATCTCTTAACATGGAGCCATAGACTTTCTATGGGAACCGGTTCCCTATCTCTTAACATGGAGCCATAGACTTTCTATGGGAACCGGTTCCCTATCTCTTAACATGGAGCCATAGACTTTCTATGGGAACCGGTTCCCTATCTCTTAACATGGAGCCATAGACTTTCTATGGGAACCGGTTCCCTATCTCTTAACATGGAGCCATAGACTTTCTATGGGAACCGGTTCCCTATCTCTTAACATGGAGCCATAGACTTTCTATGGGAACCGGTTCCCTATCTCTTAACATGGAGCCATAGACTTTCTATGGGAACCGGTTCCCTATCTCTTAACATGGAGCCATAGACTTTCTATGGGAACCGGTTCCCTATCTCTTAATATGGAGCCATAGACTTTCTATGGGAACCGGTTCCCTATCTCTTAACATGGAGCCATAGACTTTCTATGGGAACCGGTTCCCTATCTCTTAACATGGAGCCATAGACTTTCTACTGGGAACCGGTTCCCTATCTCTTAACATGGAGCCATAGACTTTCTATGGGAACCGGTTCCCTATCTCTTAACATGGAGCCATAGACTTTCTATGGGAACCGGTTCCCTATCTCTTAACTATGGAGCCATAGACTTTCTATGGGAACCGGTTCCCTATCTCTTAACATGGAGCCATAGACTTTCTATGGGAACCGGTTCCCTATCTCTTAACATGGAGCCATAGACTTTCTATGGGAACCGGTTCCTATCTCTTAACATGGAGCCATAGACTTTCTATGGGAACCGGTTCCCTATCTCTTAACATGGAGCCATAGACTTTCTATGGGAACCGGTTCCCTATCTCTTAACATGGAGCCATAGACTTTCTATGGGAACCGGTTCCCTATCTCTTAATATGGAGCCATAGACTTTCTATGGGAACCGGTTCCCTATCTCTTAACATGGAGCCATAGACTTTCTATGGGAACCGGTTCCCTATCTCTTAACATGGAGCCATAGACTTTCTATGGGAACCGGTTCCCTATCTCTTAACATGGAGCCATAGACTTTCTATGGGAACCGGTTCCCTATCTCTTAACATGGAGCCATAGACTTTCTATGGGAACCGGTTCCCTATCTCTTAACATGGAGCCATAGACTTTCTATGGGAACCGGTTCCCTATCTCTTAACATGGAGCCATAGACTTTCTACAGGGAACCGGTTCCCTATCTCTTAACATGGAGCCATAGACTTTCTATGGGAACCGGTTCCCTATCTCTTAACATGGAGCCATAGACTTTCTATGGGAACCGGTTCCCTATCTCTTAACATGGAGCCATAGACTTTCTATGGGAACCGGTTCCCTATCTCTTAACATGGAGCCATAGACTTTCTATGGGAACCGGTTCCCTATCTCTTAACATGGAGCCATAGACTTTCTATGGGAACCGGTTCCCTATCTCTTAATATGGAGCCATAGACTTTCTATGGGAACCGGTTCCCTATCTCTTAACATGGAGCCATAGACTTTCTATGGGAACCGGTTCCCTATCTCTTAATATGGAGCCATAGACTTTCTATGGGAACCGGTTCCCTATCTCTTAACATGGAGCCATAGACTTTCTATGGGAACCGGTTCCCTATCTCTTAACATGGAGCCATAGACTTTCTATGGGAACCGGTTCCCTATCTCTTAACATGGAGCCATAGACTTTCTATGGGAACCGGTTCCCTATCTCTTAACATTGAGCTAGACTTTCTATGGGAACCGGTTCCCTATCTCTTAACATGGAGCCATAGACTTTCTATGGGAACCGGTTCCCTATCTCTTAACATGGAGCCATAGACTTTCTATGGGAACCGGTTCCCTATCTCTTAACATGGAGCCATAGACTTTCTATGGGAACCGGTTCCCTATCTCTTAACTATGGAGCCATAGACTTTCTATGGGAACCGGTTCCCTATATCTTAACATGGAGCCATAGACTTTCTATGGGAACCGGTTCCCTATCTCTTAACATGGAGCCATAGACTTTCTATGGGAACCGGTTCCCTATCTCTTAACATGGAGCCATAGACTTTCTATGGGAACCGGTTCCCTATCTCTTAACATGGAGCCATAGACTTTCTATGGGAACCGGTTCCCTATCTCTTAATATGGAGCCATAGACTTTCTATGGGAACCGGTTCCCTATCTCTTAACATGGAGCCATAGACTTTCTATGGGAACCGGTTCCCTATCTCTTAACTATGGAGCCATAGACTTTCTATGGGAACCGGTTCCCTATCTCTTAACATGGAGCCATAGACTTTCTATGGGAACCGGTTCCCTATCTCTTAACATGGAGCCATAGACTTTCTATGGGAACCGGTTCCCTATCTCTTAACATGGAGCCATAGACTTTCTATGGGAACCGGTTCCCTATCTCTTAACATGGAGCCATAGACTTTCTATGGGAACCGGTTCCCTATCTCTTAACATGGAGCCATAGACTTTCTATGGGAACCGGTTCCCTATCTCTTAACATGGAGCCATAGACTTTCTATGGGAACCGGTTCCCTATCTCTTAACATGGAGCCATAGACTTTCTATGGGAACCGGTTCCCTATCTCTTAACATGGAGCCATAGACTTTCTATGGGAACCGGTTCCCTATCTCTTAACATGGAGCCATAGACTTTCTATGGGAACCGGTTCCCTATCTCTTAACATGGAGCCATAGACTTTCTATGGGAACCGGTTCCCTATCTCTTAACATGGAGCCATAGACTTTCTATGGGAACCGGTTCCCTATCTCTTAACATGGAGCCATAGACTTTCTATGGGAACCGGTTCCCTATCTCTTAACATGGAGCCATAGACTTTCTATGGGAACCGGTTCCCTATCTCTTAACATGGAGCCATAGACTTTCTATGGGAACCGGTTCCCTATCTCTTAACATGGAGCCATAGACTTTCTATGGGAACCGGTTCCCTATCTCTTAACATGGAGCCATAGACTTTCTATGGGAACCGGTTCCCTATCTCTTAACATTGAGATAGACTTTCTATGGGAACCGGTTCCCTATCTCTTAACATGGAGCCATAGACTTTCTATGGGAACCGGTTCCCTATCTCTTAATATGGAGCCATAGACTTTCTATGGGAACCGGTTCCCTATCTCTTAACATGGAGCCATAGACTTTCTATGGGAACCGGTTCCCTATCTCTTAATATGGAGCCATAGACTTTCTATGGGAACCGGTTCCCTATCTCTTAACATGGAGCCATGGACTTTCCACGGGAACCGGTTCCCTATCTCTTAACATTGAGCAGGACTTTCTATGGGAACCGGTTCCCTATCTCTTAACATGGAGCCATAGACTTTCTATGGGAACCGGTTCCCTATCTCTTAATATGGAGCCATAGACTTTCTATGGGAACCGGTTCCCTATCTCTTAACATGGAGCCATAGACTTTCTATGGGAACCGGTTCCCTATCTCTTAATATGGAGCCATAGACTTTCTATGGGAACCGGTTCCCTATCTCTTAACATGGAGCCATAGACTTTCTATGGGAACCGGTTCCCTATCTCTTAACATGGAGCCATAGACTTTCTATGGGAACCGGTTCCCTATCTCTTAACATGGAGCCATAGACTTTCTATGGGAACCGGTTCCCTATCTCTTAACATGGAGCCATAGACTTTCTATGGGAACCGGTTCCCTATCTCTTAACATGGGGCCATAGACTTTCTATGGGAACCGGTTCCCTATCTCTTAACATGGAGCCATAGACTTTCTATGGGAACCGGTTCCCTATCTCTTAACATGGAGCCATAGACTTTCTATGGGAACCGGTTCCCTATCTCTTAACATGGAGCCATAGACTTTCTATGGGAACCGGTTCCCTATCTCTTAACATGGAGCCATAGACTTTCTATGGGAACCGGTTCCCTATCTCTTAACATGGAGCCATAGACTTTCTATGGGAACCGGTTCCCTATCTCTTAACATGGAGCCATAGACTTTCTATGGGAACCGGTTCCCTATCTCTTAACATGGAGCCATAGACTTTCTATGGGAACCGGTTCCCTATCTCTTAACATGGAGCATAGACTTTCTATGGGAACCGGTTCCCTATCTCTTAACATGGAGCCATAGACTTTCTATGGGAACCGGTTCCCTATCTCTTAATATGGAGCCATAGACTTTCTATGGGAACCGGTTCCCGATCTCTTAACATGGAGCCATAGACTTTCTATGGGAACCGGTTCCCTATCTCTTAACTATGGAGCCATAGACTTTCTATGGGAACCGGTTCCCTATCTCTTAACATGGAGCCATAGACTTTCTATGGGAACCGGTTCCCTATCTCTTAACATGGAGCATAGACTTTCTATGGGAACCGGTTCCCTATCTCTTAACATGGAGCCATAGACTTTCTATGGGAACCGGTTCCCTATCTCTTAATATGGAGCCATAGACTTTCTATGGGAACCGGTTCCCTATCTCTTAACATGGAGCCATAGACTTTCTATGGGAACCGGTTCCCTATCTCTTAATATGGAGCCATAGACTTTCTATGGGAACCGGTTCCCTATCTCTTAACATGGAGCCATAGACTTTCTATGGGAACCGGTTCCCTATCTCTTAACATGGAGCCATAGACTTTCTATGGGAACCGGTTCCCTATCTCTTAACATGGAGCCATAGACTTTCTATGGGAACCGGTTCCCTATCTCTTAACATGGAGCCATAGACTTTCTATGGGAACCGGTTCCCTATCTCTTAACATGGAGCCATAGACTTTCTATGGGAACCGGTTCCCTATCTCTTAACATGGAGCCATAGACTTTCTATGGGAACCGGTTCCCTATCTCTTAACATGGAGCCATAGACTTTCTACTGGGAACCGGTTCCCTATCTCTTAACATGGAGCCATAGACTTTCTATGGGAACCGGTTCCCTATCTCTTAACATGGAGCCATAGACTTTCTATGGGAACCGGTTCCCTATCTCTTAACATGGAGCCATAGACTTTCTATGGGAACCGGTTCCCTATCTCTTAACATGGAGCCATAGACTTTCTATGGGAACCGGTTCCCTATCTCTTAATATGGAGCCATAGACTTTCTATGGGAACCGGTTCCCTATCTCTTAACATGGAGCCATAGACTTTCTATGGGAACCGGTTCCCTATCTCTTAATATGGAGCCATAGACTTTCTATGGGAACCGGTTCCCTATCTCTTAACATGGAGCCATAGACTTTCTATGGGAACCGGTTCCCTATCTCTTAATATGGAGCCATAGACTTTCTATGGGAACCGGTTCCCTATCTCTTAACATGGAGCCATAGACTTTCTATGGGAACCGGTTCCCTATCTCTTAATATGGAGCCATAGACTTTCTATGGGAACCGGTTCCCTATCTCTTAACATGGAGCCATAGACTTTCTATGGGAACCGGTTCCCTATCTCTTAACATGGAGCTAGACTTTCTATGGGAACCGGTTCCCTATCTCTTAACATGGAGCCATAGACTTTCTATGGGAACCGGTTCCCTATCTCTTAATATGGAGCCATAGACTTTCTATGGGAACCGGTTCCCTATCTCTTAACATGGAGCCATAGACTTTCTATGGGAACCGGTTCCCTATCTCTTAACTATGGAGCCATAGACTTTCTATGGGAACCGGTTCCCTATCTCTTAACATGGAGCATAGACTTTCTATGGGAACCGGTTCCCTATCTCTTAACATGGAGCCATAGACTTTCTATGGGAACCGGTTCCCTATCTCTTAACATGGAGCTTAGACTTTCTATGGGAACCGGTTCCCTATCTCTTAACATGGAGCCATAGACTTTCTATGGGAACCGGTTCCCTATCTCTTAACATGGAGCCATAGACTTTCTATGGGAACCGGTTCCCTATCTCTTAACATGGAGCCATAGACTTTCTATGGGAACCGGTTCCCTATCTCTTAACATGGAGCCATAGACTTTCTATGGGAACCGGTTCCCTATCTCTTAACATGGAGCCATAGACTTTCTATGGGAACCGGTTCCCTATCTCTTAATATGGAGCCATAGACTTTCTATGGGAACCGGTTCCCTATCTCTTAACATGGAGCCATAGACTTTCTATGGGAACCGGTTCCCTATCTCTTAATATGGAGCCATAGACTTTCTATGGGAACCGGTTCCCTATCTCTTAACATGGAGCCATAGACTTTCTACGGGAACCGGTTCCCTATCTCTTAACATGGAGCCATAGACTTTCTATGGGAACCGGTTCCCTATCTCTTAACATGGAGCCATAGACTTTCTATGGGAACCGGTTCCCTATCTCTTAATATGGAGCCATAGACTTTCTATGGGAACCGGTTCCCTATCTCTTAACATGGAGCCATAGACTTTCTATGGGAACCGGTTCCCTATCTCTTAATATGGAGCCATAGACTTTCTATGGGAACCGGTTCCCTATCTCTTAACATGGAGCCATAGACTTTCTATGGGAACCGGTTCCCTATCTCTTAACATGGAGCCATAGACTTTCTATGGGAACCGGTTCCCTATCTCTTAACATGGAGCTAGACTTTCTATGGGAACCGGTTCCCTATCTCTTAACATGGAGCCTTAGACTTTCTACAGGAACCGGTTCCCTATCTCTTAACATTGAGCTGGACTTTCTATGGGAACCGGTTTCCTATCTCTTAACATGGAGCCATAGACTTCCTATGGGAACCGGTTCCCTATCTCTTAATATGGAGCCATAGACTTTCTATGGGAACCGGTTCCCTATCTCTTAACATGGAGCCATAGACTTTCTATGGGAACCGGTTCCCTATCTCTTAATATGGAGCCATAGACTTTCTATGGGAACCGGTTCCCTATCTCTTAACATGGAGCCGTAGATACTCTTTGGTTCTATTCGGTAAAGTCACGTAGGTAAATAATAAAACAACAATAATCACGACGTTTCGGCCACAACACAAGCGGCCTTCATCAGGTGAAGGGACGAGCCTGTCTGGAGGACAGCGCTGGAGTGGAAGAAGCCACCCTTAGATCACGACATTTAAGCTGTGTGAGAGGAAGAAGAAGACCACGGGCTTTGACAAAGGAATTAGCATATAAATTAGCATTGAAATGGCTCATTGAAAAAGCTAAGTTAAAGTATACACATCCGTAGAGGTGCCCCTTGACAAAGGAAATTAGCATAGAATTTAGCATTTAAATAGTTTAGTGATTAGCTAGTAACTGGTCACAGAAATAGCTATGTTAAAGTCAGAGTATATACATTCACCGGGGCACCTAGTACTCATCAAACAGGAGAATTTAGCGAAACACAACCACGCTCAGACATCGGACCTGTGTGCGAGCAGAGAGGTGGTGTACGTGCCGGTGGACTATGGGAACCGGTTCCCTATCTCTTAACATGGAGCCATAGACTTTCTACGGGAACCAGTTCCCTATCTCTTAACATGGAGCCATAGACTTTCTATGGGAACCGGTTCCCTATATCTTAACATTGAGCTATAGACTTTCTATGGGAACCGGTTCCCTATCTCTTAACATGGAGCCATAGACTTTCTATGGGAACCGGTTCCCTATATCTTAACATTGAGCTATAGACTTTCTATGGGAACCGGTTCCCTATCTCTTAACATGGAGCCATAGACTTTCTATGGGAACCGGTTCCCTATCTCTTAACATTGAGATAGACTTTCTATGGGAACCGGTTCCCTATCTCTTAATATGGAGCCATAGACTTTCTATGGGAACCGGTTCCCTATCTCTTAACATGGAGCCATAGACTTTCTATGGGAACCGGTTCCCTATCTCTTAATATGGAGCCATAGACTTTCTATGGGAACCGGTTCCCTATCTCTTAACATTGAACTAGACTTTCTATGGGAACCGGTTTCCTATCTCTTAACATGGAGCCATAGACTTTCTATGGGAACCGGTTCCCTATCTCTTAATATGGAGCCATAGACTTTCTATGGGAACCGGTTCCCTATCTCTTAACATTGAGCCATAGACTTTCTATGGGAACCGGTTCCCTATCTCTTAATATGGAGCCATAGACTTTCTATGGGAACCGGTTCCCTATCTCTTAACATGGAGCCATAGACTTTCTATGGAACCGGTTCCCTATCTCTTAACATGGAGCCATAGACTTTCTATGGGAACCGGTTCCCTATCTCTTAACATGGAGCTATAGACTTTCTATGGGAACCGGTTCCCTATCTCTTAATATGGAGCCATAGACTTTCTATGGGAACCGGTTCCCTATCTCTTAACATGGAGCCATAGACTTTCTACAGGGACCGGTTCCCTATCTCTTAACATTGAGCTAGACTTTCTATGGGAACCGGTTTCCTATCTCTTAACATGGAGCCATAGACTTTCTATGGGAACCGGTTCCCTATCTCTTAATATGGAGCCATAGACTTTCTATGGGAACCGGTTCCCTATCTCTTAACATGGAGCCATAGACTTTCTATGGGAACCGGTTCCCTATCTCTTAATATGGAGCCATAGACTTTCTATGGGAACCGGTTCCCTATCTCTTAACATGGAGCCATAGACTTTCTATGGAAAGGGTTCCCTATCTCTTAACATGGAGCCATAGACTTTCTATGGGAACCGGTTCCCTATCTCTTAACATTGAGCTATAGACTTTCTATGGGAACCGGTTCCCTATCTCTTAACATGGAGCCATAGACTTTCTATGGGAACGGGTTCCCGATCTCTTAATATGGGGCCATAGACTTTCTACGGGAACCGGTTCCCTATCTCTTAACATGGAGCCATAGACTTTCTACGGGAACCGGTTCCCTATCTCTTAACATGGAGCCATAGACTTTCTATGGGAACCGGTTCCCTATCTCTTAACATGGAGCTAGACTTTCTATGGGAACCGGTTCCCTATCTCTTAACATGGAGCCATAGACTTTCTATGGGAACCGGTTCCCTATCTCTTAACATGGAGCCATAGACTTTCTATGGGAACCGGTTCCCTATCTCTTAACATGGAGCTATAGACTTTCTATGGGAACCGGTTCCCTATCTCTTAACATGGAGCCATAGACTTTATACGGGAACCGGTTCCCTATCTCTTAACATGGAGCCATAGACTTTCTATGGGAACCGGTTCCCTATCTCTTAATATGGAGCCATAGACTTTCTATGGGAACCGGTTCCCTATCTCTTAATATGGAGCCATAGACTTTCTATGGGAACCGGTTCCCTATCTCTTAACATAGAGCCATAGACTGTCTACAGGAACCGGTTCCCTATCTCTTAACATTGAGCTAGACTTTCTATGGGAACCGGTTTCCTATCTCTTAACATGGAGCCATAGACTTTCTATGGGAACCGGTTCCCTATCTCTTAATATGGAGCCATAGACTTTCTATGGGAACCGGTTCCCTATCTCTTAACATAGAGCCATAGACTTTCTATGGGAACCGGTTCCCTATCTCTTAATATGGAGCCATAGACTTTCTATGGGAACCGGTTCCCTATCTCTTAACATGGAGCCATAGACTTTCTATGGGAACCGGTTCCCTATCTCTTAACATGGAGCTAGACTTTCTATGGGAACCGGTTCCCTATCTCTTAACATGGAGCCATAGACTTTCTACAGGGACCAGTTCCCTATCTCTTAACATTGAGCTAGACTTTCTATGGGAACCGGTTTCCTATCTCTTAACATGGAGCCATAGACTTTCTATGGGAACCGGTTCCCTATCTCTTAATATGGAGCCATAGACTTTCTATGGGAACCGGTTCCCTATCTCTTAACATGGAGCCATAGACTTTCTATGGGAACCGGTTCCCTATCTCTTAATATGGAGCCATAGACTTTCTATGGGAACCGGTTCCCTATCTCTTAATATGGAGCCATAGACTTTCTATGGGAACCGGTTCCCTATCTCTTAACATGGAGCCATAGACTTTCTACAGGAACCGGTTACCTATCTCTTAACATGGAGCCATAGACTTTCTATGGGAACCGGTTCCCTATCTCTTAACATTGAGCCATAGACTTTCTATGGGAACCGGTTCCCTATCTCTTAACATGGAGCCATAGACTTTCTATGGGAACCGGTTCCCTATCTCTTAACATGGAGCCATAGACTTTCTACGGGAACCGGTTCCCTATCTCTTAACATGGAGCCATAGACTTTCTACGGGAACCGGTTCCCTATCTCTTAACATGGAGCCATAGACTTTCTATGGGAACCGGTTCCCTATCTCTTAACATGGAGCTAGACTTTCTATGGGAACCGGTTCCCTATCTCTTAACATGGAGCCATAGACTTTCTATGGGAACCGGTTCCCTATCTCTTAACATGGAGCCATAGACTTTCTATGGGAACCGGTTCCCTATCTCTTAACATGGAGCTATAGACTTTCTATGGGAACCGGTTCCCTATCTCTTAACATGGAGCCATAGACTTTCTACGGGAACCGGTTCCCTATCTCTTAACATGGAGCCATAGACTTTCTATGGGAACCGGTTCCCTATCTCTTAATATGGAGCCATAGACTTTCTAAGGGAACCGGTTCCCTATCTCTTAATATGGAGCCATAGACTTTCTATGGGAACCGGTTCCCTATCTCTTAACATGGAGCCATAGACTTTCTACCGGGACCGGTTCCCTATCTCTTAACATTGAGCTAGACTTTCTATGGGAACCGGTTCCTATCTCTTAACATGGAGCCATAGACTTTCTATGGGAACCGGTTCCCTATCTCTTAATATGGAGCCATAGACTTTCTATGGGAACCGGTTCCCTATCTCTTAACATGGAGCCATAGACTTTCTATGGGAACCGGTTCCCTATCTCTTAATATGGAGCCATAGACTTTCTATGGGAACCGGTTCCCTATCTCTTAACATGGAGCCATAGACTTTCTATGGGAACCGGTTCCCTATCTCTTAACATGGAGCTAGACTTTCTATGGGAACCGGTTCCCTATCTCTTAACATGGAGCCATAGACTTTCTATGGGAACCGGTTCCCTATCTCTTAACATGGAGCCATAGACTTTCTATGGGAACCGGTTCCCTATATCTTAACATTGAGCCTATAGACTTTCTATGGGAACCGGTTCCCTATCTCTTAACATGGAGCCATAGACTTTATACGGGAACCGGTTTCCTATCTCTTAACATGGGGCCATAGACTTTCTACGGGAAGCGGTTCCCTAACTCTTAACATGGGGCCATATACTTTCTACGGGAACCGGTTCCCTATTTCTTAACATGGAGCCATAGACTTTCTATGGGAACCGGTTCCCTATCTCTTAACATGGAGCCATAGACTTTCTATGGGAACCGGTTCCCTATCTCTTAACATGGAGCCATAGACTTTCTATGGGAACCGGTTCCCTATCTCTTAATATGGAGCCATAGACTTTCTATGGGAACCGGTTCCCGATCTCTTAACATGGAGCCATAGACTTTCTATGGGAACCGGTTCCCTATCTCTTAATATGGAGCCATAGACTTTCTATGGGAACCGGTTCCCTATCTCTTAACATGGAGCCATAGACTTTCTATGGGAACCGGTTCCCTATCTCTTAATATGGAGCCATAGACTTTCTATGGGAACCGGTTCCCTATCTCTTAACATGGAGCCATAGACTTTCTATGGGAACCGGTTCCCTATCTCTTAATATGGAGCCATAGACTTTCTATGGGAACCGGTTCCCTATCTCTTAACATGGAGCCATAGACTTTCTAGTGGGAACCGGTTCCCTATCTCTTAACATGGAGCATAGACTTTCTATGGGAACCGGTTCCCTATCTCTTAACATGGAGCCATAGACTTTCTATGGGAACCGGTTCCCTATCTCTTAACTATGGAGCCATAGACTTTCTATGGGAACCGGTTCCCTATCTCTTAACATGGAGCCATAGACTTTCTACTGGGAACCGGTTCCCTATCTCTTAACATGGAGCCATAGACTTTCTATGGGAACCGGTTCCCTATCTCTTAACATGGAGCCATAGACTTTCTATGGGAACCGGTTCCCTATCTCTTAACATGGAGCCATAGACTTTCTATGGGAACCGGTTCCCTATCTCTTAATATGGAGCCATAGACTTTCTATGGGAACCGGTTCCCTATCTCTTAACATGGAGCCATAGACTTTCTATGGGAACCGGTTCCCTATCTCTTAATATGGAGCCATAGACTTTCTATGGGAACCGGTTCCCTATCTCTTAAGATGGAGCCATAGACTTTCTACCTGAACCGGTTCCCTATCTCTTAACATTGAGATAGACTTTCTATGGGAACCGGTTTCCTATCTCTTAACATGGAGCCATAGACTTTCTATGGGAACCGGTTCCCTATCTCTTAATATGGAGCCATAGACTTTCTATGGGAACCGGTTCCCTATCTCTTAACATGGAGCCATAGACTTTCTACGGGAACCGGTTCCCTATCTCTTAACATGGAGCCATAGACTTTCTATGGGAACCGGTTCCCTATCTCTTAACATTGAGCTAGACTTTCTATGGGAACCGGTTCCCTATCTCTTAGCATGGAGCCATAGACTTTCTATGGGAACCGGTTCCCTATCTCTTAATATGGAGCCATAGACTTTCTATGGGAACCGGTTCCCGATCTCTTAACATGGAGCCATAGACTTTCTATGGGAACCGGTTCCCTATCTCTTAATATGGAGCCATAGACTTTCTATGGGAACCGGTTCCCTATCTCTTAACATGGAGCCATAGACTTTCTACAGGGACCGGTTCCCTATCTCTTAACATTGAGCTAGACTTTCTATGGGAACCGGTTCCCTATCTCTTAACATGGAGCCATAGACTTTCTATGGGAACCGGTTCCCTATCTCTTAATATGGAGCCATAGACTTTCTATGGGAACCGGTTCCCTATCTCTTAACATGGAGCCATAGACTTTCTACGGGAACCGGTTGCCGATCTCTTAACATGGAGCCATAGAATTTCTATGGGAACCGGTTCCCTATCTCTTAACATTGAGCTAGACTTTCTATGGGAACCGGTTCCCTATCTCTTAGCATGGAGCCATAGACTTTCTATGGGAACCGGTTCCCTATCTCTTAATATGGAGCCATAGACTTTCTATGGGAACCGGTTCCCGATCTCTTAACATGGAGCCATAGACTTTCTATGGGAACCGGTTCCCTATCTCTTAATATGGAGCCATAGACTTTCTATGGGAACCGGTTCCCTATCTCTTAAGATGGAGCCATAGACTTTCTACAGGAACCGGTTCCCTATCTCTTAACATTGAGCTAGACTTTCTATGGGAACCGGTTTCCTATCTCTTAACATGGAGCCATAGACTTTCTATGGGAACCGGTTCCCTATCTCTTAATATGGAGCCATAGACTTTCTATGGGAACCGGTTCCCTATCTCTTAACATGGAGCCATAGACTTTCTACGTGAACCGGTTGCCGATCTCTTAACATGGAGCCATAGAATTTCTATGGGAACCGGTTCCCTATCTCTTAACATTGAGCTAGACTTTCTATGGGAACCGGTTCCCTATCTCTTAGCATGGAGCCATAGACTTTCTATGGGAACCGGTTCCCTATCTCTTAATATGGAGCCATAGACTTTCTATGGGAACCGGTTCCCGATCTCTTAACATGGAGCCATAGACTTTCTATGGGAACCGGTTCCCTATCTCTTAATATGGAGCCATAGACTTTCTATGGGAACCGGTTCCCTATCTCTTAAGATGGAGCCATAGACTTTCTACAGGAACCGGTTCCCTATCTCTTAACATTGAGCTAGACTTTCTATGGGAACCGGTTTCCTATCTCTTAACATGGAGCCATAGACTTTCTATGGGAACCGGTTCCCTATCTCTTAATATGGAGCCATAGACTTTCTATGGGAACCGGTTCCCTATCTCTTAACATGGAGCCATAGATTTTCTATGGGAACCGGTTCCCTATCTCTTAATATGGAGCCATAGACTTTCTATGGGAACCGGTTCCCTATCTCTTAACATGGAGCCGTAGACCTTCTATGGGAACCGGTTCCCTATCTCTTAACATGGAGCCATAGACTTTCTATGGGAACCGGTTCCCTATCTCTTAACATGGAGCCATAGACTTTCTATGGGAACCGGTTCCCTATATCTTAACATTGAGCTATAGACTTTCTATGGGAACCGGTTCCCGATCTCTTAACATTGAGCTATAGACTTTCTATGGGAACCGGTTCCCTATCTCTTAACATGGAGCCATAAACTTTCTATGGGAACCGGTTCCCTATCTCTTAACATGGGGCCATAGACTTTCTACGGGAACGGGTTCCCTATCTCTTAAAATGGGGCCATAGACTTTCTACGGGAACCGGTTCCCTATCTCTTAACATGGAGCCGTAGATACTCTTTGGTTCTATTCGGTAAAGTCACGTAGGTAAATAATAAACCAACAATAATCACGACGTTTCGGCCACAACACAAGCGGCCTTCATCAGGTGAAGGGACGAGCCTGTCTGGAGGACAGCGCTGAAGTGGAAGAAGCCACGCTTAGATCACGACATTTAAGCTGTGTGAGAGGAAGAAGAAGACCACGGGCTTTGACAAAGGAATTAGCATATAAATTAGCATTGAAATGGCTCATTGAAATAGCTAAGTTAAAGTATACACATCCGTAGAGGTGCCCCTTGACAAAGGAAATTAGCATAGAATTTAGCATTTAAATAGTTTAGTGATTAGCTAGTAACTGGTCACAGAAATAGCTATGTTAAAGTCAGAGTATATACATTCACCGAGGCACCTAGTACTCATCAAACAGGAGAATTTAGCGAAACACAACCACGCTCAGACATCGGACCTGTGTGCGAGCAGAGAGGTGGTGTACGTGCCGGTGGACTATGGGAACCGGTTCCCTATCTCTTAACATGGAGCCATAGACTTTCTACGGGAACCAGTTCCCTATCTCTTAACATGGAGCCACAGACTTTCTTTGGGAACCGGTTCCCTATATCTTAACATTGAGCTATAGACTTTCTATGGGAACCGGTTCCCTATCTCTTAACATGGAGCCATAGACTTTCTATGGGAACCGGTTCCCTATCTCTTAACATGGGGCCATAGACTTTCTATGGGAACCGGTTCCCTATCTCTTAACATGGAGCCAGACTTTCTATGGGAACCGGTTCCCTATATCTTAATATGGAGCCATAGACTTTCTAAGGGAACCGGTTCCCTATCTCTTAACATGGAGCCATAGACTTTCTATGGGAACCGGTTCCCTATCTCTTAATATGGAGCCATAGACTTTCTATGGGAACCGGTTCCCTATCTCTTAACATGGAGCCATAGACTTTCTATGGGAACCGGTTCCCTATCTCTTAACATGGAGCCATAGACTTTCTATGGGAACCGGTTCCCTATCTCTTAACATGGAGCCATAGACCTTCTATGGGAACCGGTTCCCTATCTCTTAACATGGAACCTTCTTAACACGTAGGCTTTCGCGACCAATATTATTCATAATAAAGGTTTTTGGGTAAGATCGCGTTATTTATAAATGTGTCGTAACTCTCCACCACCCGGCACGGCCAATCAACAAAAAAAGTGTCACGTTGACAAAAGACAAATAATTCACTACTTTAGCCCATCGGTGTGTTGAAGAGTGAATCCACAACATTTACAGTTTGAATACGACGTTTCGCTGGTAATTACATCCAGCATCATCGGGCAATTCGCCAGAATGGTAAAGCCCTCACTTGCTCCCGGCTTTAAATAAAGCAGCAGCAGGGTGACGTCATCATTTAACTCATTCAGGTGCATAATTATATAATCGATTGGTAATCAGTCAATGGTAATGATTAGTAATGAGTTGTAGATTAGTATTTAGTTGTAATGTGTTATTGCGATTGTATGCTACGTTAGTAATCCGTTAATTAGTATGTGTTTCCCCCATAAGGAATTATAATATGTATTATTTAATAATACGCTTCCAAGCCGCACTAAGCCTGTAGCTATCAGAACGATTAAAGTTATTTCTGTTTCTCTCAATTTCAATGGATTCTCTAATTAGTTTTTGCCAGTAATAATTAGTTTCACACAACACTTAAACGTTATCAAAATCAATTGAGTGTCCTTGTTGACAAGCATGTTCTGTCAGATGGTGAGAGTCTAGTGAGAGAGATCAAACACGTTAAAGACGCACTACGACAGAATGGCTACAATAATGCTCAAATTAACAGAGCACTGAATGCCAAATCACGATCGCAAAGCAACACTGCTGAAAGCGATCAGATTGTTAAAACAATAAAAATTCCATATATCTCAGGAGTAACTGACAAATTAGCCCGTGTTTTGCAAAAGCAAAACATTACAGTAAGATTTGGTATAGTACACAAAGTTTAAAAAACTAGTATCTTGCACTAAAGACGCATTACCTAAATTATCAACAGAAGGTGTATATCGGATTGTTTATGTGGCAGATGCTATATTGGACAGACGGGGCGTAACATCAGCATAAGACTAAAAGAACATCAAAGAAATATTAAATTATCTCAAACACAACTGTCGGCATTGGTAGAACATGCTTGTCAACAAGGACACTCAATTGATTTTGATAACGTTGAAGTGTTGTGTAAAACTAATTATTACTGGCAAAGACTAATTAGAGAATCCATTGAAATTGAGAGGAATAGAAATAACTTTAATCGTTCTGATAGCTATAGGCTTAGTGCGGCTTGGAAGCGTACTATTACATAATAAATATTACAATTCCTTATAGGGGAAACATACTAATTAACAGATTATTAATGTAGCATACAATCACAATAACACACATTACAACTAATTACTAATCTACAACTCATTACTAATCATAACCATTGACTGATTATACTCTTTGGTTGTATTTGGTAAAGTCACGTAGGTAAAAAATAAAACAACAAAAATCACGACGTTTCGGCCACAACACAAGTGGCCTTCATCAGGTGTGTTGTGGCCGAAACGTCGTGATTTTTGTTGTTTTATTTTTTACCTACGTGACTTTACCGAATACAACCAAAGAGTACGGATCCTTGCAGTCACGAAAGCTTCAAATCTAGCATTGACTGATTACCAATCTATTATGTAATTACTGCACCTGAAATGAGTTAAGTGATGACGTCACCCTGCTGCTGCTTTATTTAAAACCGGGAGCAAGTGAGGGCTTTACCATTCTGACGAATTGCCCGATGATGCTGGATGTAATTACCAGCGAAACGTCACAGTACTACTCAAACTGTAAATGTTGTGGATTCACTCAACACACCGGTGGGCTAAAGTAGTGAACTATTTTGTCTTTTGTCAACGTGACACTTTTTTGCTGATTGGCCGTGTCGGGTGGTGGAGGGTTACGACACATTTATAAATAACGCGATCTAACCCAAAAACCTTTATTATGGATGGAACCTTCTATGGGAACCGGTTCCCTATCTCTTAACATGGGGCCATAGACCTTCTATGGGAACCGGTTCCCTATCTCTTAACATGGGGCCATAGACTTTCTACGAGAACCGGTTCCCTATCTCTTAACATGGAGCCATAGACCTTCTATGGGAACCGGTTCCCTATCTCTTCACATGGGGCACGTCATGACGCGGACACAATGACGTCATCACGTGCATCCCGCCCGACACAACAACATTCACAACTCCTCTGAATGATAAACTTTTAAATTAAAAAAGGGGTGAGTGGACGCGTGCTCAACGGAACGTCATAAAGAAGAACACTTTATTATTGTTGTTGTGAATTATTAACATGTTATTAACATTAATAACACCGGCTCAGAAACAAATGGGCGCCTTCGTTGTGATGACAATGACAATGAAGACAAAACACTCTCATAGTTGTGGCAGGGCGATTGTGGTGGTGGTGATGGTGGTGATGGTGGTGATGGTGGTGGTGGTGATGATGATGATGGTGGTGGTGATGGTGATGATGATGATGATGGTGGTGATGGTGGTGGTGATGATGATGATGCTGGTGGTGATGATGATGGTGGTGATGATGATGGTGGTGATGGTGGTGTTGATGATGATGGTGGTAGTGATGTTGGTGGTGATGGTGGTGATGGTGGTGGTGATGGTGGTGATGGTGATGATGGTGGTGGTGATGATGGTAGTGATGGTGATGATGATGATGCTGGTGGTGATGATGATGCTGGTGGTGATGGTGATGATGATGATGGTTGTGATGGTGGTGGTGATGATGATGATGATGGTGATGATGATGATGGTGGTGATGGTGGTGATGGTGATGATGATGGTGGTGGTGATGGTGGTGATGGTGGTGATGATGATGGTGGTGGTGATGATGGTAGTGATGGTGATGCTGGTGGTGATGGTGGTGGTGATGGTGGTGGTGGTGATGATGATGCTGGTGGTGGTGATGGTGGTAATGGTGATGATGGTGGTGATGGTGATGATGATGGTGGTGGTGATGGTGGTGTTGATGATGATGGTGGTGGTGATGTTGGTGGTGATGGTGGTGATGGTGGTGGTGATGATGGTGGTGATGGTGGTGATGGTGATGATGGTGGTGGTGATGATGGTGGTGATGGTGGTGATGGTGATGATGGTGGTGGTGATGATGGTAGTGATGGTGATGATGCTGGTGGTGATGATGATGATGCTGGTGGTGATGGTGATGATGATGGTTGTGATGGTGGTGGTGATGATGATGATGGTTGTGATGGTGGTGGTGATGATGATGATGGTGATGATGGTGGTGATGGTGATGATGATGGTGGTGATGGTGATGGTGGTGATGATGATGGTGGTGGTGATGGTGGTGATGGTGATGATGATGGTGGTGATGATGGTAGTGATGGTGATGCTGGTGGTGATGGTGGTGGTGGTGATGATGATGATGGTGGTGGTGATGATGGTGGTGGTGATGATGATGGTGGTGGTGATGATGATGATGGTGGTGATGGTGGTGGTGATGGTGATGCTGGTGGTGGTGATGGTGGTGATGGTGATGGTGGTGATGGTGATGATGATGCTGGTGGTGATGTTGATGCTGGTGGTGATGTTGATGCTGGTGGTGATGATGGTGGTGATGGTGATGATGGTGGTGATGGTGATGATGATGGTGGTGATGGTGATGATGATAGTGGTGATGGTGGTGATGGTGATGATGGTGATGATGATGATGCTGGTGATGATGATGCTGGTGATGATGATGGTGGTGGATGTTCCACGCTGCCGGCAGTTACATTCAGCCACCCCGCGGCGGTTTGGGAGCTTCTCACTGTCACTCGGGCGACGTTGAGGCGACGTTGAGGCGACGTTGGGATGGGTGGGATTGTTGTTGGCGGCGTTGGTGGTCACGGGAGAGCAGCCACCGCACGCCCCTCGCCCCCGGCCCGGCCGCCTTTGTCTCCCCAGTGGCGACTCTCGCACCCCGGCACCACCGCACCGGGGGGGGGGGGGGGGGGCCCGAGGGCCGAGTCGACTTAGGGGAGGGCCCAGGACCGGGCCATGGGGCCGAGAGGAGCTCCTCACGGTCATGGCCCCGTGTCAACGGTGGCTCTCATAGAGGGGGGGGGGAGGGAGGGGAGGGAGGGGAGGGAGGGTGGGGAGCAGGGAGAGGGGGGAGCAAGGAGAGAGGGAGGGGGAGAGGGGGAGAGGGGGAGAGGGGGAGAGGGGGGAGTTGGTGAGAGGTGAGGAGAGAGATGAATGCGGTTGCCCGACAACTCCGCACCGTGTGCTGTCTGTACCAACTCCACACCGCGTGCTGTCCACACCAACTCAGCACCGCGTGCTGTCAGCTCCAACTCAGCGCCTCTCAACGACAGCTCTGCACCGTCAACTCGCCGTGGCGGCGGCGGCGGCGGCGGCGTTCCCGTGGCGCGGGGCGATATCGCCGCTCGCTCCGCGGTTCGAAGTGCGGACGCTCCCCCTCGCGCTCGGGCACGGCGGCCGATGGAAATTCCACGTTCCCGTCGCCGCGGCCCGGTCGCCGTCGTCGAAAGTCGGCGGTCACTTTCGGAAGGGCGCCAACCTGCCGAGGTTGGCCCAGAATGCCGAGGGTTTGCGCTTGAGGGGCGCGGCGGGAGAGGGGGCGACCGTGGACGTGGCGGAGGATGAGGAGGAGGATGAGGAGGATGATGAGGAGGAGGCCGCCGAAGGTGCGGGCGGCGCGGCGCTGCGGGCGGCACAGCGGCGGTGGCGGACGGACTGCGAGTGCGTCAGTCCTGGTGGGGGTGGTGGGGGCGGAGGGAACACAAAGACAAAGGTCCCCCGTGTAGCCTTCAACGGACTGTTGGGGCAAGTGCTGTTAGCGAGCGGAGCGCCGCGGTGGCTAGGAGATGTTGACTACCTCGCCTGGTGCGCAGGAGGTCGTGGGTTCGACCCTGACGCCTGCTGCTGCTGTATATTTGTAATCTGTGTCTCTCTCTCTCATCATCATCATCACGGTGGCAAGGAGAAGTTAACTACCTCGCCTGTTGTGCAGGAGGTCGTGGGTTCGACCCTGATGCCACTGGTTCTTCACGTTCTGCCGTGAAGAACCAGTGGCATCTACATGACATACAGGACAGATTTATTCGTATCTCTGGAAAGTTCCTCAGTCGAATGTTCACAAGGAGAGGAGTCCCTGTATAGTGTAGCGTGTATTGAAGTGCTTAGTGTAGTGTGTGTGTGTGCATGTGTGTGCGTGTGTGCATGTGTGTGTGCGTGTGTGCATGTGTGTGTGCATGTGTGCGTGTGTGCGTGTGTGCGTGTGTGCGTCGCCTCTCCGCCCCGACACGGCCACCGTCAACCCCGACACGGCCACCGTGACCCCACCGTGACCCCACCGTGACCCCACCGTGACCCCACCTCTGGGCTTGCTCCTCTGCACCGTCTTCAGCGCGTCCTCCATCGCCTGGGCTCTCTGCGCGTCGGTCAGCACGAACCCTGGGGGTCAAGTTGGGGGTCAAGTTGGGGATCAAGTTGGGGGTCAAGTTGGGGGTCGAGTTGGGGGTCGAGTTGGGGGTCAAGTTGGGGTACCACGGGGGGTGTTTAAAACCCGCGGATTATTGTGCCACACCACTGCAGTGGCCTAACGAGCTACCCCCGATGACCTCTACATTTCCACACGCGATGACGATGATGACGATAAGCAACTCCGTTGAGCTACAATCTGCGACGGCAGAGCTTCACAACAGGTCACTGGGCCTCGCCTGGTAAAGTATAAAAAATATTGTTTAAATAGTTTAAACGGTGACCCCGTGGTGACCCCAGACGACCCCGCGGTGACCCCGTACCCAGTTCCTTGTCTCCGTCTGCCACGGCGCTGGTCTCGCGCTCGAAGGCGACCAGCCACTGGGCCTTGTCGCTCTCCTTGCGGGCGCTCAGCAGCAGCGGCTCGGAGAGGGCGCCAGCCGAAATACGCAGGGCGTGTCGCACACACACCTGCACGCACACACGCACGCATACACACACACACACGTGTATACACACACACACGTATACACACACACACCTGCACGCACACACGCACGCATACACACACACACACACACGTATACACACACACATCTGCACGCACACACGCACGCATATAGACACACACGTGTACACACACACACGCACGCATATACACACACACGTGTATACACACACACCTACACGCACACACGCATGCATATACACACACACATGTACACACACACGCCTGCACGCACACACGCACGCATATACACACACATGTATACACACACACACACGCATATACACACACATGTATACACACACACACCTACACGCACACACGCACACATATACACACACACCTACATGCACACACGCACACATATACACACACACCTACACGCACACACGCACGCATATACACACACATGTATACACACACACCTACACGCACACACGCACGCATATACACACACACACGTATACACACACCTACACGCACACACGCACGCATATACACACACGTATACACACACGCACACACGCACACACGCACGCATATACACACACGTATACACACACGCACACACGCACGCATATACACACACACATGTATACACACACACCTACACGCACACACGCACGCATATACACACACACTTGTATACACACACACCTACATGCACACGCATATACACACATGTATACACACACCTACACGCACACACGCACGCATATACACACACATATATACACATATACCTACACACACACACGCACGCATATGCACACACACACCTACACGCACACACGCACGCATATACACACACACATACACACACACACCTACACGCACGCATATACACACACACATATATACACACACCTACACGCACACATACACACACACACATGTGTATACACACACACACCTGCACGCACACACGCACGCATATACACACACATGTATACACACACACACCTGCACGCACACACGCATATACACACACATGTATACCCACACACATCTGCACGCATATATACACACATATATACACATATATACACACACACACCTGCACGCACACACGCACGCATATACACACACACGTGTACACACACACACCTGCACACACACACGCACGCATATACACACGTGTATACACACACACACACACTTACACGCACACACGCACGCATATACACACACACATGTACACACACACACACCTGCACGCACACACGCACGCATATACACACACATGTATACACACACACACACCTGCACGCACACACGCACCCATATACACACACATGTATACACACACACCTACACACACGCATATACACACACACATGTATACACACACACCTACACGCACACACGCACACATATACACACACACCTACACGCACACACGCACACATATACACACACACCTACACGCACACACGCACGCATATACACACATGTATACACACACACCTACATGCACACACGCATGCATATACACACACACATGTATACACACACCTACACGCACACACGCACGCATATACACACACACATATATACACACACACCTACATGCACACACGCACGCATATACACACACACATGTACACGCACACACACACCTACACGCACACACGCACGCATATACACACACACACATATACACACACACACACCTACACGCACACACGCACATAAATATACACACACACACACACACACCTGCACGCACACAAGCACGCATATACACACACACACACGCATATACACACACACACATATATACACACACACCTACACGCACACACGCACGCATATACACACACATATATACACACACACACCTACACGCACACACGCACGCATATACACACACGTATACACACACACACACACCTACACGCACACACGCACGCATATACACACACACATATATACACACACACCTACACGCACACACACATATACATACGTACACACAACAACAACAACCGCCATTCGCCACTAAGTGGCGGTGACGTCACCACGACCGACGCTTGTGCCAGGCTAGGTGCACGTTGAAGTGTCGAACGCCCGCTGTTAGGAGGTCACGGGGCAGACCCGGCAGGTGCCACGGGTCGACCGAGATGAGTGGCCGATGCACCACCCGTGCCAACTCTCTGCTCCGCTCGTTGCTGTGAGCGTCGCTCCTCCGCCCTCCCCCCCCCCCCGCTCATGCCGTAGGGCCACTGCCTCCAGCTGCCCAGCAGCCTCAGAGCCTGGCACTCGCCCGGCCGCGTCCTTCGCGAGCCTCTTCCTCCTCATCCTCCTCCTCCTCCACGGAGGCGGGGGGATGGGGGGGGGGCGGCGGGGGGGATGGGGGGGGGGCGGCGTGGGGGGATGGGGGGGGGTGGGGGGCGGGGTGGGGGCTGCGTCTGCGTGCGAGCGCCGAGACCTGGAGCTCCTCGCTCTTGCCGTCCGGGACGTCCTCCACCGCGAGTCCGTCGGTGGGAAAGCGTCCGCGGTAGTGCAGCATGTCCTTCCTCAGCAAGTCCTGCACTCAGCACGCGGGCCCACCGTGTAGCCTGTCACACGCTGCACGCGCTGCGAGGAGCAGCAGCAGCAGCTATGGAGGCAGACACGGACAAAGGTCCCCCGTGTAGCCTCTAGCAGACTGCTGGGGCAAGTGCTGTTAGTAGCGAGTAGCAGCAGCACCTGTGAAGGTAGACACAGACAAAGATCCCCCGTGTAGCCTCTAACAGACTGCAGGGGCAAGTGCTGTTAGTAGCGAGTAGCAGCAGCACCTGTGAAGGTAGACACAGACAAAGATCCCCCGTGTAGCTTTAGCAGACTGCTGGGGCAAGTGCTGTTAGTAGCGAGTAGCAGCAGCACCTGTGAAGGTAGACACAGACAAAGATCCTCCGTGTAGCCTCTAACAGACTGCAGGGGCAAGTGCTGTTAGTAGCGAGTAGCAGCAGCACCTGTGAGGGTAGACCCGTGTAGCCTTAGCAGACTGCTGGGGCAAGTGCTGTTAGTAGCAAGTAGCAGCAGCACCTGTGGAGGTAGACACAGACAAAGATCCCCCGTGTAGCCTCTAACACACTGTAGGGGCAAGTGCTGTTAGTAGCGAGTAGCAGCAGCATCTGTGAAGGTAGACACAGACAAAGATCCCCCATGTGGCCTCTAACAGACTGCAGGGGCAAGTGCTGTTAGTAGCGAGTAGCAGCAGCACCTGTGAAGGTAGACACAGACAAAGATCCCCCGTGTGGCCTCTAACAGACTGTAGGGGCAAGTGCTGTTAGTAGCGAGTAGCAGCAGCACCTATGGAGGTAGACACAGACAAAGATCCCCCGTGTAGCCTCTAACAGACTGTAGGGGCAAGTGCTGTTAGTAGCGAGTAGCAGCAGCACCTGTGAAGGTAGACACAGACAAAGATCCCCCGTGTAGCCTCTAACAGACTGCAGGGGCAAGTGCTGTCAGTAGCGAGTAGCAGCAGCACCTGTGAAGGTAGACACAGACAAAGATCCCCCGTGTAGCCTCTAACACACTGCAGGGGCAAGTGCTGTTAGTAGCGAGTAGCAACAGCACCTGTGAAGGTAGACACAGACAAAGATCCCCCGTGTAGCCTCTAACACACTGTAGGGGCAAGTGCTGTTAGTAGCGAGTAGCAGCAGCACCTGTGAAGGTAGACACAGACAAAGATCCCCCGTGTAGCCTCTAACAGACTGCAGGGGCAAGTGCTGTCAGTAGCGAGTAGCAGCAGCACCTGTGAAGGTAGACACAGACAAAGATCCCCCGTGTAGCTTTAGCAGACTGCTGGGGCAAGTGCTGTTAGTAGCGAGTAGCAGCAGCACCTGTGAAGGTAGACACAGACAAAGATCCTCCGTGTAGCCTCTAACAGACTGCAGGGGCAAGTGCTGTTAGTAGCGAGTAGCAGCAGCACCTGTGAGGGTAGACCCGTGTAGCCTTAGCAGACTGCTGGGGCAAGTGCTGTTAGTAGCAAGTAGCAGCAGCACCTGTGGAGGTAGACACAGACAAAGATCCCCCGTGTAGCCTCTAACACACTGTAGGGGCAAGTGCTGTTAGTAGCGAGTAGCAGCAGCATCTGTGAAGGTAGACACAGACAAAGATCCCCCGTGTGGCCTCTAACAGACTGCAGGGGCAAGTGCTGTTAGTAGCGAGTAGCAGCAGCACCTGTGAAGGTAGACACAGACAAAGATCCCCCGTGTGGCCTCTAACAGACTGTAGGGGCAAGTGCTGTTAGTAGCGAGTAGCAGCAGCACCTATGGAGGTAGACACAGACAAAGATCCCCCGTGTAGCCTCTAACAGACTGTAGGGGCAAGTGCTGTTAGTAGCGAGTAGCAGCAGCACCTGTGAAGGTAGACACAGACAAAGATCCCCCGTGTAGCCTCTAACAGACTGCAGGGGCAAGTGCTGTCAGTAGCGAGTAGCAGCAGCACCTGTGAAGGTAGACACAGACAAAGATCCCCCGTGTAGCCTCTAACACACTGCAGGGGCAAGTGCTGTTAGTAGCGAGTAGCAACAGCACCTGTGAAGGTAGACACAGACAAAGATCCCCCGTGTAGCCTCTAACACACTGTAGGGGCAAGTGCTGTTAGTAGCGAGTAGCAGCAGCACCTGTGAAGGTAGACATAGACAAAGATCCCCCGTGTAGCCTCTAACAGACTGCAGGGGCAAGTGCTGTCAGTAGCGAGTAGCAGCAGCACCTGTGAAGGTAGACACAGACAAAGATCCCCCGTGTAGCCTCTAACAGACTGCAGGGGCAAGTGCTGTCAGTAGCGAGTAGCAGCAGCACCTGTGAAGGTAGACACAGACAAAGATCCCCCGTGTAGCCTCTAACAGACTGCTGGGGCAAGTGCTGTTAGTAGCGAGTAGCAGCAGCACCTGTGAAGGTAGACACAGACAAAGATTCCCCGTGTAGCCTCTAACAGACTGCAGGGGCAAGTGCTGTTAGTAGCAAGTAGCAGCAGCACCTGTGAAGGTAGACACAGACAAAGATCCCCCGTGTAGCCTCTAACACACTGTAGGGGCAAGTGCTGTTAGTAGCGAGTAGCAGCAGCACATGTGAAGGTAGACACAGACAAAGATCCCCCGTGTAGCCTCTAACATACTGCAGGGGCAAGTGCTGTTAGTAGCGAGTAGCAGCAGCACCTGTGAAGGTAGACACAGACAAAGATCCCCCGTGTAGCCTCTAACAGACTGCAGGGGCGAGTGCTGTTAGCGAGCAGCACCTATGAAGGCCATCACGGCACATGATGGAGTGGGTGAGTGAGTGAATGAGTGTGTAAGTGGGTAAATGAGTGAGTGGGTGAATGAGTGAGTGGGTGAAATGAGTGGGTGAAAGAGTGAGTGGGTGAAAGAGTGAGTGGGTGAATGAGTGGGTGAATGAGGGAGTGGGTGAGGGAGTGAGTGAGTGAGTGGGTGAATGAGTGGGTGAATGAGTGGGTGAATGAGGGAGTAGGTGAGTGAGTGGGTGAGTGAGTGGGTGAGTGAATGGGTAAATGAGTGGGTGAATGAGTGGGTGAATTAGTGGGTGAATGAGGGAGTGGGTGAGGGAGTGGGTGAGTGAGTGGGTGAGTGAGTGGGTAAATGAGTGGGTGAATGAGTGGGTGGGTGAGTGGGTGAATGGGTGAATGAGTGGGTGAATGAGGGAGTGGGTGGGTGAGTGAGTGGGTGAATGTGTGGGTGAATGAGTGGGTGAATGAGTGGGTGAATGAGGGAGTGGGTGAGGGAGTGGGTGAGTGAGTGGGTGAGTGAGTAAATGAGTGAACGAGTGGTTGAGTGAGTGGGAGAACGAGTGAGTGGACGAGTGAGTGGACGAGTTTGAGTGTTTCAGCTCACTGTGTATGAGTGAGTCACCTGTGGACAGCAGCTATGAGCAAATCAGTTTGTTTGGTATAAATCCGCCACTGCGGACAGCTTCAATGCCGTTAGCTGTCGGGGTCACCCCTTTAAAATAAAAAAAAATTGCTTCACCGCTCAATCAGCCTCAATTCAAACTTTCTGAACCTTCGATTCGGATCCTAGATTTGAAGCTTTCGTGACTACAAGGATCCATACTCTTTGGTTCTATTCGGTAAAGTCACCACGCAGGTAAAAAATTAAAACAACAAAAATCACGACGTTTCGGCCACAACACAGGCGGCCTTCATCAGGTGAAGGGACCAGACTGCCTAGAGGACAGTTCACTCCGGCGCTGTCCTCTGGACAGTCCGGTCCCTTCACCTGATGAAGGGACCGGACTGCCTAGAGGACAGTTCACTCCGGCGCTGTCCTCTGGACAGTCCGGTCCCTTCACCTGATGAAGGGACCGGACTGTCTAGAGGACAGTTCACTCCGGCGCTGTCCTCTGGACAGTCCGGTCCCTTCACCTGATGAAGGCCGCTTGTGCTGTGGCCGAAACGTCGTGATTTTTGTCGCTTTAATTTTTTTTACCTACGTGGTGACTTCACCGAATAGAACCAAAGAGCACGCTTCGATTCGGACTTTGCCGGCGTGATCCTCCCCGGCTGCCGCCGCGTTGCCGCGTTGCCGCGTTGCCGGGGAGTGCCGGGGAGGGTCAGCGCGGGGCGCACCTTCTTGCAGTACACGAGCTGGTGGTCGAAGAGAAAGAAAACGCGGAGCTGGGGCCTGGGCCGGGATGCGGACTGCATCACCAACTCCCCGGAGTGGATCAGCAACGAGCTCCGCTCCAGCACGTCCGTGCCCTGGGGGAGGGGAGACGCGGGGAGACACGGCCAGATGAGCAGGGAGACACAAGGGAGACGCGGGGAGACGCGGGGAGACACGGGGAGACACAGGGAGACACAAGGGAGACACGGGGAGGGGAGACACAGGGAGACACAAGGGAGACACGGGAAGACACAAGGGAGACGCGGGGAGACGCGGGGAGACACGGGGAGGGGAGGGGAGACACGGCCAGATGAGCAGGGAGACACAAGGGAGACGCGGGGAGACACGGGGAGACACGAGGAGATACGGGGAGGGGAGGGGAGACACGGGGAGACACGAGGATATACGGGGAGGGGAGGGGAGACACAAAGGAGACACGGGGAGACACGGGGAGGGGAGCGGAGACACAGGGAGACGCGGGGAGACATGGCCAGATGAACAGGGAGACACAAGGGAGACACAAGGGAGACACGGGGAGACACGGGGAGACACGGGGAGACACGAGGAGATACGGGGAGGGGAGGGGAGACACAAGGGAGACACGGGGAGACACGGGGAGGGGAGCGGAGACACAAGGGAGACGCGGGGAGACACGGGGAGACACGGGGAGGGGAGAGGAGATGCGGGGAGACACAAGGGAGACGCGGGGAGACACGAGGAGATACGGGGAGGGGAGACACAGGGAGACACAAGGGAGACACGGGGAGACACGAGGAGGGGAGGGGAGACACAGGGAGACACAAGGGAGACACAAGGGAGACACGGGGAGGAGACGGGAGAAACGGGGAGACACGGCCAGATGAACAGGGAGACACAAGGAAGACACGGGGAGACACGGGGAGGGGAGAAACGGGGAGATACAGGGAGACGTGGGGAGATCAACAGGGAGATACAGGGAGACACAAGGGAGACGCGGGGAGACACGGGGAGGGGAGGGGAGAAACGGGGAGATACAGGGAGACGTGGGGAGATAAACAGGGAGACACAAGGGAGACACGGGGAGACACGGGGAGACACGGGGAGGAGAGGGGAGACACGGGGAGGGGAGACACGGGGAGACACGGGGAGATAAACAGGGAGACACGGGGAGGGGAGACATGGGGAGACACCGGGAGGGGAGGGGAGACACGGCGAGAGAGAAGGGGAGACATCAGAGTCATGTGACCCCCTCCAAAGCAACCAATTCTGACAGCCGCCCCCCTTTCGGCAGTCACGTGACCCCCTCAAGCGCCGCCCCCCCGTCCCCCCGGGTGGGGGTGCGAGTCACGTGACGGGCGACCCCGCCCCCCCGCACCTGCCACTCAACGATGCCCCTCTGCCAGCCAGCGATGTGCTCGATGCTCTCCAAGCGCCGCTTGCGCTCGTTGATGAGGAGCGCGACGCCCCTCATGGCCTCCAGCGCGGCGGCCACGCTCACAAAGTCGCTGGCGACGCGCGGCGGTGGGGGGGGGGGTGGTGGGGGGTGGTGGGGGGAGTGGGGGGGGGTGGGGGGGGGTGGGGGGGGGGGTCGAGAGAGAGCGACCGTGAGAGGGACGGTCACGGAACGACGCTCACGTCGACTCCCGCGCGGACGCATGCGTGTGAGTGTGAGCGTGAGCATGTGTGTGTGTGTGTGAGTGTGTGTGTGTGAGTGTGAGCATGTGTGTGTGCGTGTGAGTGTGTGAGTGTGTGCGTGTGAGTGTGAGCATGTGTGTGTGCGCGTGCGTGTGTGTGTGTGTGTGAGTGTGTGCGTGTGAGTGTGTGTGTGAGTGTGTGAGTGTGAGCGTGTGAGTGTGAGCGTGTGTGTGTGTGAGTGTGAGCGTGTGTGTGTGTGTGTGAGCGTGTGCGTGTGAGTGTGAGCGTGTGCGTGTGAGTGTGAGCGAGCGTGTGCGTGTGAGTGTGAGCGTGTGTGTGTGTGTGTGAGCGTGTGTGTGTGTGTGTGAGTGTGAGCGTGTGCGTGTGCGCATGTGTGTGAGTGTGAGCGTGTGCGTGCGTGTGTGAGTGTGTCTGCGTGTCTGGGTGCGTGCGCCACCCACGCTAGCACCACCCCCTCCCCCACCCCGCCCCCGGCGCTAGTCACCCGTGCTCCGGCGGCGTGTACTTGAGCAGCTCAGCGAGCTGCAGGGGGTACTTGCAGATCTTCTGCACGGGCGCCAGCAGGAAGCCGCCCAGGGCGATGTGGATCATCCCACGCAGCAGGCGGCACGCCTCGAAGAAGTGGCCGTAGCGGCCCAGCTGGGCGAGTCTCGCCAACTCGGCGCACGCCCGCGGGTGGTTGTTGCAGTACGCGGAGTAGACGCGGAATCCCTCTCGCTGGCATGCACGGCGGAGACCGCCGGTTGGCACCACAGCCACACACGCACACACACACATACACACATATACACCCACACATACACACACACACACACATATACACACACACATACACACACATACACCCACACATACACACCTACACATACATACACATACACACACATACACCCACACATACACACACATACACCCACACACATACACACACAGCCACACACACACAGCCACACACATACATACACCCACACACACACGCGCACACACACACAGCCACAACAACAACAACAACCGCCATTCGCCACTAAGTGGCGGTGACGTCACCACGACGCTTGTGCCAGGCTATGTGCACCCTGAGGCCACGTGAAGTGTCGAACACCCGCTGGCAGGAGGTCACGGGGCAGACCCAGGTGCCACGGGTCGACTGACTGAGATGACTGGCTGATGCACCACCTGTGCCCCCTACTGTGCCAACCTGCTGTGCTTTAGCCACCCGGCGCTCCGCTCGTTGTTGTGAGCGTCGCTCCTCCGCCCTCCGTTGTTGTTGGAGGGCGACTGCCTCCAACTGCCCAGTAGCATCCTTCACGAGCCTCCTCCACAGAGGCCGATCTTGACACCGCTGGTACCAGTCATCGGCAAGTCCACTCAGCTCCACGTCCTCCCGTACCACATCACTCCATCTCTTCTCTAGCCCGTGCCGCGCCCGCTTAGCCCCCTCAATCCGGCCAAACAAAAGCTGTTTCGGCATGCGGTGGCTGGGCATGCGGGCTACATGACCCAGCCATCGCAGCCTTGCCTGCCGGAGGAGCTCACCGATGGGACCTTGCCCAGATCTTTCAAGGATTTGTGAGCTCCTCACACAATCCAGTCTGGTTAAACCCAGGATGGATCGTAGGCAGGCCAGCCTAAATGTTTCTAACCGGCGAAGATGTTCCATTAGGGGGGTCCACGTTTCGCAAGCGTAGAGAAGGGAGGGAATGACCGTGGCCGAGAAGACCTGAAGCTTAGTGCGGAGCGACAGACCAGGTAGCTTCCACACAGCGTTACGCAACCGATGAAAAGATATTGCCGCTCGACTGATTCGGAGTGAGACCTCTGCTGTTAAACTGGAGCCGGTCATAAGCACACTGCCCAGGTAAAGGAAACTCTCCACTTGCTCCACAACTGCCCCATCACCGATTGGGAGTTGTGGGGGTGGAGTGTCCGATGGTACAAAATACCCAGGCAGGTGCTTAGTTTTGGTGGGGCTGATGGTAAGGCCCCATCTCTTAGTGGCATGCTCCAGTCTCAGCAGGAGCGTCTCCAACTCCTCCTCTGAATGAGCAGCTATTACCAAATCATCAGCATACATAACGTGGTTGACCAATAGGGAGCCATTCCTTGACCGCACCCGGGCATCGATCAGCCTCCCATTATATCTGTACCATATGGAGATTCCTCCGGTACAGCTATTGAAGGCTTCACGAACTACGTGGTCAAAATAGATATTAAATAATGTGGGAGCCAGAGGACATCCCTGTCGCACCCCAAGGTGTACAGGGAATGGCTTTGACTCCCGGCCACGTAGATTTACCCGGGCCCGCTCACCATCATGAAGGTCCTTAATGATCGTGAGCAGAGGGTCAGGGACTCCAAAAGCACGAAGAACAACCCAGAGCCCAGGCCTACTGATGGTATCATAGGCTTTGACACACCCACACACCCACACACACACATACCACAACACACATACGCACCACAACAAAGACTGTAGGGGCAAGTGCTGTCAGCAAGTATCACCGACTGTATGAAGGCCGGAACGGCACACGAGGGGGCGGGTGGCCAGCACCACGCCCGGCCGCCTTTGTCTCTCCCCAGTGGCGATGTTCACTACACACCGCTGCACCAGGTACGCATTTGAGGCTGAGCCGACCTAGGGGAGGCCCAGGACCGGTTCAGAAAATCGCGTGCCGCGTGCTCACGTGCTGCAGGAAGACGGCGCCGACGCAGGTGTTGTGCGGCGAGGTCGCCACGAAGCGTCGCCGGAGCGCGCCGAGGAAGCGCGCCTGGAAGGCGACGATCTGCTCCACGTTGCCGAAGATGAGGCCCAGCTGCTCCGCGGTGAACAAGTCCGGCCGGCGGCGGCACTGCAGCAGGTAGCCCTGGCCAGGGGACACGCACGCGGTGGCGGTGACGGGGGCGGTGGCGGCGGCGGTGACGGCGACGGTGGCGGTGGCGGTGACGGTGGCGGTGGCGGTGACGGTGGCGGTGGCGGTGACGGTGGTGGTGACGGTGATGGTGACGGTGATGGTGACGGTGGCGGTGACGGTGGCGGTGACGGTGACGGTGACAATGATGGTGACAATGATGGTGACAATGATGGTGACAATGATGGTGACGGTGATGGTGGCGGTGGCGGTGGCGGTGACGGTGACGGTGGCTGTGGCGGTGACGTTGACGGTGACAATGATGGTGGCGGTGATGGTGGCGGTGGCGGTGACAATGATGGTGGCGGTGGCGGTGGCGGTGATGGCGACGATGATGGTGATGTCACCGTCATCGTCACCGTCATCATCGCCATCATCGCCATCGTCGCCATCATCGCCATCATCGCCATCGTCGTCATCAAGGTCGCCTCCACGTGCGTCCTCACCTCACAGATGTCGCCCAGCTGAGCGAGGTAGTGCTTCTCCGTGTCGAAGATCTCACGCACCACCCTCGACCTCATCTCGTCGGCGTGCGGCGTCGACGAGGACGAGGCGGAGGCAGAGGAGGTGGAGGAGGAGGTGGGGGGGAGATGCGGGGAGGCTGCCGACGCTCCGCTCGCGGCGCCCGGCAGCGGCGGTGGCGGCGGTCCAAGGGGAGGTGCCGGCCCCTCCCCCTCCTCCTCCTCTTGGTTCACGCGGAGCTGGGGGGCACGGGGGTTGAGTGGGGGGCACGGGGGGGGGTGGCAAGTGAGCGAGTGGGAGAGCGAGCGAGGGAGCGTGTGGGCGTGAGAGCGATTGAGTGAGGGAGCGAGTGAGCGATCAAGCGTATGAGAGAACATGCGAGTCAGAGAGTGAGTGAGCGAACGATTGAGCGAGCGAACGAGTGAGCATGCGAGTGAGTGAGCGAGTGAGTGAGCGAGTGAGCAAATGAGAGAACATGTGAGTCAGAGAGTGGGTGAGCGAACGAGTGACCGAGCGAACGAGTGAGTGAGAGAACGAATGAGCGATCAAGTGTATGAGTGAGCGAGTGAGTGAGCGATCAAGTGTATGAGTGAACAAGCGAGTGAGCAATCAAGCGCATGAGTGAGCGAGCGAGTGAGCGATCAAGCAAATGAGAGAACATGCGAGTGAGCGAGTGAGTGAGCGAGCGAGTGAGCGAGCGAGTGAGCGAACGAGTGAGTGAACATGCGAGTGAGTGAGCGAGTGAGCGATCAAGCGTATGAGTGAACGAGCGAGTGAGCGATCAAGCGTATGAGTGAACGAGCGAGTGAGCGATCAAGCAAATGAGAGAACATGCGAGTCGGAGAGTGAGTGAGCGAACGAGTGAGTGAGCATGCGAGTGAGCGAGCGAGCGAATAAGTGGTTGAACGAGGGATCGAGCGAGGGGCAGGCGAGCGGTGTGCACGCCCCTCCCCGGGCGCCTCACCCGCAGGAAGGCCGCCGGCACCCAGCCAAGGCGGCCGTCGCGCGCCCGGCACCACCACCACCACCAGCCGCCCCCCACCGCACCGCCACCACCGCCTCCTCCCACGCCGGGCGCCTCCAGCACCTCCACCTCCTCTCCGGCGGAGAGCGCCAACTCATCGTGGCGCAGCGACACACGGTCCCACAGCGACTCGGCACGCACCGCCACACCCTCCGCCAACAGCTGGCGCACACACACATGTACACACACACACATGTACACACGCACAACAACAACAACAACAATCGCCATTCGCCACTAAGTGGCGGTGACGTCACCACGACGCTTGTGCCAGGCTATGTGCACCTTGAGGCCACGTGAAGTGCCGAACGCCCGCTGGCAGGAGGTCACGGGGCAGACCCAGGTGCCACGGGTCGACTGACTGAGATGACTGGCTGATGCACCACCTGTGCCCCCTACTGTGCCAACCTGCTGTGCTTTAGCCACCTGGCGCTCCGCTCGTTGTTGTGAGCGTCGCTCCTCCGCCCTCCGTTGTTGTTGGAGGGCGACTGCCTCCAACTGCCCAGTAGCGTCCTTCACGAGCCTCCTCCACAGAGGCCGATCTTGACACCGCTGGTACCAGTCATCGGCAAGTCCACTCAGCTCCACGTCCTCCTGTACCACATCACTCCATCTCTTCTCTAGCCTGTGCTGCGCCCATTTAGCCCCCTCTATCTGGCCAAACAAAAGCTGTTTAGGAATGCGGTGGCTGGGCATGCGGGCTACATGACCCAGCCACCGCAGCCTTGCCTGCCGGAGGAGCTCACCGATGGGACCTTGCCCAGATCTTTCAAGGATTTGTGAGCTCCTCACACAATCCAGCCTGGTTAAACCAAGGATGGATTGTAGGCAGGCCAGCCTAAATGTTTCTAACCGGCGAGGATGTTCCATTAGGGGGGGTCCACGTTTCGCAAGCGTAGAGAAGGGAGGGAATGACAATGGCCGAGAAGACCTGAAGCTTCATGCGGAGCGACAGACCAGGTAGCTTCCACACAGCATTACGCAACTGATGAAAAGATAATGCCGCTCGACTGATTCAGAGTGAGACCTCTGCTGTTAAACTGGAGCCGGTCATGACCACACTGCCCAGGTATGGGAAACTCTCCACTCTCTCCACAACTGCCCTATCACCAATTGGGAGTTGTGGGGGTGGAGTATCTGATAGATCAAAATACCCACGCAGGTGCTTAGTTTTGGTGGGGCTGATGGTAAGTCCCCACTTCTTAGTGGCCAGCTCCAGGTTCAGCAGCAGCGCCTCCAACTCCGCCTCTGAGTGAGCAGCAATTACCACATCGGCATACATAACGTGGTTGACCAATAGGGAGCCATCCCTTGACCGCACCCGGGCATCAATCAGCCTCCCATTGTTTCTGCACCAGATGGAAATTCCACCGGTACAGCCATCGGAGGCTTCACGAACTACGTGGTCGAAATTTTTTTTAAATAATGTGGGAGCCAGAGGACATCCCTGTCGCACTCCAAGGTGAACAGGGAATGGCTCCAACTCCTGGCCACGTAGTTTTACCCGGGCCTGCTCACCATCATGAAAGTTCTTAATGATTGTGAGCAGAGGGTCAGGGACTCCGAAAGCACGAAGAACAACCCAGAGCCCAGGCCTACTGATGGTATCATAGGCCTTGACCAGGTCAATAGAGCAGAGATGTAGATTTTGTTGGAATTCCCTACACCTCTGCTGTAGCAGACGGACAGAAAATATGGCATCTGTGCAGGACCGCCCTTTCCTGAAACCGCATTGGGGCTCCGCAAGCCTCTCCTCAGCTTGCCTGCCAAGGCGATGTTGAATAATCCTTGCCAGGACCTGTCCCGGCACACTGATGAGTGAGATGCCCCTGTAGTTGTTACAGTCTGTGCGGTCCCCCTTCTTTAAGAGGGGGACCACCAGCGCATCCTTCCAATCCTGCGGAACCCGTCCAGCGGTCCAGACTGTTGTTGTGATGTCATGTAGGGCAGTCTGTGCACAAACGCCACCCTCCCTCAGCATTTCACCTGGGAGATCATCTCTGCCCGGTGCCTTTCCTGGTCTCAGACTCCGGATCACCTTCAGTACTTCCTCAACAGATGGCACCTCAGCCAGCCACTCACAGGGGGTGACTTCTTCTTCCAATATTTGAGGCACCGCAGCCTCAGCAGGGTCATCCCCACTTTGTCCCAAGATGTTTTCCAGGCTGAGGGATTTCCCCTCCCCCAGGACCTCACAGAAATGCTCAGCAAATCTGCAAACCTGTTCCTGGGGGTCGGAGATTGGATCACCGTTCTTTCCCCTCATAATGGTAATAGGTGTGGCACTACAAGTTACTTTTTTGATGGAGTTAAAGAGCGATATGTGATCGCGGGCCATTGAGGCAGATTCCATCTCCTCAGCAACCCGCGACCACCACCCATCCTTGCAATGCCTCACGGCTCTTCGTACCTCCGAGCGAAGGCTGCGGTAAGCCTCCTCATTCTCTGACATGGGATTCTGCAGACGATGAGAGTGGGCCTGCCACTTTTTCTCAACCAGGCTGAACACCTCCTCTGTCAGCCAGGGTGTCTGGAGAGGTCTGGACCGTGTACCCAAAGCAGCCATTGCAGCTGCATGAGCCAGTCCTAAACCTCGCCCATTTCCCTTCAACATCAGGAGGAGTGGAGGACGATACTAACCCCAGCCACAAGTGATGATGAAATTCTCGCTTGCAACTTTCACCAGCTGAGACCATGCCACTGTGGGTTTGAATATGCTCCTGGGTGTACACCCACCACCAGAGTGGAAGCATGGCAGGCACATCTTACAGATGACAAGTCGATGGTCAGTGGGCAGATCAGCTCCACGGTAGGTCCTGGTGTCAAGGACTTGGGCCCGCATCCGCTGGTCCGTCACTATGTAGTCCAGCAGATGTTCTTGCTTGGACCCGGCATGCATCCATGATGTTGCGTGGATGCACCGATGCCGGAACAGCGTGTTGGTAATTACAAGCCCATGGGCTGCACAAAAGTCTAGCAGCCTCCTACCGATGTTATTCAGCTGATCTGGCCCATGCCTTCCAATCACTCCAGACGAGGTGCCAGTATCATATGATCAACTCGGGCATTGAAGTCACCCAACAAGATAACTCTATCCCGAGAAGCCACTTTAGCCAGCACCTGTGACAGGAGGTCATAGAAGGCATCTGACTCATCGGCTTTGCCTGCATCCCTCCACGGATGTTCATCTTCAGTTGGTTGATGGGAAAGCGAGCCTACAGTAGCCTGGGGATTGCAGCTTCCCACACCTCACCGCCACGCTCCCATGCCTCCTTCATTCTTTTGTTCAGAAGAAGAGCCACTCCCTGTTGTTTGGTAGTCTCCTGCCCCGAGTAGAGGACTGTCCACCCCTCATGGCGGCAGGAGCCAGAGCCAGTCCACCAGACCTCCTGAATGCCACAGAGATCCTGGCGGTACCGATCCAGCTCCCGACAGAGGAGTGGCAGCCTCTCCTCCTCAGTGAGCGTTCGAACATTCCACGTGGCCACCCGTAGTGGTTTTTCGTTGGAGGAGCCCCGAGGGTAAAGATTCAGTCACCTGCCTCCGCCAAATGGGGTTTGGCCAGGAGACGTCATAGATGCCTGCCCCCCAGGGCCTCTGGCACAAGCTTAATTAGATATTTTGCACATGGTATCGTGGTAATTAATTGAAGTTGGAGGGGTTACCTCGCACCCATCCAGAGCCCCCTTGGGCCGCTGTGGTGGCTACAAACGCCATGAGGGGAATGGTCAATCTCAGTTGGCCCTCCCCCCACGGCACAGCCCACCGCAGCGTTGCCATCCGGCACCGACGAGGTAGGGGGTTGTTTAGCTGCAAACACACACGCACACATGCACACACACACATGCACACACACACTCGCACACATGCACACACACGCACACATGCACACACACATGCACACACATGCACACACACACACACATGCACACACATGCACCTATGAAGGCTGTAACGGTACACGAGGGGGTGGGTGGCCAGCACCACGCCCGACCGCCTTTGTCTCCCTAGTGGCGATGTTTACACACCGCACCAGGTACTCATTTGAGGCTGAGTCGACCTAGGGGAGGCCCGGGAACGGTTCAGATAATCGTCACTGGTGTTGGCCGTGAGCGGGAATCGAACCCGGGTCGCCAGGTTCATAGCGCAGCGCGCTAACCGCTACACTATCGCTCCCCACAATGCACACACGCACACACACATGCACACACACACTCGCACACTTGCACACACACGCACACATGCACACACACACGCACACACACATGCACCACACACACATGCATACACACGTGCACACACACGTGCACACACACACGCACCCTGTCTCCCCCCCCCCACCCGGATCTCCCCCCGAGTCTCACCCCTTCCTCCCCGTGCCATCGCCTCACCACCCGTCACCTCCCCTCACCTTGCTCACCACCATCTGCTCCCCTCCTCCCGCGCCTGGGACACTGAAGTGGAAGGGGGGCCCCCGCGCTGCGTGCCCCCCACTCCGCACGGCCGCGATCGCATCCAACTCCTCCTCCTCCTCGTCGTCATCATCGTCATCTTCATCGTCATCATCATCGTCGTCGTCATGGTGGTGGTCGTGGTGGGTGGGAGAGCTGTCAGCCAGAACTGTGGAAAAAGAGGAGCAGGGTCAGGGTCAGGGTGAGGGTCAGGGTGAGGGTCAGGATGAGGGTCAGGGTCAGGGTGAGGGTGAGGGTTAGAGACAAGGTGAGGGTCAGGGTGAGGGTGAGGGTCAGGGTGAGGGTTAGAGACAGGGTGAGGGTCAGGGTGAGGGTCAGGGTGAGGGTTAAAGTCAGGGTCAGTGTCAGGGTGAGGGTCAGGGTGAGGGTCAGGGTGAGGGTTAGAGACAGGGTGAGGGACAGGGTGAGGGACAGGGTTAGGGTGAGGGTCAGGGTGAGGGACAGGGTGAGTGTTAGAGACACGGTGAGGGTGAGAGACAGGGTGAGGGACAGGGTGAGGGTGAGAGACAGAGGGAGGGTGAGGGTCAGGGTGAGGGACAGGGTGAGGGTGAGGGACAGGGTGAGGGACAGGGTTAGAGACACGGTGAGGGACAGGGTGAGGGACAGGGTGAGGGTGAGGGACAGGGTGAGAGACAGGGTGAGGGTCAGGGACAGGGTGAGGGTCAGGGTGAGGGACAGGGTGAGGGTGAGAGACAGGGTGAGGGTCAGGGTGAGGGACAGGGTGAGAGACAGGGTGAGAGACAGGGTGAGGGACAGGGTGAGGGTGAGAGACAGGTTGAGGGTTAGAGACACGGTGAGGGTGAGAGACAGGGTGAGGGTGAGGGACAGGGTGAGGGTGAGAGGCAGGGTGAGGGACAGGGTGAGGGTGAGAGATAGGCTGAGGGTGAGAGACAGGGTGAGAGACAGGGTGAGAGACAGGGTGATAGTGAGAGACAGGGTGAGGGACAGGGTGAGGGTGAGACACAGGGTGAGGGTGAGAGACAGGGTGAGGGACAGGGTGATAGTGAGAGACAGGGTGAGGGACAGGGTGAGGGTGAGAGACAGGGTGAGGGTGAGAGACAGGGTGAGAGACAGGGTGATAGTGAGAGACAGGGTTAGAGACAGGGTGATAGTGAGAGACAGGGTTAGAGACAGGGTGAGGGTGAGGGACAGGGTGAGAGACAGGGTGAGGGTCAGGGTGAGGGACAGGGTGAGGGACAAGGTGATAGTGAGAGACAGGGTGAGAGACAGGGTGAGGGTGAGGGACAGGGTGAGGGTGAGAGACAGGGTGAGAGACAGGGTGATAGTGAGAGACAGGGTTAGAGACAGGGTGAGAGACAGGGTGAGGGTTAAAGTCAGGGTCAGTGTCAGGGTGAGGGTCAGGGTGAGGGTCAGGGTGAGGGTTAGAGACAGGGTGAGGGACAGGGTGAGGGACAGGGTTAGGGTGAGGGTGAGGGTCAGGGTGAGGGACAGGGTGAGTGTTAGAGACACGGTGAGGGTGAGAGACAGGGTGAGGGACAGGGTGAGGGTGAGAGACAGGGTGAGGGTCAGGGTGAGGGACAGGGTGAGGGTGAGGGTGAGGGTCAGGGTGAGGGACAGGGTGAGTGTTAGAGACACGGTGAGGGTGAGAGACAGGGTGAGGGACAGGGTGAGGGTGAGAGACAGGGTGAGGGTCAGGGTGAGGGACAGGGTGAGGGTGAGGGACAGGGTGAGGGACAGGGTTAGAGACACGGTGAGGGACAGGGTGAGGGACAGGGTGAGGGTGAGGGACAGGGTGAGAGACAGGGAGAGGGTCAGGGACAGGGTGAGGGTGAGAGACAGGGTGAGAGACAGGGTGAGAGACAGGGTGAGGGTGAGAGACAGTGTGAGGGTGAGAGACAGGGTGAGGGACAGGGTGAGGGTGAGAGACAGGGTGAGGGACAGGGTGAGGGACAGGGTGAGGGACAGGGACAGGGTGAGAGACAGGGTGAGAGACAGGGTGATAGTGAGAGACAGGGTGATAGTGAGAGACAGGGTGATAGTGAGAGACAGGATGAGGGACAGGGTGAGAGACAGGGACAGGGTGAGAGACAGGGTGAGAGACAGGGTGATAGTGAGAGACAGGGTGATAGTGAGATACAGGGTGAGGGACAGGGTGAGAGACAGGGTGATAGTGAGAGACAGGGACAGGGTGAGAGACAGGGTGAGAGACAGGGTGAGGGTGAGGGTCAGGGTGAGGGTCAGGGACGGGGTCAGGGTTAGAGTCCCCCCCCCTACGAAATCAACTACCCCTGGGTACCATGGCAACCCAGGGATGAATGTGTGTCAGTGTGTGTGTGTCTGTGTGTGTGTGTCAGTGTGTGTGTCAGTGTATCAGTGTGTGTGTGCCTATGATCCATCCTGGGTTTAACTAGGCCGGATTGTGTGAGGAGCTCACAAATCCTTGAAAGATCTGGGCAAGGTCCCATTGGTGAGCTCCTCCGGCAGGCAAGGCTGCGTTGGCTGGGTTATGTAGCCCGCATGCCCAGCCACCGCATGCCGAAACAGCTTTTGTTCGGCCGGATTGAGGGGGCTAAGCTGGCGTGGCACGGGCTAGAGAAGAGATGGAGTGATGTGGTACAGGAGGACGTGGAGCTGAGTGGACTTGCCGATGACTGGTACCAGCGGTGTCAAGATTGGTCTCTGTGGAGGAGGCTCGTGAAGGACGCTACTGGGCAGTTGGAGGTAGTCGCCCTCCAACAACAACGGAGGGCGGAGGAGCGACGCTCACAACAACGAGCGGAGCGCCGGGTGGCTAAAGCACAGCAGGTTGGCACAGTAGGGGGCACAGGTGGTGCACCAGCCAGTCATCTCAGTCAGTCGACCCGTGGCACCTGGGTCTGCCCCGTGACCTCCTGCCAGCGGGTGTTCGACACTTCACGTGGCCTCAGGGTGCACATGTCCTGGCACAAGCGTCGTGGTGACGTCACCGCCACTTAGTGGCGAATGGCGGTTGTTGTTGTTGAGTGTGTCAGTGTGTGTGTGTCAGTGTGTGTGTGTCGGCGTGTGTCAGTGTATCAATGCGTGTGTCAGCGTGTGTGTGTGTGTGGGGAACGGTAGTGTAGTGGTTAGCGCTACGCTGCACACTAGAACCCGGTCACCCGAGTTCGATTCCTGCTCACGGCCAACACCAGCGGTGACGATTATCTGAGCCGGTCCCGGGCCTCCCCTAGGTCGACTCAGCCTCAAATGAGTAACTGATGCGGTGTGTAGTAAACATCGCCACTGGGGAGACAAAGGCGGTTGGGCGTGGTGCTGGCCACCCATCCCCTCGTGTGCCGTGCCGGCCTTCATAGGTGTTGCTCGCTAACAGCACTTGCCCCTACAGTCTGTTACAGGCTATACGGGGGATCTTTGTCTTTGTGTACACGCATGTGTACAGATGTGTGTGGTGTACACTTGTACCCTGTGTGTACACGTGTGTGTGTACACGTGTGTGTGTGTACACGTGTGTACACGTGTGTGTGTACAGGTGTGTGTGTACACGGGTGTATAGGTGTGTACAGATGTGTGTGTAGGTGTACAGGTGTGTGTGTATAGGTGTGTACAGGTGTGTACAGTGTGTGTGTACAAGTGTGTGTGTACAGCTGTGTACAGGTGTGTACAGGTGTGTATAGGTGTGTGTGTGTACAAGTGTGTGTGGGTCATGTAGCCCGCATGCCCAGCCACCGCATGCCGAAACAGCTTTTGTTCGGCTGGATCGAGGGGATTGAACGGGCGCGGCACGGGCTAGAGAAGAGATGGAGTGACGTGGTACAGGAGGACGTGGAGCTGAGTGGACTTGCCGATGACTGGTATCAGCGGTGTCAAGATCGGCCTATGTGGAGGAGGCTCGTAAAGGATGCTACTGGGCAGTTGGAGGCATAAGTGGTTTTTTACCCTTTTATCTGGCAACAAAACTGACACCTTTTTTTACAAGGAGTCATGTTTATATTGACCACAATACCTGTGGCCGGAACGCAAACAAAAAACAACTCTGATAATGTATGCACTGTCCTTGAAATTGATTGGTCCACACCCGAGACAGCTTTCTTTAGAGCCTCGTCTCACATGGTGTTGGACCAGAAGACGCCAAAAGGCGCACAACTCAAAGACAATGCACCATCAGAGTATAAGAGCTCGGGGTAAGCATTTACAAATGAGGTTTCCAATGGTGCAGTTGGAGGCAGTCGCTCTCCAACAACAACGGAGGGCGGAGGAGCGACGCTCACAACAACGAGCGGAGCGCCGGGTGGCTAAAGCACAGCAGGTTGGCACAGTAGGGGGCAGTGAGGACCAGTGAGGCTGTGGAAGATTTGCGGGCGTGCTTAGACTGTACTGACTGGGATATGTTCACGACTGCTACCAATAGTCTGGATGAACTCACAGAGGCTGTGACGTCCTACATCAGCTTCTGTGAGGACTGCTGTATCCCAACACGTACCAGGGTGAACTTTAACAACAATAAGCCCTGGTTCTCAGCAAAGCTCAGAAGGTTGAGGTTGGAGAAGGAGGAAGCGTTTAGGAGTGGAGATAGAGACAGATTCAAGGAGTCGAAGTACAGGTTTAGCAAAGCGGTGAGAGAGGCTAAACGACTGTACTCAGAGAGACTAAAACACCAGTTATCTACAAACGACGCTGCTTCTGTCTGGAGAGGGCTCAGGCAGATCACCAACTACAAACCCAGAGCCCCCCACACCACTAACGACTCCCGCCTAGCCAACGACCTGAACGAGTTCTACTGTAGATTTGAAAGACAATTGGACTGTCCTGAACCACCCCTTCCAACCCAAGAGGCCCCATCCCCCACCAATACTACAGAGACGACTATCTCCTTTCAGGAGGGAGAAGTTAATAGACTTTTCAAGAGGCAGAATCCACGCAAAGCAGCCGGGCCGGACTCTGTCTCTCCAGCCACCCTCAGGCACTGCGCTGACCAGCTGTCTCCGGTGTTCACCAACATCTTTAACACCTCCCTGGAGACATGCCATGTACCAGCCTGTCTCAAGTCCTCCACCATCATCCCTGTGCCCAAAAAGCTAAGGCCAACAGGACTAAATGATTACAGACCGGTCGCCCTTACATCTGTGGTAATGAAGTCTTTTGAGCGCCTGGTCCTGGCACACCTCAAAGCCATCACAGACCCTCTCCTGGACCCCCTTCAGTTTGCCTACAGAGCCAACAGGTCTGTGGACAATGCAGTTAACATGGCCCTCCACTTCACCCTACAGCATCTGGACGCCCCAGCATCCTACGCCAGGATCCTGTTTGTGGACTTCAGCTCTGCCTTCAACACCATCATCCCTGCCCTGCTTCAGGACAAGCTCTTCCAGCTGAACGTGCCATACACCACCTGTAAATGGATCACAGACTTCCTGTCTGACAGGAAGCAGTGCATTAAGCTGGGAACACAAGTCTCTGGCTCCAGGTCCATCAGCACCGGAACTCCTCAGGGCTGCGTCCTTTCCCCTCTGCTCTTCTCCCTGTATACCAACAGCTGCACCTCCAATCATCTGTCCGTCAAACTATTGAAGTTTGCGGATGACACCACCCTCATTGGGCTGATCTCTGGTGGGGATGAGTCTGACTATAGGTGGGAAGCTGACAATCTGGTGACCTGGTGTAGCCAGAACAACTTAGAGCTAAATGCTCTAAAGACAGTTGAGATGGTTGTGGACTTCAGGAAGAATACAGCACCACTCACCCCCATCACCCTGTTAGACTCCCCAGTCAAAATTGTAGAGTCCTTCCGCTTCCTGGGCACTATTCTCTCCCGGGACCTCAAGTGGGAATTGAACATCAGCTCCCTCACCAAGAAAGCTCAACAGAGGATGTACTTTCTACGGCAGCTGAAGAAATTCAACCTGCCAAAGACAATGATGGTGCAATTCTATACAGCGATCATTGAATCCATCCTCACCTCCTCCATAACCGTCTGGTACGCTGCTGCCACTGCCAAGGACAAGAGCAGACTGCAGCGTATCATCCACACTGCTGAGAAGGTAATTGCCTGCAATCTACCGACCCTCGAGGACCTGCACACGACAAGGTCTATGAGGCGAGCGAGGAAGATTATGGCCGATTTCTCCCACCCTGGACACTCTCTGTTTCAGCTACTCCCCTCCGGCAGAAGGCTTCGGTCCATCAGGACCAAAACCTCACGCCATAAAAACAGTTTCTTCCCATCTGCTGCTGGCCTGTTAAACAAGGCCAAGGGCTAACACTGTTTTTAACATTTGATCTACATAACGACACGTTGCTGATATTAACTATGTTTCCCTATTTGTATTTTTAAATTATATCTTAAAGCTATTTTATATTCGATATTTATTTAATTTTATATACTTCAGCCCCTTAGTGTTAGACTTTTAACCCTTATTATAGTAAGACTTGTTTAAAACTTATTTAAGATTTTAGATTCCTATATGTTGAATGTATGCACCATCCTGCCAAAGTAAATTCCGTGTCAGTGTGAACTTACATGGCGAATAAAACCCTTTCTGATTTCTGTTCTGATTCTGATCAGCCAGTCATCTCAGTCAGTCGACCCGTGGCACCTGGGTCTGCCCCATGACCTCCTGCCAGCGGGCGTTCGACACTTCACGTGGCCTCAAGGTGCACATGGCCTGGCACAAGCGTCGTGGTGACGTCACCGCCACTTAGTGGCGAATGGCGGTTGTTGTGTATAGGTGTGTGTGTACAGGTGTGTACAGTTGTGTACAGGTGTGTACAGGTGTGTGTGTGTGTACTCACCTCCCTTACTGCCCACGCCCCTTCCCCCAACGTGGTCCAGGCCCACAGGAGTACTTCTTGACAACGGCCGTAACCGTGCCGACGCCACCCTGGCGCCACCCGCCACGCCGCCATTGGTCGATCGTGCCGCCGACGCCGCGCTCCCGTTGGTCAGCGACAAAGCTGCCGCCTCATTGGCCAAGCCCATGGTCCCGACGGCTGTGCCATTGGCCAACGTCAAAGCCGAATCCTTCGCCCCCGCGGCGTTCCCGCCCGTCGACGGCGAGGACGCCTCCCCGTTGGCCCAATCCGCTGCCTCCGAAGCGCTGCCGTCCGTCGACGGCAAAGCCGCGTCCCCGTCGGTCAGATCCATCGCCGCGTCGGCGTTCCCGCTCGCCGACCGAGCCGCGCCGCCCTCCCCGGGGAGCGAGGCGGCCGACGCCCGGTCGGCCGCCGGGGCCTCCCCGGCGCGGCCGCCGGGGGCGGCCCTGCCGGGCAGGAAGCTGGGCCTGGACGGGAGCACGGAGAAGCCCGGCGCCCCGAGCAGCACGCAGGAGAGGCGGCAACGCGGGGAGCGGCGCTCCGCGCGGGGGGCGGCCGGCGGCGGCGGCGACGGCGACGACGACGCGACTTGAGGAGGTGGAGGAGGAGGGGGGGGAGAGGAGGGGGATGGCGGTCGTGGAGTCCGGGAGAAGGGGGCCGGGAGGCACGGCGGAGAGAACGGAGAAAGCGGAGACGCGGAGAAGAAGGGAGGTGCGGGGAAGGCGGACGAAGACCCCGGAGGAGAAGAAGACCAGGCGGCGGTGGCGGCGGTGGTGGCGGTGGTGGTGGCGGCGGTGGCGGCGGGTGGCGGCGGTGGTGGCGGCGGTGGTGGCGGTGGTGGTGGCGGCAGTGGCGGTGGCGGCGGTCTCCAGGTTGGGACAGGAGCTCCACAGTGCCCACCGCCGCTGCTGCTGCTGCCTGTGGCTCTCACGCGCCACGCGCAGCGCGTAGTCGCTGTGCACGCCGCTGTTGGGCCGCGGCCGCCCCCCGGCCTCCGCCTCCTTGGTCGGCGAGCGCCTCTTGAGGGGGCGAGCGGCGGCCCCGGCGGGGGGTCCGGCGTCGCGCGACGGCCAGCGCCGCCGCTGCGTCGAGCGGGGGAAGCTGTCGGCGCTGCAGCTCAGCCGGCGACGGTCGCCCCCGGCAACGGTCCCGTCGCCGTGGCGACGGGCGGCCGCCGACTGCTCGTCGCCGCCGGTGACCGCGGTGTGGAGCCTCCCGCCCTCTCCACACACGTCCACGTCCATCGTGCAACTCTTACTGCTGCTGCTGCTGCTGCAAATTTTCCTGAAACTGTTGCTGCTACTGCTGCTGCAACTGCTGCAGCTGTTGCTGCTGCAACTGTTGCTGCAACTCCTGCAGCTGCTGCTAAGGGGCGCCGTCGTGGCAAGGGAATGTTACATCTCTCGCCGGGTATGCAGGAGGTGGTACGCTCGATCCCGACCCTGAAGATGCCTGTCTCTCTCTCTCTCTCTCTCCCCGTGGCGTCGGATTTTCCCCTCCGAATTTAGGGTCGACGTGGCCACGCGCTTAGACGCATTTGTCTCCTGCTACAAATGAATCATTTGGCGGGACCCCAGGGTCCTGCAAAAATCAGGTCAACAATAATAATAATTGTTGTTGTTGTTCAGTCCGCCCACTCGCGACCCCGACAGTAACGCGCCGCCCGCCCAGACTCACGCCGGCAGCGCCGGCGGGTGGCGATCGGCACGACGGGCGCCACCCCGCCGGACAAACGCGAGCCCCGGGGGGCGTCCGCCGCGGTCGCGGGCGGTGGCGGCGGCGGCGGCGGCGACGCCCTCCGGTCGGCCGGCGATCCTCGGCTTCTTTGGCGAGGCGAGCCGCCCGCCCCCCCACCAGGCGGTGAATTTGCCGAGTTCGTGTGAAGTTTCTACTTTTGACGAGGCTTCGTGCCCCGAGTAGCTCCCGACGAGGCCAATCGATCGACGCTGGTTTTGTCGTCGGTAAGGCAACGAGACTCCTGTCGCTACGCGGGGGTTCACACCACGGGGCCGTGATGGGAACCCGGGGTCCCGCCAATTGCTTCAAATGTCCACGCGACGATGACGACGATGACGAAGACGATGATGACGATGACGACGATGACGGCATCAGCCACTTCGTGTGAGCTGTCGTTTGTGATGGCAAAGGTCGCCCATGAAGGAAAATAAAAGCGACGTAGCTGCAGCCCGTTACCTGGTAACAATATAAATAGTTGAGAGTTGCTATTTTAGTTTATTTTAGTTGCTGCTGCTGCAAGCACATTTTGTTTCCGCGGCCGGGCGGGCAAGTGGGCAAGTCCAACCCACAGCAAACTCCTCTCGCTCCTCCCCCTCGCCACGACGCGCAATACGGAGCCCGGAGCGGGAATCCGGAGAGGAATCCGGAGCGGGAATCCGGAGAGGAGCCCGGAGCGGGAATCCGGAGAGGAGCCCGGAGCGGGAATCCGGAGCGGGAATCCGGAGAGGAGTCCGGAGCGGGAATCCGGAGCGGGAATCCGGAGCGGGAATCCGGAGAGGAATCCGGAGCGGGAATCCGGAGCGGGAATCCGGAGAGAAGTCCGTAGCGGGAATCCGTAGCGGGAATCCGTAGCGGGAATCCGGAGCAGGAATCCGGAGCGGGAATCCGGAGAGAAGTCCGGAGCGGGAATCCGAAGCGGGAATCCGGAGCGGCGTGGTCAGGCCCCTCTCTCCGGCCGGCGCTCCGTGCTCCATGTGCCTGCGACCCAGCCTGTAGGGGCACGTGCTGTGAGCGGGCGACACTGTGGCACACGAGGGGGTGGGTGGCCAGCAACCAGTGGCGTCATTTGAGGCCGAGTCGACCTAGGGGAGGCCCAGGACCCGGCTCAGATAACGGTCACTGCTGTGTGTGATCCACCAACCCTTCCCATAGGCCACCCACGTGCTGCACCGCCAACATCCAGCCACCACCTGGCTGCCCAACGACGACTTTGGGAGGCTTGCAAATCTCTGTGCGATCCACCGACCCCGCTCTCTTCGCCCCACACCATCCCACCGGATTCACACCGTTGGTGCCGCGTGTGGCTCACGGGACGCGCCGATTCCACGTTGCCGCGGCGGGATCAAGTCCATCCACATGCCACGCGAGGACTTCCCCCTCGAACTCGCTCGACACGTCACTGCTGTCTCTAGCACGTTGTGTGCATGTGTGTGGGGGTGTGTGTGGGTGTGTGTGTGTGGTGTGTGTGTCGTGTGTGTTTGTGTGTGTGTGGGAGTGTGTGTGTGTGGGGTGTGTGGGGGTGTGTGTGTGTGTGTGTGGTGTGTGTGTGTGTGTGTGCGTGGGTGTATGTGTGTGCGTGGGTGTGTGTGTGTGGGGGGGTGTGTGTGTGTGTGGGGGTGTGTGTGCGTGTGTGTGGGAGTGTGTGTGTGTGGGTGTGTGTGTGTGTGTGGCTGTGTGCGTGTTCGGGTGTGTGGGAAACTACCGCAACCACCCCTATTAACTACCGCAACCACCCCTAGTAACTACCACAACCACCCCCTAGTAACTACCACAACCACCCCCTAGCAACTACCACAACCACCCCTAGTAACTACCACAACCACCCCTAGTAACTACCACAACCACCCCCTAGCAACTACCACAACCACACCCTAGTAACTACCACAACCACCCCCTAGCAACTACCACAACCACCCCTAGTAACTACCACAACCACCCCTAGCAACTACCACAACCACCCCCTAGTAACTACCACAACCACCCCGAGTAACTACCATAACCACCCCTAGTAACTACCACAACCACGCATAGTAACTACCACAACCACCCCTAGCAACTACCACAACCACCCCCTAGTAACTACCACAACCACCCCGAGTAACTACCACAACCACCCCTAGTAACTACCACAACCACCCCCTAGTAACTACCACAACCACCCCCTAGTAACTACCACAACCACCCCTAGTAACTACCACAACCACCCCCTAGTAACTACCACAACCACCCCCTAGCAACTACCACAACCACCCCCTAGTAACTACCACAACCACACCCTAGCAACTACCACAACCACACCCTAGTAACTACCACAACCACCCCCTAGTAACTACCACAACCACCCCTAGCAACTACCACAACCACGCCTAGTAACTACCACAACCACCCCCTAGTAACTACCACAACCACCCCCTAGTAACTACCACAACCACCGCTTACCCATCCACGTAGGCAGCTCCGTGTCTCCCGCACGGTCGGTCACGAACGACAACTACAACAACCCAAAGACAACAACAACCACAACCACCGCCGCCATCGCCACCATCGCCCCAGCTACACCTGGAGACTGGCGACAGGCGCGCCGCGGACACCCCCACAGCAGGCGGGCACGTGAGGACCCCAAAACCTCCTCCTGCTGCTCCCCCCCCACCTCCTCCCCTCGCTTTTATCGCAGGCCCGCGCCCTGGACACCTAAGCCCAGGTCCCACCCTCGGCGTAGCGAAGGACCCCTGTTGCTAGGCGACGCCAAACAATCGACGTTGCCGTGGCAACCACTTTTATTTTTACGTCTAAATATAAGCGAATCGATTAAAGCCGCTTTATCAGAATCTAAAAAACTCGCAACAATTATAATTAATTCACTACGAGATATGTTTCATGATTTAGACGACGAACCATCAATAGCCATCGGTAATATAAATTACTATATAACCAGGTTAATATTTATTAACGCTAACAATGATTAATAGGGGGCGATCATTCATATTAATATACATTATATAATCAAAAGGCGTCATCTGGTCCAACACCAGTGGAGACTAAGGGCTCTAAAAAAAGCCGTCTCTGGTGTGGACCAATCAATTTCAAGGACAGTGCCAATATCTTTATCAGAGTGGTCTATTTTTGTTTGCATTTTGACTGCTTGTGTTGTGGTTATTGCAAACATGATCACTTGTATAAAGGTGTCAGTTTTGGTGCCAGATAAAAGGGTAAACACCTATTACTATATATTAATATTTTTTATTATTGTTACGGCCATCGTGAACTCCCTGAGACCCAGGGCTTGAACCTTGAACCCAGTAACTCAGTGGCTATGACACGGCCATCGTGAACCCCCTGAGACCCAGACCCAGGGCTTGAACCTTGAACCCAGTAACTCAGTGGCTATGACACGGCCATCGTGAACCCCCAGAGACCCAGACCCAGGGCTTGAACCTTGAACCCAGGAACTGTGGCCTTGACACGGCCATCGTGAACCCCCTGAGAGACAGACCCAGGGCTTGAACCTTGAACCCAGGAACTCAGTGGCTATAACACGGCCATCGTGAATCCCCTGAGACCCAGGGCTTGAACCTTGAACCCAGAAACTCAGTGGCCTTGACACGGCCATCGTGAACCCCCTGAGACCCAGGGCTTGAACCTTGAACCTTGAACCCAGGAACTCAGTGGCCTTGACACGGCCATCGTGAACCCCCTGAGAGACAGACCCAGGGCTTGAACCTTGAACCCAGTAACTCAGTGGCCTTGACACGGCCATCGTGAACCCCCTGAGATCCAGACCCAGGGCTTGAACCTAGAACCCAGTAACTCAGTGGCCTTGACACGGCCATCGTGAACCCCCTGAGACCCAGACCCAGGGCTTGAACCTTGAACCCAGGAACTCAGTGGCCTTGACACGGCCATCGTGAACCCCCTGAGACCCAGACCCAGGGCTTGAACCTTGAACCCAGGAACTCAGTGGCCTTGACACGGCCATCGTGAACCCCCTGAGACCCAGGGCTTGAACCTTGAACCCAGTAACTCAGTGGCTATGACACGGCCATCGTGAACCCCCTGAGACCCAGACCCAGGGCTTGAACCTAGAACCCAGTAACTCAGTGGCCTTGACACGGCCATCGTGAACCCCCTGAGACCCAGACCCAGGGCTTGAACCTTGAACCCAGTAACTCAGTGGCCTTGACACGGCCAACGTGAACCCCCTGAGACACCCAGACCCAGGGCTTGAACCTCGAACCCAGGAACTCAGTGGCCTTGACACGGCCATCGTGAACCCCCTGAGACCCAGGGCTTGAACCTTGAACCCAGTAACTCAGTGGCTATGACACGGCCATCGTGAACTCCCTGAGACCCAGACCCAGGGCTTGAACCTTGAACCCGGGATATCAACCTCAAACGTCGTACCTGGTGCGGTGTGTAAAACCATCGCCACTGGGGAGACAAAGGCGGCCAGGCGCTGTGTTGGCCACCCGCCCGCAACTGGACATCTGTAAATGAAGAGCTTCATCGCTCATCGGATTCCTCGGGTATAAAATATTCTGATTGTGTGCGCCACTGTGCCGACCTTCATAGGCGGTGCTGCTGATTCTCGCCCACAGTACTTGCCGCAAACAATTCTGCTTCAGCTTATACGGGCTGGGTACTGAACATCTCCTAGCCACACACATAAACAGCAGCAGCAGCAGGCGTCAGGATCGGGATGAAACCCACGACCACCTGCGTACCAGGCGAGGTAGTTAACATCTCGTCACACAAATATACAGCAGGCATCGTCAGGGTCGGGATGGAACCCACGACCTCCTGTGTACCAGGCGAGGTAGTTAACATCTCCTAGCCACACGCAAACAGCAGCAGCAGGTTTCGTCAGGGTCGGGAGCGAACCCACGACCTCATGTGTACCAGGCGAGGTAGTCAACATCTCCTAGCCACACAAATATACAGCAGCAGGCGTCTTCAGGGTCGGGATGGAACCCTGCCGATGCCACTGTGCCGACCTTTATAGGAGTGGCTGCTGCTGCTGTTGCTGCTGTTGCCGATTCTCGCCCACAGCACTTGCGTCAAACAATGCCTTTCTCACCAGGAGATGAAAATGACGAAGTCCCTTCAACATTTTCACGACGAACCTCCTGGCGGCGATTCTGAGCGCGGTCCGGTGAGGCCGGTCGGGGCGTGCTTGCATTGCCAGATTATCCCAGGGGCAGAAGTTGCAACAAATGTTCCGGGCACCGCACTAAATGCATTCAAACGATCAATTACCGGTTCAGTGATTCTGCACTTGCTCTATGACTATAGTACTATACTGCCCTTCAACTTTTACGAACGACCGAGGGGGTGTGTTAAGGTTGGCGATTTGTCGAATTATCTGGGCTGTATAGCAAATGAAAAAATACAATTACTTTTCTGTGCAAGTTCGACATTTGTGAGAAGAGATTTCCCCCCCTTTTTTTCTGGCAGCAAAACAGCCGCGTTGAGACGTTAAGACGCCAAAACTGAAACCTTTTAACGAGGAATCACGTCCGCAATTAGCCACAATACTTGTGGTCAGAATACAAACAACTCTCACTCTGATAATATGATGATGCATTGTCTTTGAAAAGGATTGGTCCACACCAAAATTTGTGTTTCATATTGATGTGTTTTTTTTTAAATATTACGGCCACTTTATAACATTTGCTACAGACGCTTCGTCCGGCACTGAGCGAGTGCATTGAGTGAGTGGGGTCGGGGGGAGCGGTGGTGCAGCGGTTAGCACGCCTCGCTCCCGGAAGTCGAGTTCAATCCCGGGCAGTGGCGTGACATCGGCGGCGAGTAACACAAACCGCAAGGAGACCCGAGTGGAATCTCGTTGGGCATTCGTGAAGCGTCGATAACAACGATTTCAAACCAACGCCGTTGAAACTATTCGGGATTTTTATGTATTTATTTACACCGATAGGCCAACGAAGTGAGCGGCTTTTCATCATCAACAACATCATCATCGTCATCGTCGTCGCGTGAGCATTTATAAATGATTCTAAACGCGCGGTGACGTTGATTCTGAACGTGCAGGGGACAACCCGGAGGACGAGGAGAAAAATCCACGCGACCACGGAGAGAGAGAGAGACGCGCAGACTCCAAATATACAGCAGCAGCAGGCGTCGTCAGGGTCGGGATGGGACCCACGACCTCCTGTAGACCAGGCGAGGTAGTTAACTTCTCATAGTCACTGTGATGATGATGATGAGAGAGACACGCAGACTCCAAATACACAGCAGCAGCAGGCGTCGTCAGGGTAGGGATGGAACCCACGACCTCCTTTATACCAGGCGAGGTAGTCAACATCTCCTAGGGCTGGAGGGGAGGTGGGAGGGGTGGAGGGGAGGGGGGAGTGGTTCTGTTGTTGTGCACGAAGTGGCCACGTGGTTCTGTTGTTGTGCACGGGGGGGCTATGTGTGGGGGGGGGGGCTATGTGGGGGGGGCTATGGGGGGGGGGGGGGCTATGTGGGGGAACTATGTTGTGCCACTTCGTGCACAACAACAGAACCACGTGGCCACTTCGTGCACAACAACAGAACCACGTGGCCACTTCGTGCACAACAACAGAACCACGTGGCCACTTCGTGCACAACAACAGAACCACGTGGCCACTTCGTGCACAACAACAGAACCACGTGGCCACTTCGTGCGCAACAACAGAACCACGTGACCACTTCGTGCACAACAACAGAACCACGTGGCCACTTCGTGCGCAACAACAGAACCACGTGGCCACTTCGTGCACAACAACAGAACCACGTGGCCACTTCGAGCACAGAACCTCGTCCTGATGATGCTGGGCGCGGTTTCAAGTGAAACGTCGTCCTTGTCGACAGGGAGGTGTGGGGGTGGGGGTGTGAGTGGGTGTGTGTGATTAAGGGTGTATGTGTGATGAAGGGTGTATGTGTGAGTGGGTGTGTGTGAGTGGGTGTATGTGTGATGAAGGGTGTATGTGTGAGTGGGTGTGTGTGATTAAGGGTGTATGTGTGAGTGGGTGCGTGTGACCTCCTGCCAGCGGGCGTTCGACACTTCACGTGGCCTCAAGGTGCACATAGCCTGGCACAAGCGTCGTGGTGACGTCACCGCCACTTAGTGTCGAATGACGGTTGTTGTTGTGTGTGGGTGAGTGTGTGAGGGTGTGTGTGGGGGTGTGGGTGAATGTGTGTGGACAAAACAACCCCCTACCTCCTCGCGGTGCCGGACGGGCAACTCTGTCGTGGACAGTGCTGTGGGGAGAGGGCCAATTCCGATTGGCCCCTCTCCTCAAAGCGTCTGTGTCCACCACAGGGGCTAAACGGGGGCTCTGGACGGGTGCGAGGGGCTAGTAACCCCTCCACCTTCAAAAAATTACCACGAAACCACGACTTAAATATATAACTAATAAGCTTGTGCCGGAGGCCCCGGGGGGACAGGCGTCTATGACGTCTCCTGGCCAAACCCCAATTGGCGGAGCCAGGAGATTGAATCTCTACCCTCGGGGCTCCTCCAGAAACAATGAAAAGCCACTACGGATGGCCACGTGGAATGTTCGAATGCTCACTGCGGAGGAGAAGCTACCACTCCTCTGTCAGGAGCTGGACCGGTACCGCCTGGATCTCTGTGGCATTCAGGAGGTCCGGTGGACCGGCTCTGGCTCCTGCCACCATGAGGGGTGGACAATCCTCTACTCGGGGCAGCAGACTGCCAAACAACAAGGTGTGGCTCTTCTTTTGAACAAAAGAATAAAGGGGGCGTGGGAGCGTGGCGGCGAGGTGTGGGAAGCTGTAAGCCCCAGGCTACTTTGGGCTCGCCTTCCCATCAACCGGAGGCTAGGAGTGGTGGTCGTGGTTACTTATGCCCCCACCGAAGATGAACATCCGTGGAGGGATGCAGGCAAAGCCGATGAGTCAGATGCCTTCTATGACCTGTCACAGGTGCTGGCTAAAGTGGCCCCTCGGGATAGAGTCATCTTGTTGGGTGACTTCAATGCCCGAGTTGGTCATGATGCTGGCACCTGGTCTGGAGTGATTGGAGGGCATGGGCCAGATCAGCTCAATAACAACGGTAGGAGGCTGCTAGGTTTTTGTGCAGCCCATGGGCTTGTAATTACCAACATGTTGTTCCGGCATCGGCGCATCCACACAACATCATGGATGCATGCCGGGTCCAAGCAAGAACATCTGCTGGACTACATAGTGACGGACCAGCGGATGCGAGCCCATGTCCTTGACACCAGGACATACCGTGGAGCTGATCTGCCCTCTGACCATCGACTAGTCATCTGTAAGATGCGCCTGCCATTCTTCCACTCTGGTGATGGGTGTACACCCAGGACCCCATTCCAACCTAAAGTGGCCTGGTCCCAGTTATCTGATGAAAGTTGCAAGCGAGAATTTCATCATCGCGTGCGGCTGGGGTTGGCATCGTCCCCCACTCCTCCTGATATCGAGGGTAAATGAGCGAGGTTTAGGACTGTGACTCATGCAGCTGCAATGGCTGCTTGGGGTACACGGTCCAGACCTCCCCAGAGACCCTTGGCTGGCAGAGGAGGTGTTCAGGATGGTTGAGAAAAAGCGACAGGCCCACTGTCATCGGCTACAGAATCCCACGTCAGAGAATGAGGAGGCTTACCGCAGCCTTCGCTCGGAGGTTTGGAGAGCCGTGAGGCGCTGCAAGGATGGGTGGTGGTCGCGGGTTGCTGAGGAGATGGAGTCTGCCTCAGTGGCCCGCGATCACAAATTCTATTTAACTCCATCAAAAAAGTAACCTGCAGCGCCACACCTATTACCATCATTAGGGGAAAAAACCGTGATCCAATCTCCGACCCCCAGGAACAGGTTTGCAGATTTGCTGAGCATTTCTGTAAGGTCCTGGGGGAGGGGAAATCCCTCAGCCAGGAAAACATCGTGGCACAAAATGAGGATGACTCTGCTGAGGCTGCAGTGCCTCAAATATTGGAAGAAGCCACCCCCTGTGAGTGGCTGGCTGAGGTGTCATCTGTTGAGGAAGTTCTGAGGGCGATCCGGAGTCTGAGACCAGGAAAGGCAGCGGGCAGAGATGATCTCCCAAGCGAAATGCTGAGGGAGGGTGGCGTTTGTGCACAGACTGTCCTATATGACATCATAATAACAGTCTGGACCACTGGACAGGTTCCGCAGGATTGGAAGGATGCCCTGGTGGTCCCCCTCTTTAAGAAGGGGGACCGCACAGACTGTAACAACTACAGGGGCATCTCACTTCTCAGTGTGCCGGGAAAGGTCCTGGCAATGATCATTCAACATCGCCTTGCCAGGCACGCTGAGGAGAGGCTTGCGGAGCCCCAATACGGTTTCTGGAAAGGGCGGTCTGGCACAGATGCCATATTTTCTGTCCGTCTGCTACAGCAGAGGTGTAGGGAATTCCAACAAGACCTACATCTCTGCTTTATTGACCTGGTCAAGGCCTATGATACCAACAGTAGGCCTGGGCTCTGGGTTGTTCTTCGTGCTTTTGGACTCCCTGACCCTCTGTTCACGATCATTAAGGACCTTCATGATGGTGAGCGGGCCCGGGTAAAACTACGTGGCCGGGAGTCAGAGCCATTCCCTGTACACTTTGGGGTGCGACAGGGATGTCCTCTGGCTCCCACATCATTTAACATCTATTTTGACCACGTAGTTCATGAATCCTTCAATAGCTGTACTGGGGGAAACTACATTTGGTACAGATGTAATGGGAGGCTGATCGATGCCTGGGTGCGGTCAAGGGATGGCTCCCTATTGCTCAACCATGTTATGTACGCCGATGATTTGGTAATAGTTGCTCATTCAGAGGAGGAGTTGGAGACGCTGCTGCTGAGACTGGAGCGTGCCACTAAGAGGTGGGGCCTTACCATCAGCCCCACCAAAACTAAGCACCTGCCTGGGTATTTTGTACCATCGGACACTCCACCCCCACAAATCCCAATCGGTGATGGGGCAGTTGTGGAGAGAGTGGAGAGTTTCCCATACCTGGGCAGTGTGCTTATGACCGGCTCCAGTTTAACAGCAGAGGTCTCACTCCGAATCAGTCGAGCGGCAATATCTTTTCATCGGTTGCGTAACGCTGTGTGGAAGCTACCTGGTCTATCGCTCCGCACTCAGCTTCAGGTCTTCTCGGCCACGGTCATTCCCTCCCTTCTCTACGCTTGCGAAACGTGGACCCCCCTAACGGAACATCTTCGCCGGTTAGAAACATTTAGGCTGGCCTGCCTACGATCCATCCTGGGTTTAACCAGACTGGATTGTGTGAGGAGCTCACAAATCCTTGAAAGATCTGGGCAAGGTCCCATCGGTGAGCTCCTCCGGCGGGGAAGGCTGCGATGGCTGGGTCACGTAGCCCGCATGCCCAGCCACCGCATGCCGAAACAGCTTTTGTTCGTCCGGATCGAGGGGGCTAAGCGGGCGCGGCACGGGCTAGAGAAGAGATGGAGTGACGTGGTACAGGAGGACGTGGAGCTGAGTGGACTTGCCGATGACTGGTACCAGCGGTGTCAAGATCGGCCTCTGTGGAGGAGGCTCGTGAAGGATGCTACTGGGCAGTTGGAGGCAGTCGCCCTCCAACAACAACGGAGGGCGGAGGAGCAGTGAGGGGAGGTGGCAGTGAGGAGGTGGCAGTGAGGAGGGGCAGTGAGGAGGGGCAGTGCCGGATGAAGCTCGTGCCGGCCCTGCAGTATATCTTATTAGAAAGAGGCCCTAAATACATGAAAAAAACACATTAAAGTCACGTAGATCGGTTCAAAATAATAATAAAAAACTATTCCTGCAGTCACAAAAGCTTCAAGTCAACATTTAACAAATATTAAAATACACAAATGTTTAACTTGCATAGTAAAGTAATTGTATATTTTTTTATTTGCTTTTCACGGTCAGATAATACGACAAATCGCTAACCTTAAACACCCAGTCGTTCGTAAATGTTGAAGGGCAGTATAGTACTATAGTCCTAGAGCAAGTGCAGAATCACTGAACCGGTAAATTGATCGCGTGACAGCGTTTAGTGTGGCCCGGAACATTTATATAGCGACTTCTACTCCTGGGATAATCCGGCACGGGTGAGGGGGGGGTGAGGGGGGTGAGGGGGGGGTGGTGAGGGTGGTGAGGGGGGTGAGGGGGGGGGGGGGTGGTCAGGGGGGGGTGGTGAGGGGGGTGAGGGGGGGTGGTGAGGGGGGGTGGTGAGGGTGGTGAGGGGGGTGAGGGGGGGGGTGGTCAGGGGGGGGTGGTGAGGGTGGTGAGGGGGGTGGTGAGGGTGGTGAGGGGGGGTGGTGAGGGGGGGTGGTGAGGGGGGTGAGGGGGGGTGGTGAGGGTGGTGAGGGGGGTGAGGGGGGTGGTGAGGGTGGTGAGGGTGGTGAGGGGGGTGAGGGTGGTGAGGGGGGTGAGGGGGGGTGAGGGTGGTGAGGGGGGTTGAGGGGGAGCACCAGTGCGGCGTTGTCGACAACGCCAGCGGCAGGCGATGGTGACGAGGAGTTGTACCCAGGCGGGGCACCGGGACGTGGTCGTTTGGGCCGAGGGGGGGGGGTAAAGTCTCAGCGAGGCTCCACTTCACAAGGACCCTCCTCCACCTCCACCACCTCCTCCACCTCCACCACCTCCTCCACCACCTCCTCCTCCTCCACCTCCTCCTCCACCTCCTCCACCACCTCCTCCTCCACCACCTCCTCCTCCACCTCCTCCTCCTCCACCTCCTCCTCCACCTCCACCACCTCCTCCACCTCCACCACCTCCTCCTCCACCACCTCCTCCACCTCCTCCTCCTCCTGCTGCTGCTCCCCCACCCGCTGTGTCAACATCGTTTTTTTGAGCGGGCGGGGAGGCGATGTCGACTCACAAACTCCGTGCGTCGAGGTTGTTCTCAAGAGTGTACGTGTGTGTCTGTGTCTCCGTGTGTCTCTGTGTGTATGACTGTCTGTCGGAGTGTGTCTGTGTCTCCGTGTGTCTCTGTCTGTCTCTGTGTCTGTGTGTGTCTGTGTCTCTGTGTGTGTCCGTGTGTCTCCGTGTGTATGTCTCTGTGTCAGTGTGTCTGTCTTTGTGTGTGTCTCTGTGTGTGTCTCCGTGTGTCTCTGTGTGTCGGTGTGTGTCTGTGTATGTCTGTGTCTCTGTGTGTCTGTGTGCGTGTATGTCTGTGTGTCGGTGTGTGTGTCTGTGTCTCTGTGTGCCTCTGTGTCTCCGTGTGTCTCTGTGTGTATGTCTCTGTGTCAGTGTGTCTGTCTTTGTGTGTGTGTCTGTGTGTCTCTGTGTGTCGGTGTGTGTCTGTGTATGTCTGTGTCTCTGTGTGTGTCTGTGTGCGTGTATGTCTGTGTGTCGGTGTGTGTCTGTGTCTCTGTGTCTCTGTGTGTCTCTGTCTCTGTGTGTCGGTCGACTCAGCAACAAGGAGGTGCTGGCCACCCACCCCCTCGCGTGCCGTGCCGGCCTTCATAGCTGCTGCTGCTGCTACTCGCTAGCAGCACTTGTCCCAACAGCATGTGGAGGCTACACGGGGGGTCTTTGTGAGGATGGAGGCGGATGGAGGTGGATGCGTGCTGCGTGGAGGGAGGGGCGTAGGTGGTGTGGGGGAGGAGCGGGAGGAGGGGGAGAGAGGAGAGGGAGGAGCGTAGGTGGTGTGGGGGAGGAGCGGGAGGGAGAGGGAGGAGGGGCGTAGGTGGTGTGGGGGAGGAGCGGGAGGGAGAGGGAGGAGGGGCGTAGGTGGTGTGGGGGAGGAGCGGGAGGGAGAGGGAGGAGGGGCGTAGGTGGTGTGGGGGAGGAGCGGGAGGGAGGAGTGGGGTGGTGATGCAGGGAGGGAGGGAGATGAGGGAGGAGTGGGGTGGTGATGCAGGAAGGAGCGGGAGGGAGATGAGGGAGGAGTGGGGTGGTGATGCAGGAAGGAGCGGGAGGGAGATGAGGGAGGAGTGGGGTGGTGATGCAGGGAGGGAGGGAGATGAGGGAGGAGTGGGGTGGTGATGCAGGGAGGGAGGGAGATGAGGGAGGAGTGGGGTGATGTGGGGAGGGAGGGAGATGAGGGAGGAGTGGGGTGGTGATGTGCGTGGTTGTGGCAGCGACAGATGCCGCGAGTCGGTGCCGTGGCGTCACCGCAGACTCGGGCAGAGCCGCGGGGAGACTGCAGCGATAGGACAGGCGGACGGACACACACACACCACACACACACAGGACACACCACACACACACAGGACACACCACACACACACAGGACACACACCACACACACAGGACACACACCACACACACAGGACACACACCACACACACAGGACACACACCACACACACACAGGACACACCACACACACACAGGACACACACCACACACACACAGGACACACCACACACACACAGGACACACACCACACACACAGGACACACACCACACACACAGGACACACACCACACACACACAGGACACACCACACACACACAGGACACACACACACCACACATACAGGACACACACAGGACACACACCACACACACAGGACACACACCACACACACAGGACACACACCACACACAGGACACACACAGGACACACCACACACACAGGACACACACAGGACACACACACAGGATACACCACACACAGGACACACACCACACACACACAGGACACACAGGACACACACCACACACACAGGACACACCACACACACAGGACACACACACAGGATACACCACACACAGGACACACACCACACACACACAGGACACACCACACACACACAGGACACACAGGACACACACCACACACACAGGACACACCACACACACAGGACACACACAGGACACACACACAGGATACACCACACACAGGACACACACCACACACAGGACACACACCACACACAGGACACACACCACACACACACAGGACACACAGGACACACACCACACACACAGGACACACCACACACACAGGACACACACAGGACACACACACAGGATACACCACACACAGGACACACACCACACACAGGACACACACCACACACAGGACACACACCACACACACACAGGACACACCACACACACACAGGACACACAGGACACACACTGCACACACACATACCGCTCACACCGCACACACAAACGCACACCCACCACATGCACACACACCGCACGTACACACCGCACGCACACACACACCACACACACACACCCACGGACAGTGCAGACAAGACAGGCCGTCTAACGCACAGACTAATCGAGAGAGACACACGCACGAAGGGGACAGACGCAAAACACAACCAATGAGACCCTCAATGTTGAAACGCGGTGCAGAGTTGCGCTTATGGACGGTCACGACTCTGCTGCCGATGAGATGCGGGGAGGAAGGTCCGAACGGCTGACGAGATGTGTCAAGGAGATACTTTTATTTGCTCAGCGTGGAAGGACGTCGCCTGCTCGTTGTTCTGTAACCGACGTTCTCCATCGACGACGCAGATGACTCGTTGGTGTTGTGTGCGATTGTGTTCTGTTTAAAGTCCGACCCCCGTGTCTTATCAGTGACCGTCTCCGGCCCGTAAACATCTGGGCAGTTCCGTGATGGTTCAAGCGATGCCGAACATCTGCCGATGAGGCGCTTGAACGACGATCGCCGGTCCCTTGCCGACAAGCATCGTGGACAGCTCGGCCATCGGTTCATCAAGCGAGCCCGACTCTGCTGCCGATGAGACGCTTCACGTCGAAACCGATCGTTGATTCCGAACGTCTGCGGGCACACACACCACACATACACACACACCGCACCGCACACATATACACCGCACACACACAGACACCGCACACACACACACACTCCGCGCACACACACACCGCACACACACACACCGCACACACACCGCACACACACACACACCACACACACACACACCGCACACACACACACACCGTACACACACACTCCGCACACACACACACACCGCGCACACACACGCACACACACCGCACGCACACACACACCGCATACACACACCGCACACACACACACCGCGCACACACACACACACCGCACACACACCGCGCACACACACACACACACCGCACACACACACACCGCACACACACACACACCGCACACACACACCGCACACACACACCGCATACACACACCGCACACACACACACCGCACACACACACACCGCACACACACACACACCGCACACAGACACACACCGCACACACAGACTGCACACACACACACACCGCACACACCGCACACACACACCGCACACACACACAGACACACACCGCACACACACACCGACACACACCGCACACACACACCGCACACACAGACCGCACACACACACACACACCGCACACACACACACACACCGCACACACACACCGCACACACACACACACCGCACACACACACACACCGCACACACACACACCGCACACACACCACACACCACACACCACACACCACACACACACACCACACACACACACACACTGCGGGCAGTTCACCGGCAAGGTCGATCGAGCGAGCCTCAAAGCTGCCGACGAGCGCGGCTCTGCTGGCGCCCGCCGCCGCCGGCCGCGCGGGCCACGGAGGCGGTGGTGCGCGCGTTACAAAAACACCGCTCGCTCGCTCTCTACGCCCGTGGAGTTTCTACGCGGAGAGACGGACACACGGCGAGGGGGGTGGGGGCGGACCGCCCCCGCTCGGCCTTCCCAGGCTCGGCGGGGCGCCGGCGCCGCGGGAACCGCGCCCCCCCTTCACAGGCTCAACACCGAGCCCTGGCTCAGCAGGCCCCACTGCAGCGCCTTGCCCTTAGGCCTCAACTTGGACGCCGCCGTCACCCGACCGTCGTCGCCGGCGTTGCCGGCGGCGGTGTCGCCGGCGCCGGCGGCGTCGCCGGCGGCGGCGCGACTCCTCGCCGGCGAGGCCGCCCTGGCGAGCGACGGCGTCGACCCGGCCAGGGCCCGCGCCCCGCCGGGCCACAGCGGGAGGAAGGAGGGGCGGGGGGGGAGGGCGGGAGAGGAAGGCGACGATGACGACGAGGCGGCGGCGGCGGCGGCGACGGTCGGCGCCGCCGCCGCCGTCACCGCCGCGGCGCCGTCTCTGGACGCCGGCACCGCCACGGCGCCGCCACCGCTGCTGCCGTACGGAATCTGCTGCTGCTGCTGCTGTTGGTGTTGGTGGTGGTGGTGTTGTTGCTGTTGTTGTTGTTGTGGCTGTTGTTGCTGTTGTTGTTGCTGCGGTTGTTGTTGTGGCTGGCGCGAGGAGAAGCTGGCCGGCCCGTAGACGTTGCGCACCAGCAGGAGGCAGTCGGAGCAGCAGCGCGAGCAGTCGCCCGTGGCGGCGAGCACGCGGCGACACGCCGGGCAGAGGAGGTCGCTCACCTCGTCCCACACCTCCGACACGGCCTGCAACGTCATCGTCAACATCGTCGTCAACATCGTCGTCAACGTCATCGTCAACATCGTCATCAACATATAGGAATAGGTTTCGCCCCTTTAACTGGCACAAAATCTGACACCTTTATTCAAGGCATCGTGTTTGCAATAACCACAACACAAGCAGTCAAAATGAAAACAAAAAGAGGCAACTCTGATAATGATATTGGCACTGTCCTTGAATTTGATTGGTCCACACCCGAGACGGCTTTCTTTAGAGCCATTTAGTCTCCATTGGTGTTGGACCAGAAGACGCCAAAAGGCGTACAACTCAAAAACAGCGCCACTATCAGAGTACTGAGGGCTCGGGGTGAGCATTTACATTATGAGACCTCCTTTGCCAGTAACAAAAGGGTGAAACCTATTCCTATATCTTGTTACTGGCAAAGGAGGTCTCATAATGTAAATGCTCACCCCAAGCCCTCAATACTCTGATAGTGCGCTGTTTTTGAGTTGTACGCCTTTTGGCGTCTTCTGGTCCAACACCAGTGGAGACTAGGCTCTAAGAAAAGCCGTCTCGGGTGTGGACCAATCAAATTCAAGGACAGTGCATATTATTATCAGAGTTGTCTTTTTTGTTTGCATTTTGACTGCTTGTGTTGTGGTTATTGCAAACATGATGCCTTGAATAAAGGTGTCAGTTTTTGTGCCAGTTAAAAGGGTGAAACCTATTACTATATCTTGTAACTGGCAAAGGAGGTCTCATAATGTAAATCGTCATCAACATCGTCATCAACATCGTCATCGTAATCAACATCGTCATCGTAATCAACATCGTCCTCAACATCGTCATGGTCATCAACATCGTCATCGTCATCATCGTTTCGAGGGACGGAGGAGGATGCTCACCTCGTCCCACACCTCCGACACGGCCTGCAACGTCATTGTCAACATCGTCATAAACATCGTCATAAACATCGTCATCGTCATCAACATCGTCATCGTCATCAACATCGTCATCAACATCGTCAACATCGTCATCGTCGTCAACATCGTCATCAACATCGTCATCGTCATCGTCATCAACATCGTCATGGTCATCAACATCGTCATGGTCATCAACATCGTCATCGTAATCAACATCGTCATCAACATCGTCATGGTCATCAACATCGTCATCGTCGTTTCGAGGGACGGAGGATGCTCACCTCGTCCTACACCTCCGACATGGCCTGCATCGTCAACATCGTCACCATTGTCATCAACATCGGCATCGTAATCGTCATCGTAATCGTCAAGATCGTCATCGTCAAGATCATCGTCATCGTAATCGTCAAGATCATCGTCATCATAATCGTCATCGTAATCATCATCGTAATCGTAAGATCATCGTAATCGTCATCGTGATCGTCATCGTGATCGTAATCGTCATCGTCATTGTAATCGTCATTGTAATCGTCAAGATCATCGTCAAGATCATCGTCAAGATCATCGTCAAGATCATCGTCAAGATCATCGTCAAGATCATCGTCAAGATCATCGTCAAGATCATCGTCAAGATCATCGTCAAGATCATCGTCGACGTAGTCACGACGAGCGGGTGGGTGAGCAGGTTGGTGAGCGGGTGGGTGAGCAGGTCGGTGAGTGGGTGAGTGAGTGAGAGGGTGAGTGGGTGGGTGAGTGAGTGGGTGAGTGAGTGGGTCGATGAGTGGGTGGGTGAGTGAGTGGATGAGTGAGTGTGTGAGTGAGTGGGTCGATGAGTGGGTGGGTGGGTCGGTGAGTGAGTGGTTGAGTGAGTGGGTGAGTGGGTGATTGAGTGGGTGGGTGAGTGGGTGGGTGAGTGGGTCGGTGAGTGGGTGGGTGAGTGGGTGGGTGAGTGGGTCGGTGAGTGGGTCGGTGAGTGGGTCGGTGAGTGGGTCGGTGAGTGGGTCGGTGAGTGGGTGGGTGAGTGGGTGGGTGAGTGGGTCGGTGAGTGGGTGGGTGAGTGGGTGGGTGAGTGGGTGGGTGAGTGAGTGAGTGAGTGGGTGAGTGAGTGGGTGGGTGAGTGAGTGGGCGGGTGGGTGGGTGGGTGGGTGGGTGAGTGAGTGGGCGGGTGGGTGGGTGGGTGAGTGAGTGGGCGGGTGGGTGGGTGAGTGGGCGGGTGAGTGAGTGAGTGGGTGAGCGGGTGAGTGAGTGGGTGAGTGAGTGGGTGGGTGAGTGGGTGGGTGAGTGAGTGGGTGAGTGGGTGAGTGAGTGGGTGGGTGAGTGAGTGGGTGAGTGGGTGAGTGAGTGGGTGGGTGGGTGGGTGAGTGGATGGGTGAGTGAGAGGGTGAGTGAGTGAGTGGGTGAGTGAGTGGGTGAGTGAGTGGGCAGGCGGGTGGGTGGGTGAGTGGGTGAGTGGGTGAGTGAGTGAGTGGGCGGGCGGGTGGGTGAGTGGGTGAGTGGGTGAGTGAGTGAGTGAGTGGGTGGGTGAGTGAGTGGGTGAGCACCTTGCGGTCGCGCTCCCCCTGCCGCGGGGGGGCCAGCCCCCCAACCCCTCCACCTCCACCGCCTCCCCCACCGCCACCGCCACCATCGCTGCCGGCCCCCGCCCTCCGCCTCGGCGCAACCACGACCGCGTCCCCGGCCCGGCACGGACGCGGCACCGCCGGCACCGGCGCCGCCACCTCCTCGGCGCCGAGCCACTCGTCTCTGCGTCCTTGCTGCTTCGCCGACACGGCGGTGGCGGCGGTCACCGCGGCGCCGGCCGGCGCCTGCAGGTGCGGCCGCGGCTGCGGCTGTTGTTGTTGTTGTTGGGGCGGCTCGTCGTCGGAGAAGGGGGTGGTGAGGCCGCAGCTCTCCTCCTCCTCCTCCTCCTGGTCGCTCAGCAGCTCGTAGAGAGCGTCCCCGCTGTACGTGTCTCGTGGGAAGCCGCCGCCGCCTCCCTGCCGCTGCTTCCCGCCGCCGCCGCCCCCCGCGCGGCCGACGGCACCGGCGGCGGCGGCGGCGGCGGCCGCGGGGAACGACGAGGAGGAGGAGGAACCGCGCCCGCAGTCCGTGGCGCAGCTATCGTCGTCCGGGCCGGGCGTGGCGAGCTCGCAGTAGCCCTCGTCGCTCGTCTGCTGCGAGTGCAGCTCGCTCTGCGGGCTCAGCGGCTCCGCCAAACGCTCGACCGCCGGCTCCGCGGAAGCCGGCGCCGCCGCGGCGGCGCCGGCTTCCGCGCCGCCCGGCGCCGCGAACGCCGGGGCGACGCCGGCCGCCGCCGCCGCCGCCGCGGGCACCTCGTCGTCGTCGTCGTCGTCGTCCCACGGCTCGGCGAGGATGGGCGGCGCTGCCATGCCCTCCCCGCCGCCCTGGTACGACGACACGGCGCCGCCGGCGCCGCCGCCGCCGGCGCCGTCGCCGGGCGCGGCAAGGGCCAGCGGCACCTCCACGTCGTCGTCGTCGGCAAAGCCCTCGCCGCAGCCGGTGAGCGAGTCGAAGCTCTTGAGGGACGCCACGTCGCCGAACAGCGCGCTCAGCCCGTCCGACGACAGCTCCGACCCCTCCCGCGTCTCCCCCTCCGCCCCCGGCGCCGACGGCGGCGCCGGCGACGGCGTTGCCGGCGCCACGGCCCTCGACGCCGGCGTCGTCACCGAAATGACGATCGTCGTCGTCGTCGTCGCGGTAGCGGACGGCGGCGCCGGTTGCCGCCGTGCTCGCGCCGGAGTTGTCGGCCTCCGATCGAGGTCGGCGACGGCACCGCCGCCGTCATCGCCGGCGCCGTCGTCGCCGCCGCACCGACCGCCGCCCTCCTTCCCCTTCTTACTCCGGCGCAGGCCGAAGAGCCGGCGGAAGCTCTTGGCCTTGCTCTTCCCCGCCGGCGCCGTCTCTTCCCCGGCCGCGTCGGCCGTGCCGGGCGCCGGCGCCGCGTCGGCCTGCCGAGGGCTCCCGGCGAAGCTCAGCGAGGCCACCAGCCGGCTCTTCTTGCGGCGCCCTCCGCCGCGGCCCTCCAGGGTGCCGGCGCCGCTGTGCAGCGACGCGCCGTCGCTCGCCCCCTCGCCGGCGCCGTCGAGTCCCCCGTCGAGGGTGCGGCTCTTCCCGAGCGCGGCGCGGGCGCGCCGGCTCTCCAGCAGGTTCGAGATGGCGGCCACCGGGTTGGCACGCACCAGAAGGCGCTTGAGGCGGCTGCCGCCTCCGCCGCCGGCGACGGCGTCGGCGCCGTCGCCGGGAGGGTCGCGGGACGCCGCTCGTCGCCGGGCGCCGCCCGCGGCGTCTCCGTCCGCCTCGCCCCCCACCTCCTCCTCCTCCTCCTCGTCCTCGTCCTCCCCGGCTGAGCGGATCGAGTCCGGGAGGGCGCCGGCGCCGTCGCCGGCGCCGCCGGGGGAGTTCATGGAGCCGGCGAAGGTTCAGCGGCGAGGGGAGAGAGGCATCCTGGGGAGCGAGGGGAAGAGCACGTGGTGGGATAGGGGTGGTTGCGTGTGTGTTGGGTGTGCGTACATTGGGCGAGTCTTGGTGTGCGTGTTGGGTGTGTGTGCATTGGGCGCGTGTACGTTGAGTGCGTGTTCAGGTGTGTGCGCTGGGCGTGTGTACGTTGGGTGTGTGTGTGATGGGTGTGTGCGTGTTGGGTGTGTGTGCGTGTACGTTGTGTGTGCGTTGGGCGTGTGCACATGGCAGGCGCTCGCAGGCGCGGTGAGCTCAACGCGACGTGGTATGGCACTCCGAAGCCGTCTTGGGTCTGCTGCGCCTTAAACAAAATGTTAACAAGTAAAATTATGTAAGTATGGGGGAGTGTCTGTGTTTTGAAGTGATACGCACGGTACGCCGTGCGTTTACGCGTGCGAGTTTGTGTGTGTGTGCGCGCGCGTTTGTCAATGTGGCACGGGCTAGAGAAGGACTTTGCCGATGGCCGGTAACCAGCAGCCAAAAACGACCTCTGTGGAGGAGGCTCGTGAAGGACGCTGCTGCTGCTGGGCAGTCTGAGGCAGGAGCGACGTTCACAACAACGAGCGGAGCGCCGGGCGGCTAAAGCGCAGCGAGTAGGCACAGTAAGGGGCACAGCTGGTGGTGCATCTGCCAGTCATCTCAATCAGCCAACCCATTGGCACCTGCAGGGTCTGTCCCGTGACCTCCTGCCAGCGGCGAGCCTTCCACGACACACGTGGCGTCAAAATGTACCTGGCCTGGCACAGGTGCCGTGGTGACGTCACCATCACTTAGTGGCGAATGGCGGTTGTTGTTGTTGTGTTGTGTGTGTGTTTTCGTTGGCAAAAACAACCCCCTACCTCCTCGTGGTGCCGGACGGCAACGTTGTGGTGGGCAGTGCCGTGGGGGGTGGGCCAATGTAGATTGGCCTTTCCCTTCATGGCATTTGTAACCACCACAGTGGCCAAATGGGGGCTTTGCATGGGTGCGAGGGGCTGGTAACCCCTTCACCTTCAATTTAACTACCACTAAACTACGAGGTAAAAAAATGTATTAAGCTTGTGCCGGAGGCCCTGGGGGGACAGGCGTCTATGACGTCTCCTGGCCAAACCCCATTTGGTGGAGCCAGGAGACTGAATCCTTACCCTCGGGGCTCCTCCAGAAACAACAAAAAGCCACTACGGATGGCCACATGGAATGTTCGAACGGTCACTGCGGGGGAGAGGCTGCAACTCCTCTGTCGGGAGCTGGACCGGTGCCGCCTGGATCTCTGTGGTTTTCAGGAGGTTCGGTGGACCAGCTCTGGCTCCGGCCACCAAGAGGAGTGGACAGTCCTCTACTCGGGGCAGGAGACTGCCAAACAACAGGGAGTGGCTGTTCTTCTGAACAAAATAATGAAGGGGGCGTGGGAGCGAGGCGGTGAGGTGTGGGAAGCTGTAAGCCCCAGGCTACTTTGGGCTCACCTTCCCATCAACCAGAGGCGAGGATGGTGGTCGTGGTGACTTATGCCCCCACCGAAGATGAACATCCGTGGAGGGATGCAGGCAAGGCCGATGAGTCAGATGCCTTCTATGACCTCCTGTCACAGGTGCTGGCTAAAGTGGCCCCTTGGGATAGAGTCATCTTGTAGGGTGACTTCAATGCCCGAGTTGGTAATGATGCTTGCACCTGGTCTGGAGTGATTGGAGACATGGTCCAGATCAGCTCAATAACAACGGTAGAAGTCTGCTAGACTTCCGTACAGCCCATGGGCTTGTAATTACCAACACGCTGTTCCGGCATCGGCGCATCCACACAACATCATGGATGCATGCTGGGTCCAAGCAAGAACATCTGCTGGACTACATAGTGACAGAACTGCGGATGCGGGCCCATGTTCTTTACACCAGGACCTATCGTGGAGCTGATTTACCCTCTGACCATCGACTTGTCATCTGTAAGATGTGCCTGCCATTCTTCCACTCTGGTGGTGGGTATACACCCAGGACCCCATTCAAACCCAACGTGGCATGGTCTCAGCTAGCTGATGAGAGTTGCAAGCGAGAATTTCATCATCGCTTGCAGCTGGGGTTGGCATCGTCCCCCACTCCTGATGTCGAGGGTAAATGGGCGAGGTTTAGGACTGTGGCTCATGCAGCTGCAATGGATGCTTTGGGTACACGGTCCTCAGAGACCCTGGCTGACAGAGGTGTTCAGGCTGGCTGAGAAAAAGCGACAGGCCCACTGTCATCGTCTACAGCATCCCACGTCAGAGAACGAGGAGGCTTACCGCAGCCTTCGCTCGGAGGTTCGGAGAGCCGTGAGGCGCTGCAAGGATGGGTGGTGGTCGCGGGTTGCTGAGGAGATGGAGTCTGCCTCAATGGCCCGCAAACACAAATCGCTCTTTAATTCCATCAAAAAGTAACCTGCAGCGCCACACCTATTACCATCATTAGGGGAAAGAACGGTGATCCAATCTCCGACCCCCAGAAACAGGTTTGCAGATTTGCTGAGCATTTCTGTGAGGTCCTGGAGGAGGGGAAATCCCTCAGCCTGGAAAACATCGTGGGCCAAATTGGGGATGACCCTACTAAGGCTGCGGAGCCTCAAACATTAGAAGTCACTCCCTGTGAGTGACTGGCTGAGGTGCCATCTGTTGAGGAAGTACTGAAGGCGATCCAGAGCCTGAGACCAGGAAAGGCACCGGGTAGAGATGATCTCCCAAACGAAATGCTGAGGGAGGGTGCCGTTTGTGCACAGACTGCCCTGCATGACATGCTGTGACAACGACTGCGTCATGTGCACCACACAAACTCGCGCAAGACACACACACAACACACACACCACCCACACGCAACACACACACACCACACGCTAGACACAACATACACCACACACACGCAACACACACCACACGCTAGACACAACATACACCACACACACTACACGCTAGACACAACATTCACCACACACACGCAAGATAGACGCAACATACACCACACACACGCAACATAGATGCAACATACACCACACACACGCAACACAGACGCTACATACACCACACACACGCAGCATACACCACACACACGCAACACACACACGCAACACACACCACCGGAGCCAGTCAAAACACGAGACTTTGCGTCAGGAGAACTTATAGGGATACAATGAGCACAGTGCACAATGCAGACGCTCTCCTCAGCCTTGCAGGCACGTATCACTATCACTCAACATTGCCCAGCAATCACGGTCTGGCAGCTTACCCGACTGTGTGTGCGTGCGCACGCTAGAGAGAGTGTGTGTGTGTGCACGCTAGAGAGAGAGTGTGTGTGTGTGTACGCATGAGTGTGTGTGTGTGTACGCATGTGTGAGTGTGGATGGGGAGCGGCGGCGTAGCGGTCCGCGCTACGCTGCGCTACGAACCTAGGCATCCGATGTTCGATTCTCGTTCACGGCCAACACCGGTGACGATTATCCGAACCGGTCCTGGGCCTCCCCTTGGTCGACTCAGCCTCAAATGAGTAACTGCTGCGGTGTGTAGTAAACGTTGCCACTAAGGAGACAAAGGCGGCCGGGCGCGTTGCTGATAGCCCACCACCTCGTGCGCCGTGCCGGCCTCCGTTGGTGCTCGCTAACAGCACTTGCCCCAAAAGTCTCTTAAGGCTACACGGGGGACTGTTGCCTGCCTTGTATGCATCCGAGAGCGTGTGCGTGCGTATGTGGTTGTGGGGAGCGGTGGCAAAGTGGTTCGCGCACTGCACTAACATGAACCCTGCCAACCGAGTTGGATTCCGGCTCACGGCTGCCAACGTCGGTGACGAGAATCTCAATCCGGTTCCTGTGCCTCCGTGTATGCCGACTCAGCCTCAACCGAGTACAAGGACTCCTATACTTACGAACATTCGACTTGTGGACTTTTAGAGATACGAACAAACCTGGTCCGTATGTCATGTTGACGCCACGTGGAGAACCAGTGGCATCTACAATGACAGAACGTGAAGAACCAGTGGCATCTACATCTGCAGAACGTGAAGAATCAATGGCATCTGCATCTACAAAACGTGAAGAACCAGTGGCATCTACGTCTACAGGAAATTGTACAACTTTTAAAGCCATTCCCCGTGTTTCGTGTACACGCCGTACAACGCGTTTGGAATCGACAGGAGCAAAGTTGGACTTGCGAACTAATCGACTAACGAACACAGACCTCTGGAACCTGCCCCGTCCCTGTGCCCGATGCGGTGTGTCAGCACCGGGGAGACGAGGGGCGGCCACGCCGCCTGCCTCGTTGAGGGGCCGTGCCGGCCTTCGTCGGCGCTACTCGCGAACGGCGCTTTGCCCCCAAGGCTCCACACCGGGGACACCTTTGTCTCCGCTGTGCGTACGCGCGCGCCCTGCGTGCTCTCAAATACGGAGATCCATCGGCGGCAGCGGAAATGCCTACGCGGCCCCCTCGCGAAAACGCGACGAAGGACTCGGAGAGGCAGAGCCCCGGGAAATGAAGAGGAGCCGGGCTTCCACGGATTTCTTTCTCCTTCTCCTTCCTTCTACTCCTCCTTCCTTCTACTCCTTCCTTATACTCCTCCTTCCTTATACTCCTCCTTCCTTCTCCTCCTCCTTCCTTCTACTCCTCCTCCTTCCTTCTACTCCTCCTCCTCCTTCTACTCCTCCTTCCTTCTACTCCTCCTTCCTTCTACTCCTCCTTCCTTCTACTCCTCCTCCTTCTACTACTCCTTCCTTATACTCCTCCTTCCTTCTCCTCCTCCTTCCTTCTACTCCTCCTTCCTTCTACTCCTACTCCTCCTCCTTCTACTCCTCCTCCTTCTACTCCTCCTTCCTTCTACTCCTCCTTCCTCCTTCCTTCTCCTTCCTCCTTCCTTCTCCTCCTCCTTCCTTCTCCTCCTCCTTCCTTCTACTCCTCCTTCCTTCTACTCCTCCTTCCTTCTCCTCCTTCCTTCTCCTCCTCCTTCCTTCTACTCCTCCTTCTACTCCTCCTTCCTTCTACTCCTCCTCCTTCTACTCCTCCTTCCTTCTACTCCTCCTTCCTTCTACTCCTCCTTCCTTCTACTCCTCCTTCCTTCTACTCCTCCTCCTTCTACTCCTCCTCCTTCTACTCCTCCTCCTTCTACTCCTCCTTCCTTCTACTCCTCCTTCCTTCTACTCCTCCTTCCTTCTACTCCTCCTTCCTTCTACTCCTTCTACTCCTCCTTCCTTCTCCTCCTCCTTCCTTCTACTCCTCCTTCCTTCTACTCCTCCTTCCTTCTACTCCTCCTTCCTTCTACTCCTCCTTCCTTCAACTCCTCCTCCTTCTACTCCTCCTTCCTTCTTCATTCTACTCCTTCCTTCTCCTTCTTCTTCCCTCTCCTTCCTTCTCCTTAATCCTTCTCCTCCTTCCTCCTTCTCCATCTTCTTCCTCATTCTTTCTCGCCGTCTTGAGCTTGGTTCAGGGCTGCTCCGACTTGTCTGCAATATCTGCCGCGTTATGAATGTCGTCATCATCGTCGTCGTCGTCATCGTTATTATAAGACCGCCGTGGCGCCGGCAGTCACGATATTTGTTGGTTCTGGATGAATCCGATCAGCTAGAAAGGTCTCTCCGGTGTTTTTATTTTACTTTACTACACAGACTTTGCAAAAACTGGGATTGTTCCGCGCAGAGCAGTCAGCAGCTGACGTGGCTCTCCACCCTCCCGAGTCCGAAACTTGGCGGAACCCTCCCACGAGTGGAGACTTGGAGAGGCTCGGTGACGCTCCGCAGGGTCCAGCGGGAGTGGAATTACAGCAATACAAATTATAACAAAGCCACCCTCGCCTGGTGTGCAGGCAGTCGTGGGTTCTGATCCCGACCCTGACGACGCTTGCTGCTGCTGTATATTTGGAGTTTAAGTGTCTCTCATCATCATCATCAGTGGCGGGATATTAACTACCTCGCCTGGTGTGCAGGAGGTCGTGCGTTCTGATCCCTACCCTGACGACGCCTGCTGCTGCTGTATATTTGGAGTTAGGGTGTCTCTCATCATCATCATCAGTGGCGGGATATTAACTACCTCGCCTGGTGTGCAGGAGGTCGTGCGTTCTGATCCCTACCCTGACGACGCCTGCTGCTGCTGCTGTGTATTTGGAGTTAGGGTGTCCCTCATCATCATCATCGTAGCGGGATGTTAACTACCTCGCCTGGTGTGCAGGAGGTCGTGGGTTCTGATCCCGACCCTGACGACGCTTGCTGCTGCTGTATATTTGGAGTTAGGGTGTCTCTCATCATCATCATCGTCGTAGCGGGATGTTAACTACCTCGCCTGGTGTGCAGGCGGTCGTGGGTTCTGATCCCTACCCTGACGCCTGCCGCTGCTGCTGTGTATTTGGAGTTTAAGTGTCTCTCTGATCACCATCATCATCATCAGTGGCGGGATGTTAACTACCTCGCCTGGTGTGCAGGCGGTTGTGGGTTCTGATCCCGACCCTGACACCTGCCGCTGCTGCTGTGTATTTGGAGTTTAAGTGTCTCTCTGATCACCATCATCATCATCAGTGGCGGGATGTTAACTACCTCGCCTGGTATGCAGGCGGTCGTGGGTTCTGATCCCGACCCTGCCGCCTGACGCTGCTGCTGTGTATTTGGAGTTAAGTGTCTCTCTGATCATCATCATCAGTGGCGGGATGTTAACTACCTCGCCTGGTGTGCAGGCGGTCGTGGGTTCTGATCCCGACTCTGACGACGCCTGCTGCTGCTGCTTAGGTGTCTCTCTCTCTCTCTCTCCCCGTGGTGGCCAAGCGGATTTTTTCTCCGGGTCCTCCGGTTTTTCCCCTCCACATTTGGAATCCGCATCAAACGCTGAGAGTATTTGGCTCCTACTATGAATTCCTACACGACGCATCAGTCACTTTGTTGAGCTATCATTGGCCAGGTCGCTTCTGAAAAAGAACTACAGTCAGCTCAGTGGGGGCCTTACCCCGTAAAATAAAAACTATGTTTTTCACAGTTTATCAGCAGACTCCCATCAAACAAACAAATAAATAATCCGACGACACGTGCCTACTTCCCACAGCTGTCCATCCACAAAAACAAATACAATAATGTTTTCTTTACACATCCCGACCTTCCTTCCGAGAGTGTCCATTAATGTCAGCAGCAGCGTTGGATCAGCAAAAGCAAAACTCTGGACCGGCTTTTTCGACATTCCAGTTTTTCATCAGGAGCGTCAGGCTTGCTCGAACAAATGCTGGCGATGAAGTGCCAGATGTTTGTTTATGGGCAAGGACCCTCTCGCTCTCTGTTATACATAATACACAACACAACAATTAATGACAGACTCACGCAGACCCAGACACAAAGACCCAGAGACTCACACAGAGACCCACAGATTTATGCAGATGCCAGACTCACACAGAGACCTACAGAAAGAGACACCCACAGACTCACACAGAGACCCACATATTTATACAGACTCCCACAGAGACCCGCAGACTCACAAAGAGACCTACAGATTTATACAGACTCACACAGAGACTTGCGGACCCACAAAGAGGGCCAGCAGACCGGCACAGATATCCACAGACTCGCAGAGAGAGGCACAAAGATTCCACATTGAACCCAATGCTCGTAAACTGCTAGATATTTACAAGGCAAAGGGACCCTTTCTCCGTGAGATATCGCTCCTGGCTCAACGCAAAGAACGATGCCACGGAGAAGAAACGACGCCAGCGACGAGGCTCGGCGCTCAAACGGCGGCCGCAAATTCACCAAATGCATCTCGCGTCTCTCCCACGTCCCTCCCACGTCCATCCAACGTCCATCCAACGTCCATCCAACGTCTCTCCCACGTCTATCCCACGTCTCTCCCACGTCTCTCCCACGTCCCTCCCACGTCCATCCAACGTCCATCCAACGTCTCTCCCACGTCCCTCCCACGTCCATCCAGCGTCCATCCAGCGTCCATCCCACGTCTCTCCCACGTCTCTCCCACGTCTATCCCACGTCTCTCCCACGTCCATCCAACGTCCATCCAACGTCCATCCAACGTCTATCCAACGTCTATCCAACGTCTATCCCATATCACTTACACGTCCCTCCCACGTCCATCGAACGTCTATCTAACGTCTCTCCCACGTCTCTCCCATCACTCACGTCCATCCAACGTCTATCCCACGTCTCTCCCACGTCCCTCCCATATCACTCACACGTCTCTCCCACGTCCATCCAACGTCTATCCCACGTCTATCCTACGTCACTCCCATATCACTCGCACGTCTCTCCCACGTCTATCCCACGTCTCTCCCACGTCTCTCCCACGTCCATCCAACGTCCATCCAACGTCTATCCCACGTCTCTCCCACGTCCCTCCCATATCACTCACACGTCTCTCCCACGTCTATCCCACGTCCCTCCCACGTCTCTCCCACGTCCATCCAACGTCCATCCAACGTCTATCCCACGTCTCTCCCACATCCCTCCCATATCACTCCAACGTCTATCCCACGTCTATCCCACGTCTCTCCCACGTCTCTCCCACGTCTATCCCACGTCCCTCCCACGTCTCTCCCACGTCTCTCCCACGTCTCTCCCACGTCCATCCAACGTCCATCCAATGTCTATCCCACGTCTCTCCCACATCCCTCCCATATCACTCCAACGTCTATCCCACGTCTCTCCCACGTCTATCCCACGTCCCTCCCACGTCTCTCCCACGTCTCTCCCACGTCCATCCAACGTCCATCCAATGTCTATCCCACGTCTCTCCCACATCCCTCCCATATCACTCCAACGTCTATCCCACGTCTCTCCCACGTCTATCCCACGTCCCTCCCACGTCTCTCCCACGTCTCTCCCACGTCTCTCCCACGTCCATCCAACGTCCATCCAATGTCTATCCCACGTCTCTCCCACATCCCTCCCATATCACTCCAACGTCTATCCCACGTCTCTCCCACGTCTCTCCCACGTCTATCCCACGTCTCTCCCAGCCACCCCCCCTCCACCCCCACGGAAAAACCCATGCATAAAGGGACGTGGCGGCGAAATGACAGGAGCAGCCGTGCAGTGACGCAGTCGGCGTCACGAATCCAACCTCTAAATCGCCCCGGGGACAAAGCGCCGGGAAATCTTTTTTTTGGGACTGAGAATTTCCCGTAAAAAAAATTGGTTTTAAAATAAATCAACAGGAGTGGCAGCAGCAGGAGTAGCAGCAGCAGCAACTACGACCTCAGCAGCAGCAGCAACTACGACACCAGCAGCAGGAGCAGCAGCAGGAACTACAACACCAGCAGCAGCAGCTACAACACCAGCAGCAGGAGCAACAACAACACCAGCAGCAGCAGCAACTACGACACGAACAGCAGGAGCAGCAACTACAACACCAGCAGCCACAAATATAACACCAGCAGCAGTAGCAACTACAACACCAGCAGCAGCAGCAGCAACTACAACACCAGCAGCAGTAGTAACTACAACACCAGCAGCAGCAGCAACTACAACACCAGCAGCAGCAGCAACTACAACACCAGCAGCAGTAGCAACTACAACACCAGCAGCAGCAGCAACTACAACACCAGCAGCAACTACAACACCAGCAGCAGTAGCAACTACAACACGAGCAGCAGCAGGAACTACAACACCAGCAGCAACTACAACACCAGCAGCAGCAGCAACTACAACACCAGCTGCAACTACAATACCAGCAGCAGCAGCAACTACAACACGAGCAGCAGCAGCAGGAGCAGCAGCAACTATAACACGAGCAGCAGTAGCAGCTACAACAACAGCAGCAGCAACTAGAAGAACAGCAGCAGCAACTACAACACGAGCAGCAGCAGCAACACCACCAGCAGCAGCAACTATAACAACAGCAGCAACTACAACACGAGCAGCAGCAACTACAACACCAGCAGCAGCAGCAGGAACTACAACACCAGCAGCAACTACAACACCAGCAGCAACTACAACACAAGCAGCAGCAGGAGCAGCAGCAACTACAACAACAGCAGCAACTACAACAACACGAGCAGCAGCAGGAACTACAACACGAGCAGCAGCAACTACAACACGAGCAGCAACTACAACAACACGAGCAGCAGGAGCAGCAGCTACAACACCAGCAGCAGCAGCAACTACAACACGAGCAGCAGCAGCAGAAGCAGGAGCAACTACAACACCAGCAGCAGTAGCAACTACAACACCAGCAGCAGCAGCAACTACAACACGAGCAGCAGCAGCAGCAGCAGCAGGAGCAGCAGCAACTATAACAACAGCAGCAGCAACTACAACAACACGAGCAGCAGCAGCAACTACAACACCAGCAGCAACTACAACACCAGCAGCAGGAGCAGCAACTATGACACGAGCAGCAGCTAAGACACTGGCAACAGCAGCAGCAGCAACTACAACACGAGCAGCAGCAGCAGCAACTACAACAACACGAGCAGCAGGAGCAGCAACTACAACACCAGCAGCAGGAGCAGCAACTACAACACCAGCAGCAGTAGCAACTACAACACCAGCAGCAGTAGCAACTACAACACCAGCAGCAGCAGCAACTACAACACCAGCAGCAGTAGCAACTACAACACCAGCAGCAGCAGCAACTACAACACCAGCAGCAGCAGCAACTACAACACCAGCAGCAGTAGCAACTACAACACCAGCAGCAGCAGCAACTACAACACGAGCAGCAGCAGGAACTACAACACCAGCTGCAACTACAATACCAGCAGCAGCAGCAACTACAACACGAGCAGCAACTACAACACCAGCAGCAGTAGCAACTACAACACCAGCAGCAACTACAACACCAGCAGCAGTAGCAACTACAACACCAGCAGCAGCAGCAACTACAACACCAGCAGCAGCAGCAACTACAACACCAGCAGCAGCAGCAACTACAACACCAGCAGCAGCAGCAACTACAACACCAGCAGCAGTAGCAACTACAACACCAGCAGCAGCAGCAACTACAACACCAGCAGCAGTAGCAACTACAACACCAGCAGCAGCAGCAACTACAACACGAGCAGCAGCAACTACAACACGAGCAGCAGCAACAACACGAGCAGCAACTACAACAGCAGCAGCAACTACACCAGCAGCAGCAGCGGCGGCGGCGGCTCCGTGGTTATTTTGCCAAACCTGCGATCTAGACGATCGACGTGCCCGCCGGGGTTCACAGTGGCCGGAGGAGGCCCGATGTAAAAGGACAAAAGGTTTGACGGCTGGCGATGCCGCCGCCGCCGCCGCCGCCGTGGGACAGCACGGCACGGGATTTGCTTACGCGGCGATGAGAGGACGGGAGGTGAATTTTGATGTGACCGGGCGTCCGTCTCTTCCCCGCCTCCTCTCTCTCTCTCTCGCCCGCCCTCCGTCTGTGGCGCTCTCACCCTAAGCCAAAACACTCGCACCACCTACCCGGACACCTCGGGGCAAGCCACCGAACGCGTCGGTTAGTCAGTCACAGTGGGCAAAGCCACCTAGCCAGCCACCCTCCCCCCGCCCCGCTCAGGCCAGGCGGGTCAACTCGACAGCCAGCGAATTATTTAATCGGCCACGCAACTGCCCAGCCAACCTGCCACCAAAGCAGGCACCCGGCTACTCTCGTAACCCGGTCACCCACGCGACCACCGTGAGGCGGCTACGCAGTGAGCCACCCGGCACACTCGCTCGGCCATCGAGCCAGTGACCCAGCTACTCAGTAAGTCACACAATTACCGAGTCATAACACCCTCCCAGCCAACCAGATGACCGACCAGCCACCGACTCGCATATATACCGAGACACCCAGCCATTCATGCAGTCGGCCACTCGGCCACGCAGCCTGTCAGGCAACCAACTACTCAGCCATTCAGTCACCCAGCCTGTCAGTCACTCAGCTACTCAGTCATCCAGTCACCGAGCTACTCAGCCATTCAGTCACCCAGCCTGCCAGTCACCCAGCTACTCAGCCATTCAGTCACCCAGCCTGCCAGTCACCCAGCTACTCAGCCATTCAGTCACCCAGCCTGCCAGTCACCCAGCCTGTAAATCACTCAGCTACTCAGTCATCCAGTCACCGAGCTACTCAGCCATCCAGTCACCCAGCCTATCAGTCACCCAGCCTGTCAGTCACCCAGCTACTCAGCCATCCAGTCACCCAGCCTGCCAGTCACTCAGCTACTCAGCCATTCAGTCACCTAGCTACTCAGCCATCCAGTCACCAGGCTACTCAGCCATTCAGTCACCCAGCCTGCCAGTCACCCAGCTACTCAGCCATTCAGTCACCCAGCCTGCCAGTCACCCAGCCTGTAAATCACTCAGCTACTCAGTCATCCAGTCACCGAGCTACTCAGCCATCCAGTCACCCAGCCTATCAGTCACCCAGCTACTCAGTCATTCAGTCACCCAGCTACTCAGCCATTCAGTCACCCAGCCTGCCAGTCACTCAGCTACTCAACCATTCAGTCACCCAGCCTGTGAGTCACCCAGCTACTCAGCCATTCAGTCACCCAGCCTGTCAGTCACTCAGCTACTCAGCCATTCAGTCACTCAGCTATTCAGCCATCCAGTCACCCAGCTACTCAGCCATTCAGTCACCCAGCTACTCGGCCATCCAGTCACCCAGCCTGCCAGTCACTCAGCTACTCAGCCATTCAGTCACCTAGCTACTCGGCCATCCAGTCACCCAGCTACTCAGCCATTCAGTCACCCAGCTACTCAGCCATCCAGTCACCCAGCATCTCAGTCACCCAGCTACTCAGCCATTCAGGCACGCAGCCTACCAGTCACTCAGCTACTCAGCAATCCAGTCACCCAGCCTGTCAGTCACCCAGCTACTCAGTCACCCAGCTACTCAGCCATTCAGTCACCCAGCCTGTCAGTCACCCAGCCACTCAGCCATTCAGTCACCCAGCCTGTCAGTCACTCAGCTACTCAGCATCCAGTCACCCAGCCTGTCAGTCACCCAGCTACTCAGCCATTCAGTCACCCAGCCTGCCAGTCACCCAGCTACTCAGCCATTCAGTCACCCAGCCTGTCAGTCACTCAGCTACTCAGCATCCAGTCACCCAGCCTGTCAGTCACCCAGCTACTCAGCCATTCAGTCACCCAGCCTGCCAGTCACCCAGCTACTCAGCCATTCAGTCACTCAGCCTGTCAGTCACCCAACTACTCAGCCATTCAGTCACCCAGCCTGTCAGTCACCCAGCCACTCAGCCATTCAGTCACCCAGCCTGTCAGTCACTCAGCTACTCAGCCATTCAGTCACCCAGCCTGTCAGTCACCCAGCTGCTCAGCCATTCAGTCACTCAGCCTGCCAGTCACCCAGCTGCTCAGTCATTCAGTCACCCAGCTACTCAGCCATTCAGTCACCCAGCCTGTCAGTCACCCAGCCACTCAGCCATTCAGTCACCCAGCCTGCCAGTCACCCAGCTGCTCAGTCATTCAGTCACCCAGCTACTCAGCCATTCAGTCACCCAGCCTGTCAGTCACTCAGCTACTCAGCCATTCAGTCACCCAGCCTATCAGTCACCCAGCTACTCAGCCATTTAGTCACCCAGCCTGTCAGTCACCCAGCTACTCAGCCATTCAGTCACCCAGCCTGTCAGTCACTCAGCTACTCAGCCATTCAGTCACCCAGCCTGTCAGTCACTCAGCTACTCAGCCATTCAGTCACCCAGCCTGCCAGTCACCCAGCTGCTCAGTGATTCAGTCACCCAGCTACTCAGCCATTCAGTCACCCAGCCTGCCAGTCACCCAGCTGCTCAGTGATTCAGTCACCCAGCTACTCAGCCATTCAGTCACCCAGCCTGCCAGTCACCCAGATACTCAGCCATTCAGTCACCCAGCCTGCCAGTCACCCAGCTGCTCAGTCATTCAGGCAGGCAGCCACTTGGCCACCCAGCATTCCAGTCACCCAGCCATTTCAACAGCCAGCCAAATAGCCACCGACCCCAGCAGCCAGCTATACTATCAGCCGCTTGGCCACCCACAGGCACCCACCACCTACCTCCAGGCCCCCCAGACAAAAGGCTCTGGATTCTCCCTGTAGCCATTGATTATTCATGAGAGGGAAGAGAGAGAGGGAAGAGGGGAGAGAGGGATGGAGAGAGAGGGGAGAGGGAGGGAGAATGGAGACGTGAATGGAGTGAATGAGAGAGCAGCAGCAGCAGCATTGCGGGCGGTGATCACGGTAACCACGCACCTCATGCCACTCTACTGCTGGATGAGGGCCTCCCCGTACTGAGCGGGTTGTGGAGGGGGCGGTGGGGGGGGTTATTTGACCATACTTCACCACGCTGGTCAGTTACCACGGAGGGGGGAGATTTGGTGGAGGTGGGTGGTGATGGTGTCGGGGGGTGGTAGTGGGAGGTGGATGGTGGAGTGAGGAGTGCAAGCAAAGCACAGATTGCAAAACTACCTCGGAGGGAGGACAATCTCCCCCTTCCTCCCTCAGTGTGAAGCCAGGAAAGGTCGTGCCAGGGCTTAGTAAACATCCCATCCCCTTCCTTGTCAGGCTTTGTGGAGTCCCCAATGCGGTTTCAGGCCAGGTGGTAGAGGAGGGGACTGTGCCCTGCACAGACGCCATATTCTCCGGCCATCTGCCACAGCAGAGGTGTAGGGAATGCCAACGGGACCTTACCTCCATAATACAGGTTTTTTTTTGCTGGGTCAGTTCGCGTGAATGTATAAATGTTGCGTCGTTAAACCCGCCACCACCCGACACGGCCAATTAGTAAGGGTTGTCACACGTAAACAGAACGTGCCAATTCTGTTTACGTGACAGCCCTTACTAATTGGCTGTGCCAATCCCTTACCTACCTACCCTACACCTCTGCTTCACTAGCCATGGTCACGGCCGATGATGCCACATGAGTAAGGCCAGGGCTCTCTGAGTAAAATCTTCGTGCTTTCCGGGTCCCCGACTCGTAGCTGTCAGCCCGTAGGGTTCGCGCCGTGTTCTTGAACAGGCAAACTGAGTTGTCAGGTTCCATGCGGCATTTCAATAGCGGGCAACAACCAACATATTGTGTCTATCTGTTTGTGTTTATCCCTTGTGATGGGACTTTGTAGGAAGAACGTTGAGATTTATAAGGTCTGAATTGGTGTGTAATAAGGTAGGGCACTGCTATCTCCCTGCTCACAACCAGAGGAGACCCTTTATGATGATGATGGTGGTGGTGGTGAGCACGCCTGGATTATTGGAGTCAGAGCCATTCCACGTTCACTTTGAGGTCCGCCAGGGATGTCCCTCTGGTCCCCTACACTACAATGACCACATCCTAACCAAGCCCACTGTGACACCATATCGATATCAATATTGGTTGTCTATTATCACCAACATCACCACCAACACGACCATCACCACCGCCACCATAATCACCACAACCATCATCACCACCACCACCATCACCTCTACCACCATCACCAATAACACTACCACCACCATCACCAAAACCACCATCATCTATACCACCATCAACCACCACAACCACCATCACACGACCGCCACCACAATCACCAGTCAAACCCTCACTACCACCACCACCAACAACAACACTACCACCATCACCAACAACACTACCACCATCACCTCTACCACCATGACACTACCGTCACCACAATCACCAGCCTAACCCTCACGACCACCACCAACACTACCATCCTCACCTCTACCACCATCACACTACCGCCACCACCATCACCAGCCTAACCCTCACGACCACCAACAACACTACCACCACCACCAACAACACTACCATCCTCACCTCTACCACCATAACACTACCGCCACCACCATCACCAGCCTAACCCTCACGACCATCACCAACAATACTACCACCATCAACCACCACAACCACCATCACAATACCGTCACCACAATCACCAGTCAAACCCTCACTACCACCACCAACAACACTACCACCATCACCAACAACACTACCATCATCACCTCTACCACTATCACACTACCGCCACCACAATCACCAGTCAAACCCTCACTACCACCACCACTACCACCATCACCAACAACACTACCACCACCACCACCATCACACTACCGCCACCACCATCATCACCTCTACCACCACCACCACCAAAAACAAACTCAGAGCCTGGAGCCCCAACGAAGACCCCAGCAGCAGTATCACGCACTCCACGTTACTATGACGAGCACTAATAGATGCGGCTTGCTCATGCGTTGGTAGCGAGTGCGCTAAAGCAACTGTCAACAACAGCAGTATCACGCACTCCACGTTACTATGACGAGCACTAATAGATGCGGCTTGCTCATGCGTTGGTAGCGAGTGCACGAAGACCCCAGTAGCATTATCACGCACTCCACGTTACTATGACGAGCACTAATAGATGCGGCTTGCTCATGTGTTGGTAGCGAGTGCGCTAAAGCTAATGTCAACAACAACCGCAGCAGTATCACGCACTCCACGTTACTATGACGAGCACTGGTAGATGCGGCTTGCTCATGCGTTGGTAGCGAGTGCACGAAGACCCCGGCAGCAGTATCACGCACTCCACGTTACTATGACGAGCACTGGTAGATGCGGCTTGCTCATGCGTTGGTAGCGAGTGCGTTAAAGCTAATGTCAACATCACCAGCGACCTAAGTTCGAATCCCCCTCACGGCCAACCAACAACAACCACTACCAACAACCACAACCACTACCAACAACAACCAACAACCACAACCACTACCAACCACAACCACTACCAACAACAACCACTACCAAGTGACGATTCACCTCAGCCGGTCGCGCGGCTCTCTCCCCCTTAGGTCGACTCGGCCTCAAACGAGTGGCCCTGCTGAGGCGGTGCGGCGTTCAAACATCGCCACAGGGGAGAGACAAAGGCGGCCGGGCGAGCTGGTGGTCACCCCACACCCCACACAGCGGCGGCGGCGGCAGCCCTCACAGGCAGCGCCGCTGTCGTTCGCTACAGGCGGCATCACTCGCCCCGAACACGCTGTTGTTACAGGCTACACGGGGTGCTGGCCATCTGTGTCCCGTTCGCCTTGAAACGAACAATTGACGGACGACGTTTCGGTGCAACGGCCCTTGTTGAGGAGCGCTAAAGTCGCCTCACCTGCGCGGCGGCGGCGGCGGCGAAACGGCGTCGTCTGAGGCGAAGTTGGACATGGGAAAGGAGGGGGCAAGGGGGAAAACACTCCTCGTGGTGAACGATAAGCGAAGCTATTGTTACTAAAGAACTAAATTAGCATTTAAAAAAAAAATTATAACGAACCACGATTTGAGAGGAGAGATAGCGGGGCAGAGTGCGCGCGCGCGCGCCAAAAAAAAACCCCGACGCGGCGAGACTGTCGCGCGGGACTGCCTCAAAAACCACGCCCCCTTTGAACAGACCACGCCCCTCAAAAGCACGCCCACTCATCCTCAACCCCCCACAAACCACGCCCCCGCACCCAAACCACGCCCCCAGCCTCAAACCCACTCCCAATCAAAACCACGATCCCCGACCCTCAAACCCACCCCAAACACGCCCCCATCCTCAAACCCACCCCCCCTATCAAAACCAAACCCCCCCACCAAACCACGCCCTCACCCTCAAACACACCCTCCCTCGTAACCACGCCTCTTCTCTCGACCGGCCACGCCCATGTCCCGCTAAAACCACGCCAGCGCTCGCACGTAAACCACGCCCCCCCCTGTGTTGTGGCTCCTCCCCCTCGACCCCCTCCAGAATCTTGAGACTCACAATCTGCAGTATCCATCATAGAGTTGTTTTTGGGTTTGATCGCGTAAATATATAAATGTTGTGTTGTTAAACCCGCCACCACCCGACACAGCCAACTAGTAAGGGTTGTCACGTAAACAGAACGTGCCAATTCGTCAACAGTACAGCACTCGTGTATAGTGTAGTGTATAGTGTAGCATACTAGTACAGCACTAGTGTATAGTGTAGTGTATGGTGTAGTGTATAGTGTAGTGTATAGTATAGTATACTAGTAAAGCACTAGTGTATAGTGTAGTGTGTAGTGTAGTGTATAGTGTAGTATACTAGTACAGCACTAGTGTATAGTGTAGTGTATAGTGTAGTGTATAGTATAGTATACTGGTACAGCACAAAGGTATAGTGTAGTGTATAGTGTAGTGTATAGTGTAGTATACTAGTACAGCACTAGTGTATAGTGTAGTGTAGAGTGTAGTATACTAGTACAGTACTAGTGCATAGTGTAGTGTATGGTGTAGTGTATAGTGTAGTATACTTGTACAGCACTAGTCTATAGTGTAGTATACTAGTATAGTGTAGTGTATAGTGGAGTGTACTAGTACAGTACTAGTGTATAGTGTAGTGTATAGTGTAGTATACTAATACAGTACTAGTGTATAGTGTAGTGTATGGTGTAGTGTATAGTGTAGTGTATAGTGTGGTATACTAGTACAGCACTAGTGTATAGTGTAGTGTATAGTGTAGTATACTAGTACAGCACTAGTGTATAGTGTAGTGTATAGTGTAGTGTACAGTGTAGTATACTAGCACTAGTGTTTAGTGTAGTGTATAGTGTACTAGTACAGCACTAGTGTATAGTGTAGTGTATAGTGTAGTGTATAGTGTAGTGTATAGTGTAGTATACTAGTACAGCACTAGTATATAGTGTAGTGTATAGTGTAGTGTATAGTGTAGTATACTAGTACAGCACTAGGGTATAGTGTAGTGTATAGTGTAGTGTATAGTGTAGTATACTAGTACTGCACTAGTGTATAGTGTAGTGTAGAGTGTAGTATACTAGTACAGTACTAGTGCATAGTGTAGTGTATGGTGTAGTGTATAGTGTAGTATACTTGTACAGCACTAGTCTATAGTGTAGTATACTGGTATAGTGTAGTGTATAGTGGAGTGTACTAGTACAGTACTAGTGTATAGTGTAGTGTATAGTGTAGTATACTAATACAGTACTAGTGTATAGTGTAGTGTATGGTGTAGTGTATAGTGTAGTGTATAGTGTAGTATACTAGTACAGCACTAGTGTATAGTGTAGTGTATAGTGTAGTATACTAGTACAGCACTAGTGTATAGTGTAGTATACTAGTACAGTACTAGTGTATAGTGTAGTGTATGGTGTAGTGTGTAGTGTAGTGTATAGTGTAGTGTATAGTGTAGTATACTAGTACAGCACACCAGTTGTGTTGGAGAGCCAAGCCACAACATTTTCTATCTTGAGTACGACGTTTCGCCAGTAATGTAGTGTAGTGTACAGCCACATTTGTGTAGAAGTCAACCTGTTTCGTTCCTTGTAGAGAGAGAGAGGCGTGTGTTAGATCGCCTAAACACCTACATTGTGGAGAATGTTGCATTTAGAGTGCAGCAGCAGGAGGAATCCGATAAGCTATGAAGCTCTTTGTTCGCAGCTGTCTAGTAGGAGGGGTGGCACGTGGTAAGAACTTTAGAACTACAACACACACACACATACTCTGTAGTGCGTATTTAATGTGGCGCTGCACTCTGATGGTGTAGGTGGAAAACATTTATTACAAAGTCTATTTAATTAGGTAGAACGTGTTGCCTATAGTTATTTATAAAGTTGCGCATTTTGACGTGACGTCACATTTCTCACCCCCCTCTCTCATATTCTTGGTTCTTTCGGTAAAGTCACCACGTAGAAGGGAAACAATAAAATAATTTAAAAAAAAATCTAAAACAATAAAATTCTCACGACGTTTCGACTGCAACACAAGAAGCAATCATCACACCTGGTGACACAAGCAATCATCACACCTGCTGATGATTGCTTGTGTTGCAGTCGAAACGTCGTGAGAATTTTATTGTTTTATATATTTTTTTATTATTTTATTGTTTCCCTTCTACGTGGTGGTGACTTTACCGAAAGAACCAATAATATAAATCCCTGCAGTCACGAAAGCTTCAAATAAATAAAAATCCCACACCCCCCTCCCTCCCCTCTCTCGTCACACATCGTCACAAATGTCTCACCCCCCCCACCCCATAGGTGCGTGACGTCATTTATGGCGGCCCCTTTAGCGAGTTTAATGTGTTCATTTCAGGGGCGGCACGGTGGCTAGGAGGTTCTGAGGGTTCAATGCCGACCCTGACGACGCCTGCTGCTGCTGCTGCTCCTCGTTTCTCGGTGTCGCTCTCCTCGTGGTCACACAATCCTAGATTTGAAGCTTTCGTGACTGCAAGGATCCACACTCTTTGGTTCTATTCGGTAAAGTCGCCACGTAGTAGGTAAAAAAAAATTAAAACGACAAAAATCACGACGTTTCGGCCACAACACAAGCGGCCTTCATCGGGTGAAGGGACCGTACCGTCCAGCGGACAGCGTTGGAGTGAAGCGCTGTCCGCTGGACGGTACGGTCCCTTCACCTGATGAAGGCCGCTTGTGTTGTGGCCGAAACGTCGTGATTTTTGTTTTAATTTTTTTTTACCTACGTGGTGACTTTACCGAATAGAACCAAAGAGTCGTTGTCACACACTCACTCCGAAGGGTGACGTCGTTTTAATAACGAAAGGGTGACGTCGTTTTAATAACGAAGGGTGACGTCATAGCTTCACACTTCGGGTGACGTCACACATCTTCAACCGTCGGGTGACATCGATTAATTAAACCGCGAGTGACGTCTCACAACTTCAAACCGCGGGTGACGTCATAGCTTCACACTACGGGTGACGTCTCACAACTTCAACCGACGGTGACATCGAATATGTAAACCGCGAGTGACGTCTCACAACTTCAAACCGCGGGTGACGTCGCTCTTTCAAACTACGGGTGACGTCACACCCTCAAACCGCGTTTGACGTCGCTCCTTCAAACTACGGGTGACGTCACAACTTCAAACCGGGAGTGATGTCGCGCCTTCAAACTACGAGTGACGTCATAACTTCAAACAGCGTTTGACGTCGCTCCTTCAAACTACGGGTGACGTCACAACCTCAAACCGCGTTTGACGACGTCGCATATTTAAGCCGACGTGTCACACGTTCAAATTACCTGACGACGTGTCACACCTTCAAACACGCGAGGCTGACGTCATTGCGATAGTTTTGAAGAAACTGACGTCACCCCTTGCCGTCGGTGACGCGGTCGACGACGTTGGAGGATCCATGGCGGGCGCTGTGCAGGCGCCGTGGTGGAGCTCGTGGGAGGCGGCGCTGCTGCCGCCTCCTCCCGCCGCCGCCGCGGTCACTCCGCTGGGGCTCCTCGTGGCGCTGCTCGTCCTCGTCCTCACCCTGGGTCAGGAGAGACACACACACACCACCACCACCCTGCCACGGGCTGTCCACCACCACCACCCGTGACGAACCCCACGCGGCGATTGGGATGGCGGTGGACGTGGCCATTGAGGGCCTCCTGTTGGTGGTGGTGGTGGCTGTGCTGTTGTTGTTGTGTACAGGGGGTTGTTGTGTACAGGGGGTTGTTGTGTACAGGGGTGTTGTTGTTGTGTACAGGAGTGTTGTTGTGTACAGGGGGTTGTTGTGTACAGGAGTGTTGTTGTGTACAGGAGTGTTTATGTTGTGTACAGGGGTGTTGTTGTGTACAGAAGTGTTGTTGTGTACAGGATTGTTGTTGTTGTGTACAGGAGTGTTTATGTTGTTGTGTACAGGTGTGTTGTGTTTATGTTGTTGTGTACAGGGGGTTGTTGTTGTGTACAGGAGTGTTTATGTTGTTGTGTACAGGAGTGTTTATGTTGTTATGTACAGGTGTGTTGTTGTTGTGTACAGGAGTGTTGTTGTGTACAGGAGTGTTGTTGTGTACAGGAGTGTTGTTGTGTACAGGAGTGTTGTTGTGTACAGGAGTGTTGTTGTGTACAGAAGTGTTGTTGTTGTGTACAGGGGGTTGTGTTGTTGTGTACAGAAGTGTTGTTGTTGTTGTTGTGTACAGGAGTGTTTATGTTGTTGTGTACAGGTGTGTTGTTGTTGTTGTTGTGTACAGGAGTGTTTATGTTGTTGTGTACAGGTGTGTTGTTGTTGTTGTTGTTGTGTACAGGAGTGTTTATGTTGTTGTGTACAGGAGTGTTTATGTTGTTATGTACAGGAGTGTTGTTGTGTACAGGGGGTTGTGTTGTTGTGTACAGAAGTGTTGTTGTGTACAAAAGTGTAGTTGTTGTGTACAGGGGGTTGTGTTGTTGTATACAGAAGTGTTGTGTACAGAAGTATTGTTGTTGTGTACAGGGGGTTGTGTTGTTGTGTACAGGAATGTTGTTGTGTACAGGAGTGTTTATGTTGTGTACAGGAGTGTTTATGTTGTTGTGTACAGGAGTAATTATGTTGTTGTGTACAGGAGTGTTGATGTTGTGTACAGGAGTGTTGATGTTGTGTACAGGAGTGTTTATGTTGTTGTGTACAGGAGTGTTTATGTTGTTGTGTACAGGTGTGTTGTTGTGTACAGGTGTGTTGTTGTGTACAGGAGTGTTTGTGTTGTGTACAGGAGTGTTTGTGTTGTGTACAGGAGTGTTTGTGTTGTGTACAGGAGTGTTTGTGTTGTGTACAGGAGTGTTTATGTTGTTGTGTACAGGAGTGTTTATGTTGTTGTTGTGTACAGGAGTGTTTATGTTGTTGTTGTGTACAGGAGTGTTTATGCTGTTGTTGTGTACAGGAGTGTTTATGTTGTTGTGTACATGAGTGTTTATGTTGTGTACAGGTGTGTTGTGTTTATGTTGTTGTTGTGTACATGTGTGTTGTGTTTATGTTGTTGTGTACAGGAGTGTTTATGTTGTTGTGTACAGAAGTGTTTATGTTGTTGTGTACAGGAGTGTTTATGTTGTTGTGTACAGGAGTGTTTATGTTGTTGTGTACAGGAGTGTTTATGCTGTTGTTGTGTACATGAGTGTTTATGTTGTTGTGTACATGAGTGTTTATGTTGTGTACAGGTGTGTTGTGTTTATGTTGTTGTTGTGTACATGTGTGTTGTGTTTATGTTGTTGTTGTGTACATGTGTGTTGTGTTTATGTTGTTGTTGTGTACATGTGTGTTGTGTTTATGTTGTTGTGTACATGAGTGTTGTGTTTATGTTGTTGTGTACAGAAGTGTTGTTTTTTACAGGAGTGTTGTTGTGTACAGGAGTGTTTATGTTGTTGTTGTTGTGTACAGGAGTGTTTATGTTGTGTACAGGAGTGTTTATGTTGTGTACAGGTGTGTTGTGTACAGGAGTGTTTATGTTGTTGTTGTGTACAGGAGTGTTTATGTTGTTGTGTACATGAGTGTTTATGTTGTGTACAGGTGTGTTGTGTTTATGTTGTTGTTGTGTACATGTGTGTTGTGTTTATGTTGTTGTGTACATGAGTGTTTATGTTGTTGTGTACAGGTGTGTTGTGTTTATGTTGTTGTGTACAGAAGTGTTGTTTTTTACAGGAGTGTTGTTGTGTACAGGAGTGTTTATGTTGTTGTTGTTGTGTACAGGAGTGTTTATGTTGTGTACAGGAGTGTTTATGTTGTGTACAGGTGTGTTGTGTACAGGAGTGTTTATGTTGTGTACAGGTGTTGTTGTGTACAGGAGTATTTATGTTGTTGTGTACAGGAGTATTTATGCTGTTGTTGTGTACAGGAGTGTTTATGTTGTTGTGTACATGAGTGTTTATGTTGTGTACAGGAGTGTTTGTGTTGTTGTGTACAGGAGTGTTTATGCTGTTGTGTACAGGAGTGTTTATGTTGTGTACAGGAGTGTTTATGTTGTGTACAGGAGTGTGTATGTTGTTGTTGTGTACAGGAGTGTTTATGTTGTGTACAGGAGTGTTTATGTTGTTGTGTACAGGTGTGTTGTTGTGTACAGGTGTGTGTATGTTGTTGTGTACATGTGTGTTTATGTTGTTGTTGTGTACAGGAGTGTTTATGTTGTTGTTGTGTACAGGAGTGTTTATGTTGTTGTTGTGTGCAGGAGTGTTTATGTTGTTGTTGTGTGCAGGAGTGTTTATGGTGTTGTGTGCAGGAGTGTTTGTTGTTGTGTACAGGAGTGTTTGTTGTTGTGTACAGGAGTGTTTGTTGTTGTGTACAGGAGTGTTTGTTGTTGTGTACAGGAGTGTTTGTTGTTGTGTACAGGATTGTTTATGTTGTTGTGTACATGTGTGTTTGTTGTTGTTGTGTACAGGAGTGTGTGTTGTTGTGTACAGGATTGTTTATGTTGTGTGCAGGAGTGTTTATGTTGTGTACAGGATTGTTTATGTTGTTGTGTACAGGAGTGTTTGTTGTTGTGTACAGGAGTTTATGTTGTTGTGTACAGGAGTGTTTATGTTGTTGTGTACAGGTGTGTTTATGTTGTTGTGTAAAGGAGTGTTTATGTTGTTGTGTACAGGTGTGTTTGTTGTTGTTGTGTACAGGAGTGTTTATGTTGTTGTGTACATGTGTGTTTATGTTGTTGTTGTGTACAGGAGTGTTTATGTTGTGTACATGTGTGTTTATGTTGTTGTGTACAGGAGTGTTGTTGTGTACATGTGTGTTTATGTTGTTGTGTACAGGAGTGTTGTTGTGTACATGAGTGTTTATGTTGTTGTGTACAAGAGTGTTGTTGTTGTGTACATGAGTGTTTATGTTGTTGTGTACAGGAGTGTTTATGTTGTTGTTGTGTGCAGGATTGTTGTTGTTGTGTACAGGAGTGTTTATGTTGTTGTTGTGTACAGGAGTGTTTATGTTGTTGTTGTGTACAGGAGTGTTTATGTTGTTGTGTACAGGAGTGTTTATGTTGTGTAAAGGATTGTTTATGTTGTTGTGTACAGGATTGTTTATGTTGTTGTGTACATGTGTGTTTATGTTGTTGTTGTGTACAGGAGTGTTTGTTGTTGTGTACAGGAGTGTTTATGTTGTTGTGTACAGGAGTGTTTATGCTGTTGTGTACATGAGTGTTTATGTTGTTGTGTACAGGAGTGTTGTGTACAGGAGTGTTTATGTTGTTGTGTACATGTGTGTTTATGTAGTTGTTGTGTACAGGAGTGTTTGTTGTTGTGTACAGGAGTGTTTGTTGTTGTGTACAGGAGTTTATGTTGTGTACAGGAGTGTTTATGTTGTTGTGTACATGTGTGTTTGTTGTTGTTGTGTACAGGAGTGTTTATGTTGTTGTTGTGTACAGGAGTGTTTATGTTGTTGTTGTGTACAGGAGTGTTTATGTTGTTGTTGTGTACAGGAGTGTTTATGTTGTTGTTGTGTACAGGAGTGTTTATGTTGTTGTTGTGTACAGGAGTGTTTATGTTGTTGTTGTGTACAGGAGTGTTTATGTTGTTGTTGTTGTGTACAGTAGTGTTTATGTTGTTGTGTACAGGAGTGTTTATGTTGTTGTGTACAGGAGTGTTTATGTTGTTGTGTACAGGAGTGTTTATGTTGTTGTTGTGTACAGGATTGTTTATGTTGTTGTTGTGTACAGGAGTGTTTATGTTGTTGTGTACAGGATTGTTTATGTTGTTGTGTACAGGATTGTTTATGTTGTTGTGTACAGGAGCGTTGTTGTGTACAGGAGTTTATGTTGTTGTGTACATGAGTGTTTATGTTGTTGTGTACATGATTGTTTATGTAGTTGTGTACAGGAGCGTTGTTGTGTACAGGAGTTTATGTTGTTGTGTACAGGAGTGTTTATGTTGTTGTTGTGTACAGGAGTGTTTATGTTGTTGTTGTGTACAGTAGTGTTTATGTTGTTGTTGTGTACAGGAGTGTTTATGTTGTTGTTGTGTACAGGAGTGTTTATGTTGTTGTTGTGTACAGGAGTGTTTATGTTGTTGTTGTGTACAGGAGTGTTTATGTTGTTGTTGTGTACAGGAGTGTTTATGTTGTTGTGTACAGGAGTGTTTATGTTGTTGTGTACAGGAGTGTTTATGGTGTTGTGTACAGGAGTGTTTATGTTGTTGTGTACAGGTGTGTTTATGTTGTTGTGTACAGGAGCGTTGTTGTGTACAGGAGTTTATGTTGTTGTGTACATGAGTGTTTATGTTGTTGTGTACATGATTGTTTATGTAGTTGTGTACAGGAGCGTTGTTGTGTACAGGAGTTTATGTTGTTGTGTACAGGAGTGTTTATGTTGTTGTTGTGTACAGGAGTGTTTATGTTGTTGTTGTGTACAGTAGTGTTTATGTTGTTGTTGTGTACAGGAGTGTTTATGTTGTTGTTGTGTACAGGAGTGTTTATGTTGTTGTTGTGTACAGGAGTGTTTATGTTGTTGTTGTGTACAGGAGTGTTTATGTTGTTGTTGTGTACAGGAGTGTTTATGTTGTTGTTGTGTACAGGAGTGTTTATGTTGTTGTTGTGTACAGGAGTGTTTATGTTGTTGTTGTGTACAGGAGTGTTTATGTTGTTGTTGTGTACAGGAGTGTTTATGCTGTTGTTGTGTACAGGAGTGTTTATGTTGTTGTTGTGTACAGGAGTGTTTATGTTGTTGTTGTGTACATGAGTGTTTATGTTGTTGTTGTGTACAGGAGTGTTTATGTTGTTGTTGTGTACAGTAGTGTTTATGTTGTTGTTGTGTACAGGAGTGTTTATGTTGTTGTGTACAGGAGTGTTTATGTTGTTGTGTACAGGAGTGTTTATGGTGTTGTGTACAGGAGTGTTTATGTTGTTGTGTACAGGTGTGTTTATGTTGTTGTGTACAGGAGCGTTGTTGTGTACAGGAGTTTATGTTGTTGTGTACAGGAGTGTTTATGTTGTGTACAGGAGTGTTTGTGTTGTTGTTGTTGTGTACAGGAGTGTTTATGTTGTTGTTGCTGTGTACATGTGTGTTTATGTTGTTGTTGTGTACAGGAGTGTTTATGTTGTTGTTGTGTACAGGAGTGTTTATGTTGTTGTTGTGTACATGAGTGTTTATGTTGTGTACAGGAGCGTTGTTGTGTACAGGAGTTTATGTTGTTGTGTACAGGAGTGTTTATGTTGTGTACAGGAGTGTTTGTGTTGTTGTTGTTGTTGTGTACAGGAGTGTTTATGTTGTTGTTGTTGCTGTGTACATGTGTGTTTATGTTGTTGTTGTGTACAGGAGTGTTTATGTTGTTGTTGTTGTGTACAGGAGTGTTTATGTTGTTGTTGTGTACAGGAGTGTTTATGTTGTTGTGTACAGGAGTGTTTATGTTGTTGTTGTGTACATGAGTGTTTATGTTGTGTACAGGAGTGTTTGTTTGTTGTTGTTGTGTACATGTGTGTTTATGTTGTTGTGTACAGGAGTGTTTATGTTGTTGTTGTGTACATGTGTGTTTATGTTGTTGTTGTGTACAGGAGTGTTTATGTTGTTGTTGTGTACAGGAGTGTTTATGTTGTTGTGTACAGGAGTGTTGATGTTGTTGTGTACAGGAGTGTCTATGTTGTTGTGTACAGGAGTGTTTATGTTGTTGTGTACAGGAGTGTTTATGGTGTTGTGTACAGGAGTGTTTATGTTGTTGTGTACAGGATTGTTTATGTTGTTGTGTACATGTGTGTTTATGTTGTTGTGTACAGGAGCGTTGTTGTGTACAGGAGTTTATGTTGTTGTGTACAGGAGTGTTTATGTTGTTGTTGTGTACAGGAGTGTTTATGTTGTTGTTGTTGTGTACAGGAATGTTTATGTTGTTGTTGTTGTGTACATGAGTGTTTATGTTGTGTACAGGAGTGTTTATGTTGTTGTTGTTGTGTACAGGAGTGTTTGTTGTGTACATGTGTGTTTATGTTGTTGTGTACAGGAGTGTTTATGTTGTTGTGTACAGGAGTGTTTGTTGTTGTTGTGTACATGTGTGTTTGTTGTTGTGTACAGGAGCTTTGTGGTTCGCGCGACGCGGGAGGGAGGCGAGGAGGAGCGTCGTGCTGCTGCTAGGACCAAGCAACGCGGGGAAGACTCTCATGTTCATACGCGTGAGACACAGCAACAACAACAACAACAAACACAACAACGCAACAACACTCACACACAACACTCACACACAACACTCACACACAACACACTCACACACAACACACTCACACACAACAGCCACACACAACACACACAACACTCACACAACACGCACAACAGTCACACACAACACACACAACACACACACAACAGTCACACACAACACACACAACACTCACACAGCAGTCACACACAACACTCACACACAACTCACAACACACACACAACACTCACACACAACTCACAAAACACACACACACCACTCACACACAACACACACAACACTCACACACACAACACTCACACACACAACACTCACACACAACACTCAACACTCACACACAACACTCACACACAACACACACAATACTCACACACAACACACACACAACACTCACACACACAACACTCACACACAACACACTCAGACACACAACACTCACACACACAACACTCACACACACAACACTCACACACACCACACTCACACAACACACACAACACTCACACACAACACTCACACACAGCACTGACACACACAACACTCACACACAACACTCACACACAACACTCACACACAACACTCACACACAACACACACCACACACACACACAACACTCTCACACACACAACACTCACACACACAACACTCACACACACAACACTCACACACACAACACTCACACACCACACACACACACAACACTCACACACACAACACTCACACACAACACACAATACTCACACATACAAAACTCACACACACAACACTCACACACAACACTCACACACAACACTCACACACAACACACAACACTCGCACAACACAAACACAACACACACACAAGACTCACACACACAACACACCCACACACACAACACCCACACACACAACACTCACACAACACTCACACACAACACACAACACTCACACACACCACTCACACACACACACAATACCCACACACAATACCCACACACAACACTCACACACAACACATACACACAACACACACAACACTCACACAACACTCACACACACACCACTCACACACACCACTCACACACACAACACACAACACTCACACACACAACACTCACACACACAACACACAACACTCACACACACAACACACAACACTCACACACACAACACTCACACACAACACACACAACACTCACACACACAACACACACAACACTCACACACACAACACACACACACAACACTCACACACACCACTCACATACAACACTCACACACACAACACACAATACTCACACATACAGCACTCACACACACAACACTCACATACAACACTCACACACACAACACTCACACACAACACTCACACACAACACACTCACACACACAACACTCACACACACAACACTCACACACAACACTCACACACAACACTCACACACAACACACACAACACTCACACACAACACACTCACACACACAACACTCACACACACAACACTCACACACACAACACTCACACACAACACTCACACACATCACACACAACACTCACACACAACACTCACACACAACACTCACACACAACACCCACACACAACACTCACACACAACACTCACACACACAACACTCACACACACAACACACAACACTCACACACAACACTCACACACAACACACACAACACTCACACACAACACACACAGCACTCACACACAACACACTTACACACAACACTCACACCACACCACACTCGCACAACACACACACAACACTCACACACACCACTCACAACACTCTCACACACGACACTCACACACACGACACTCACACACACAACACTCACCCACACAACACTCACACACACAACACTCACCCACACAACACTCACACACACAACACTCACACACACAACACTCACACACCCAACACTCGCACACAACACTCGCACACAACACTCGCACAACACACTCACACAACAGTCACACACAACACTCACACACAACACTCGCACACAACACTCGCACACACAACACTCGCACACACAACTCTCACACACAACACTCACACGCACACACAACACTCACACACACAACACTCACACACAACACACACAACACACACACAACACTCCCACACAACACTCCCACACAACACTCACACACACAACACTCACACACAACACACACAACACACACAGCACGCACACACAACACTCACACAACACACTCACACACACCACTCACACACAACACTCACACACAACACTCACACACAACACTCACACACAACACTCACACACAACACACACAACACACACAGCACGCACACACAACACTCACACAACACACTCACACACACCACTCACACACAACACTCACACACAACACTCACACACAACACTCACACACAACACACACAACACGCACACACAACACTCACACAACACACACATACAACACACAACACTCACACACAACACTCGCACAACACAAACACAACACTCACCGTGTCTCACCCCCCGTGTCTCACCGCCCGTGTCTCACCGCCCGTGTCTCACCCCCCGTGTCTCACCCCCCGTGTCTCACCCCCCCGTGTCTCACCGCCCGTGTCTCACCGCCCGTGTCTCACCGCCCGTGTCTCACCCCCCGTGTCTCACCCCCCCGTGTCTCACCGCCCGTGTCTCACCCCCCGTGTCTCACCGCCCGTGTCTCACCGCCCGTGTCTCACCGCCCGTGTCTCACCGCCCGTGTCTCACCGCCCGTGACTCACCGCCCGTGTCTCACCGCCCGTGTCTCACCGCCCGTGTCTCACCGCCCGTGACTCACCGCCCGTGTCTCACCGCCCGTGTCTCACCGCCCGTGTCTCACCGCCCGTGTCTCACCCCCCGTGTCTCACCCCCCGTGTCTCACCTCCCGTGTCTCACCGTGTCTCACTGTGTCTCACCGCCCGTGTCTCACCGCCCGTGTCTCACCCCCCGTGTCTCACCGCCCGTGTCTCACCGCCCGTGTCTCACCGCCCGTGTCTCACCGCCCGTGTCTCACCGCCCGTGTCTCACCGCCCGTGTCTCACCGCCCGTGTCTCACCCCCCGTGTCTCACCCCCCGTGTCTCACCTCCCGTGTCTCACTGTGTCTCACCGCCCGTGTCTCACCGCCCGTGTCTCACCGCCCGTGTCTCACCGCCCGTGTCTCACCGCCCGTGTCTCACCCCCCGTGTCTCACCGCCCGTGTCTCACCGCCCGTGTCTCACCGCCAGTTGCTGACGGGGACACACAGGGACACACACATGTCCTTCGAGGTGAACTCTGCCCCATATCAAGCAGCACCCAACAAGGTGAGACAACTCCCAGACACAGACAAAGGTCCCCCGTGTAGCCTCTAACAGGCTGTAGGGGCAAGTGCAGTTAGTAGCGAGTAGCAGCAGCACCTGTGAAGGTAGACACAGACAAAGATCCCCCGTGTAGCCTCTAACAGACTGTAGGGGCAAGTGCTGTTAGTAGCGAGTAGCAGCAGCACCTGTGAAGGTAGACACAGACAAAGATCCCCCGTGTAGCCTCTACAGACTGCAGGGGCAAGTGCTGTTAGTAGCGAGTAGCAGCAGCACCTGTGAAGGTAGACACAGACAAAGATCCCCCGTGTAGCCTCTAACAGACTGTAGGGGCAAGTGCTGTTAGCGAGCAGCACCTATGAAGGCCGGCACGGCACACGAGGGGGTGGGTGGCCAGGACCACGCCCGGCCGCCTTTGTCTCCCCAGTGGCGATGTTTACTACACACCGCTACACCAGGTACTCATTTGAGGCTGAGTCGACCTAGGGGAGGCCCGGGACCGGCTCAGATAATCGTCACGCCGGTGTTGGCCGTGAGCGGGAATCAAACTCGGGTCGCCGGGTTCGTAGCGCAGCGTGGCGCTAACCACTACACCCACCACTCAATTTGGTGTCGTTAATGTGGTGGTTGTTGTTGATGTGGTGGTTGACTTGGTGGTTGTTGATGTGGTTGTTGACTTGGTGGTTGTTGACGTGGTTGTTGTTGACGTGGTTGTTGTTTACGTGGTTGTTGTTGTTTATGTGGGTGTTGTTGTTGATGACGTGGTTGTTGTTTATGACGTGGTTGTTGTTGACGCGGTTGTTGTTGACGTGGTTGTTGTTGTAGACGTGGTTGTTGTTGTTGACGTGGTTGTTGTTGATGACGTGGTTGTTGTTGTTGACGTGGTTGTTGTTGACGTGGTTGTTGTTGATGACGTGGTTGTTGTTGTTGACGTGGTTGTTGTTGACGTGGTTGTTGTTGTTTATGTGGGTGTTGTTGTTGACGTGGTTGTTGTTGACGTGGTTGTTGTTGACGCGGTTGTTGTTGACGTGGTTGTTGTTGTTTATGTGGGTGTTGTTGATGACGTGGTTGTTGTTGATGACGTGGTTGTTGTTGACGCGGTTGTTGTTGACGTGGTTGTTGTTGATGACGTGGTTGTTGTTGTTGACGTGGTTGTTGTTGTTGACGTGGTTGTTGTTGACGTGGTTGTTGTTGATGACGTGGTTGTTGTTGTTGACGTGGTTGTTGTTGACGTGGTTGTTGTTGTTTATGTGGGTGTTGTTGTTGACGTGGTGGTTGTTGACGTGGTTGTTGTTGACGCGGTTGTTGTTGATGACGTGGTTGTTGTTGTTGTTGTTGACGTGGTTGTTGTTGTTGACGTGGTTGTTGTTGTTGACGTGGTTGTTGTTGTTGTTGACGTGGTTGCACAGGGAGTGGTGACGCTGGTGGACGTTCCAGGCCACGCCAGCGTTCGTGTCGATGCCATTGAGCGCTTGAAGCACGGAGTGAGGTGCAAACACCACAACAACAACAAGAACAACAACCACAACTACACCAACCACAACAACAACAAGCACAACAACAACAACCACAACAACCGCCATCACAACCACAACCACCATCACAACAACAACCACCATCACAACAACAACCACCATCACAACAACCACCATCACAACCACAACCACCATCACAACAACAACCACAACCACCATCACAACAACCACCATCACAACAACAACCACCATCACAACCACAACCACCATCACAACAACAACCACAACCACCATCACAACAACAACCACAACCACCATCACAACAACAACCACAACCACCATCACAACAATAACCACAACCACCATCACAACAACAACCACCATCACAACAACAACCACAACCACCATCACAACAACAACCACAACCACCATCACAACAACAACCACCATCACAACAACAACCACAACCACCATCACAACAACAACCACAACCACCATCACAACAACAACCACCACCAACAACCACCATTACAACAACAACCACCACCAACAACCACCATTACAACAACAACCACCAACAACAACCACCATTACAACAACAACCACCACCAACAACCACCATTACAACAACAACCACCACCAACAACCACCATTACAACAACAACCACCACCAACAACCACCATAACAACAACCACCATAACAACAACAACCACCACCAACAACCACCATAACAACAACAACAACCTTCAACAACCACCATCACAACAACAACCTTCAACAACCACCATCACAACAACAACCTTCAACAACCACCATCACAACAACAACCTTTAACAACCACCATCACACCAACAACCTTCAACAACCACCATCACAACAACATCCACAACCACCATCACAACAACAACCTTCAACAACCACCATCACAACAACAACCTTCAACAACCACCATCACAACAACATCCACAACCACCATCACAACAACAACCACCAACAACCTATGATGATGATGATTATGGTGGTGATGATGATGATTATGGTGGTGATGATGATGATTATGGTGGTGATGATGATGATTATGGTGGTGATGATGATGATTATGGTGGTGATGATGATTATGGTGGTGATGATGATTATGGTGGTGATGATGATTATGGTGGTGATGATGATTATGGTGGTGATGATGATTATGGTGTTGGCGATGTGGTGATGATGATGGTGATGATGGTGGCGGTGGTGATGATGGTGGTGATGATGATGGTGATTATGATGGTGATGATTGTGGCGATGGTGGTGATGATGATGGTGATGATTGTGGCGATGGTGGTGATGGTGATGATGATGATGGTGATGATTGTGGCGATGGTGGTGATGATGGTGGTGATGATTGTGGCGATGGTGGTGATGATGATGATGGTGGTGATGATTATGGTGGTGATGATCATTATGGTGGTGATGATCATTATGGTGGTGATGATGGTGATAATTGTGGCGATGGTGGTGATGATGATGATGATGGTAATGGTGGTGATGATGGTGATGATGATGGTGGTGATGGTGGTGGTGGTGATGATGATTATGGTGGTGGTGATGATGATTATGGTGGTGATGATGGTGATGATTGTGGCGATGGTGGTGATGATGATTATGATGGTGATGATGGTGATGATGATGATTGTGGAGATGGTGGTGATGATGATGATGGTGGTGATGGTGGTGGTGATGATGATTATGGTGGTGGTGATGATGGTGATGATGGTGATGATTGTGGCGATGGTAGTGATGATGGTGATGATTGTGGCGATGGTAGTGATGATGGTGGTGATGGTGGTGATGATGATGGTGATGATTGTGGCGATGGTGGTGATGATGATGATGGTGGTGATGATGATTATGGTGGTGGTGGTGATGATGATTATGGTGGTGATGATGGTGATGGTTGTGGTGATGATGGTGATGATGATGATGATTGTGATGATTCTGGCGATGGTGGTGGTGGTGATGATGGTGATGATAATGGTGGTGATGATGGTGGTGGTGCAGGGCGGTGGTGGTGGTGGTGGACAGTGTCGCCTTCCAGAAGGAGGTCAAGGAGGTGGCTGAGACTCTATACGCCGTGCTCACAGACAAGGCCCTGAGCAGGCCCGGCACGCCCGTTCTCATCGCCTGCAACAAGCAGGGTACCGACAGAGACGCTCACGGCGACACGCGTGTAGATGTAGACACACACACACACCGTGTAGATGTAGACACACACACACCGTGTAGATGTAGACACACACACACCGTGTAGATGTAGACACACACACACACACACACCGTGTAGATGTAGACACACACACACCGTGTAGATGTAGACACACACACACACACTGTGTAGATGTAGACACACACACACACCATGTGGATGTAGACACACACACACACCGTGTAGATGTAGACACACACACCATGTAGATGTAGACACACACACACACACCGTGTGAATGTAGACACACGAGGTTCGCGTGGACGCGGTTCGCGCCGTCAGCCTGCTAATGCCGCGGGGTTTGTGTGTCCGTGTCTCTGTGCAGATATCGGCTTGGCCAAATCTGCCTCCCTCATTAAAATGCAACTGGAGAAAGAGTTGTGAGTGTTACACACACACACGTGTGTACACACATACACACACATGCATACACACAAACACACACACACACGCATACACACACACACGTGTGTACACACATACACGCACACACGCAAACACATGCACACATTACATACACACACATACGCATACACATACACGCATACACACACATGCATACAAAGATCCCCGCATAGCCTCAACAGACTGTAGGGGCTAGTGCTGTTAGCGAGCACCTATGAAGGCCGGAACGGTACACGAGGGGGTGGGTGGCCAGCACCACGCCCGACCGCCTTTGTCTCCCCAGTGGCAATGTTTTTATCCACCGCACTAGGTACTCATTTGAGGCTGAGTCGACCTAGAGGAGGCCCAGGACCGGTTCAGATAATCGTCACTGATGTTGGGCGTGAGCGGGAATCGAACTCGGGTCGCCAGGTTCATAGCGCAGCGCGCTAACCGCTACACTATCGCTCCCCACACACACGCATACACGCATACACACACACATACACACACACATACACACACACACACACGTGTGTACACACATACACACACATACACGCACACACGCAAACACATACACACATTACATACACACACATACGCATACACATACACGCATACACACACATGCATACACACACGCATACACACACACACGCATACACACGCATACACACACACACACGTGTGGACACACATACACACACATACACGCACACACGCAAACACATACACACATTACATACATACGCATACACGCATACACATACACGCATACACACACATGCACACATACACGCACACACATACACACATTACATACACACACATACAACAACAACAACCGCCATTCGCCACTAAGTGGCGGTGACGTCACCACGACGCTTGTGCCAGGACATGTGCACCCTGAGGCCACGTGAAGCGTCGAACACCCGCTGGCAGGAGGTCACGGGGCAGACCCAGGTGCCACGGGTCGACTGACTGAGATGACTGGCTGGTGCACCACCTGTGCCCCCTACTGTGCCAACCTGCTGTGCTTTAGCCACCCGGCGCTCCGCTCGTTGTTGTGAACGTCGCTCCTCCGCCCTCCGTTGTTGTTGGAGGGCGACTGCCTCCAACTGCCCATTAGCGTCCATCACGAGCCTCCTCCACAGAGGCCAATCTTGACACCGCTGGTACCAGTCATCGGCAAGTCCACTCAGCTCCACGTCCTCCTGTACCACATCACTCCATCTCTTCTCTAGCCCGTGCCACGCCCGCTTAGCCCCCTCAATCCGGCCGAACAAAAGCTGTTTCGGCATGCGGTGGCTGGGCACACACATATACATACACACATACATACACACATTACATACACACACACACGTGTGCATACACACACACACGTGTGTATGCACACACGTGTGTGTGCATACACACACACACGTGTGCGTACACGCACACACGTGTGCGTACACGCACACACGCGTGCGTACACGCACACACGCGTGCGTACACGCACACACACGTGTGTGCGTACACACACACACGTGTGTGTGTGCGTACACACACACACGTGTGCATACACACACACACGTGTGTGCATACACACACACACGTGTGTGCGTACACGCACACACGTGTGTGCGTACACGCACACAAATGTTCATTTACACCCCAACATACGCATGTATGTACCCATACGCACGCATCCGCATCTCACACACATGTACCCATACACAGATGCGTGTGCATGCACGTGTAATGACAACTTGACACACTTGTCCTGAGGTGGCACTTTTATTGAAGAGGCGTTCACTTTGACATCAGGCGGAGGAGACCCCCACCGCAATAGCCCCGAGTCTACCGCGCGTCTCCCCCTTATATACCGACAGGAGGCCACGCCCCCCTTCTCGATCGTTCTCGCCGACTCTGGACGCTCGCTCCACCGGCAGACTCCACCGTCCTCGTCCGTCGCCTGACCACGCTCCTTGCTCGAACATTCCCGTGGCCACCAGTCCCTTCACACTCACAGCTGACTCCCCTGTCATTACGTCCCGTGGCCACCAGTCCCTTCACACTCACAGCTTCATCCCCCTGTCATTACCTCCCGTGGCCACCAGTCCACTCACACTCACAGCTGACTCCCCTGTCATTACCTCCCGTGGTCACTAGTCCACTCACACTCACAGCTGACTCCCCTGTCATTACCTCCCGTGGCCACCAGTCCCTTCGCACTCACAGCTGACTCCCCTGTCATTACCTCCCGTGGCCACCAGTCCACTCATAGCTGACTCCCCTGTCATTACCTCCCGTGGCCACCAGTCCCTTCACACTCACAGCTGACTCCCCTGTCATTACCTCCCGTGGCCACCAGTCCCTTCACAATCACAACTGACTCCCCTGTCATTACCTCCCGTGGCCACCAGTCCCTTCACACTCACAGCTGACTCCCCTGTCACTACCTCCCGTGGCCACCAGTCCCTTCACACTCACAGCTGACTCCCCTGTCATTACCTCCCGTGGCCACCAGTCCCTTCACACTCACAGCTGACTCCCCTGTCATTACCTCCCGTGGCCACCAGTCCCTTCACACTCACAGCTGACTCCCCTGTCATTACCTCCCGTGGCCACCAGTCCACTCACACTCACAGCTGACTCCCCTGTCATTACCTCCCGTGGCCACCAGTCCCTTCACACTCACAGCTGACTCCCCTGTCATTACCTCCCGTGGCCACCAGTCCACTCACACTCACAGCCGACTCCCCTGTCATTACCTCCCGTGGCCACCAGTCCACTCACACTCACAGCTGACTCCCCTGTCACTACCTCCCGTGGCCACCAGTCCACTCAAACTCACAGCTGACTCCCCTGTCATTACCTCCCGTGGCCACCAGTCCACTCACACTCACAGCTGACTCCCCTGTCATTACCTCCCATGGCCACCAGTCCCTTCACACTCACAGCTGACTCCCCTGTCATTACCTCCCGTGGCCACCAGTCCCTTCACTCTCACAGCCGACTCCCCTGTCATTACGTCCCGTGGCCACCAGTCCACTCACACTCACAGCTGACTCCCCTGTCATTACCTCCCGTGGCCACCAGTCCCTTCACACTCACAGCTGACTCCCCTGTCATTACCTCCCGTGGCCACCAGTCCCTTCATACTCACAGCTGACTCCCCTGTCATTACCTCCCGTGGCCACTAGTCCACTCACACTCACAGCTGACTCCCCTGTCATTACCTCCCGTGGCCACCAGTCCCTTCACACTCACAACTGACTCCCCTGTCATTACCTCCCGTGGCCACCAGTCCACTCACACTCACAGCTGACTCCCCTGTCACTACCTCCCGTGGCCACCAGTCCCTTCACACTCACAGCCGACTCCCCTGTCATTACCTCCCGTGGCCACCAGTCCCTTCACACTCACAGCTGACTCCCCTGTCACTACCTCCCGTGGCCACTAGTCCCTTCACACTCACAGCTGACTCCCCTGTCACTACCTCCCGTGGCCACTAGTCAACTCACACTCACAGCTGACTCCCCTGTCACTACCTCCCGTCACCACCAGTCCACTCAGACTGCATGCAGGCTCTCTCGTCATTACACACGCACACGTACACGCACACGCATGCACACGCATGTGCACGTTCGCACGCACGTACACGTGTGCGAGCGGGAATCCTACTCGGGTCCGTGACCCCCGCCCCCTCCGTGACCCCCAGGACGACCCTGCGGGTGACCCAGGCGGCCGCCCTTTCCTCCACGACGGGACGCGGCGGCGGCGGCGGCGGCGGCGCCCTGGGGGGGGGCGGCCCGGGGGGGGGGCGGTCGGCGTTCAGCTTCTCCCAGCTGGGGGCGGGCGGCGTGGAGTTCACGGAGTGCGACGCTCGAAGCGACGGAGGCCTGAGCAGCGTTGTCACCTGGCTGGCTCACCTGGGGTAGACTCACCTGGGGTGGACTCACCTGGGGTAGACTCACCTGGGGTAGACTCACCTGGGGTAGACTCACCTGGGGTGGACTCACCTGGGGTGGACTCACCTGGGGTAGACTCACCTGGGGTAGACTCGCTCACCTGGGGTAGACTCGCTCACCTGGGGTAGACTCACCTGGGGTAGACTCACCTGGGGTAGACTCACCTGGGGTGGACTCACCTGGGGTAGACTCACTCACCTGGGGTGGACTCACCTGGGGTGGACTCACCTGGGGTAGACTCACCTGGGGTAGACTCGCTCACCTGGGGTAGACTCACCTGGGGTAGACTCACCTGGGGTAGACTCACTCACCTGGGGTAGACTCACCTGGGGTGGACTCACCTGGGGTGGACTCACCTGGGGTAGACTCACCTGGGGTAGACTCACCTGGGGTGGACTCACCTGGGGTGGACTCACCTGGGGTAGACTCACTCACCTGGCTCCCTCACCTGGGGTAGACTCACTCACCTGGGGTAGACTCACCTGGGGTAGACTCACTCACCTGGGGTAGACTCACCTGGGGTAGACTCACCTGGGGTAGACTCACCTGGGGTAGACTCACTCACCTGACTCGCTCACCTGGGGTAGACTCACCTGGGGTGGACTCACTCACCTGGGGTGGACTCGCTCACCTGGGGTAGACTCACCTGGGGTAGACTCACTCACCTGGCTCGCTCACCTGGAGTGGACTCACCTGGGGTGGACTCACTCACCTGGGGTGGACTCACCACGTTCGCTCTCACCCACACGCTCGCCCACCCACAAACTCACCCGCTCGTTCAACCACTCGTCCACTCACCCGCTCGTCCATCCACACGCACTCGTCCGCCACACATCCGCTCGTCCACCCACACCCACCCACCCCCACCCACCCCCACCCACCCACACGTCCACCCACACCCACCCACACTCACCCACACCCACCCGCTCGTCCATCCACACCCATCCGCTCGTCCACACCCACCCACTCGTCCACCCACACCCTCCCGCTCGTCCACCCACACCCATCCACTCGTCCACCCACACCCATCCACTCGTCCACACCCACCCACTTGTCCACCCACTCGCTCGCCGGCTCGCCCGTCCACCCACCCAGCACGGTTGGCTACGTATGGTGAAGAAGTTCAACACCCACACGCAACAACAACAATTAAAGACAAACTTTGTGGTAACCCACGTGTCCACGATGCTGATGGCCCGTCTCTGTGGTGATGGCTTTGTCTACACACAGAGGCCTTGTGTATGCTTCGTGTGTGTGTACACACAGAGGCCTTGTGTATACACAGAGGCATTGTGTATGCTTCGTGTGTGTGTACACACAGTAGCCTTGTGTACACAGTAGTAGCCTTGTGTACCCCTTGACAAAGGAATTAGCATAGAATTTAGCATTGAAATAGCTGAGTGATTAGCTTGTAACTGGTCACAGAAATAGCTATGTTAAAGTCAGAGCATATACAATTCACCGAGGCACCTAGTACAAATCAAACAGGAGAATTTAGCATTGAAATAACTAGGCGAATTTAGCATTGAAATAACTGAGTGATTAGCTTGTGACTGGTCACAGAAATGGCTATGTTGAAGTCAAGGCCTACACATCTGAGCTATTCACAGTAACTGGGTATACAATACAATATTTAATGAATACTATATAGTGAACCAATAAAAAACTAAAATATAAATTACCTCAATGTTATCAATAAACTCTATATTCTCCAATCAGCTAAGCTACCAACAATAAGTCGTTATATATCACATATATTAATTTTTTATTGGTTCACTATATAGTATTCATTATATATTGTATTGTATACCCAGTTACTGTGAATAGCTCAGATGTGTAGGCCTGACTTCAACATAGCCATTTCTGTGACCAGTCACAAGCTAATCACTCAGTTATTTCAATGCTAAATTCGCCTAGTTATTTCAATGCTAAATTCTCCTGTTTGATTTGTACTAGGTGCCTCGGTGAATGTATATGCTCTGACTTTAACATAGCTATTTCTGTGACCAGTTACAAGCTAATCAATCAGCTGTTTCAATGCTAAATTCTATGCTAATTCCTTTGTCAAGGGGTGCCTCTGCGGATGTGTATACTTTAACTTAGCTATTTCAATGCTAAATTCTATGCTAATTCCTTTGTCAAGGGGTGCCTCTGCGGATGTGTATACTTTAACTTAGCTATTTCAATGCTAAATTCTATGCTAATTCCTTTGTCAAGGGGTGCCTCTGCGGATGTGTATACTTTAACTTAGCTATTTCAATGCTAAATTCTATGCTAATTCCTTTGTCAAGGGGTGCCTCTGCGGATGTGTATACTTTAACTTAGCTATTGCAATGCTAAATTCTATGCTAATTCGTTTGTCAAGGGGTGCCTTTGCGGATGTGTATGCTTTAACTTTAACATAGCCATTTCTGTGACCAGTCACAAGCTAATCACTCAGCCATTTCAATGCTAAATTCTATGCTAATTCCTTTGTCAAGGCGCTCTGTTTCTTCTCACACAGCTTAAAGGTCGCGATCTCAGCGTGGCTTTCTCACTCCAGCGCTGTCCTCCAGACAGTCTCGTCCCTTCACCTGATGAAGGCCGCTTGTGTTGTGGCCGAAACGTCGTGAGAATATTTTATTTTATCAATGTATTATTTATTCTCATTCTACGTGGTGACTTTACCGAAAGAACCAAAGAAGACGTATGAGAACTGTGCAGTTTATTCCGCGTTGGGGCGCAGCGTCGTAGATTGGACGCGACACAGAAACACAGACACACAGAGAGACAAAGACACAGACACACAGAGACACACAGACAGACACAGAGACACACAGAGACACACAGAGAGACAGAGACACACAGAGACAGAGACACAGACACAGAAACACAGAGACACACAGAGAGACAGAGACAGAGAGACAGACACAGAGACGCACAGACAGACAGAGACACAGAAACACAGACACAGAAACACACAGAGACACAGAGACACAGACACAGAGACACACAGCGAGACAGAGACACAGACACAGAGACACACAGAGACACAGACACACAGTGAGACACAGACAAAGACAAACAGAGAGACAGAGACACAGACAGACACACAGAGACAGAGACACAGACAGACACACAGAGACAGACGCAGACACAGAAACAAAGACGCAAAATGAAACCGCGCCGAGGACACAAACCGCTCGCGTACCGTGGCAAACGACGCATTGTGTACACACACACAGTAGCCTTGTGTGTGTGTACACACAGTAGCAAGGCTGTGTGTGCGTACACACACAGTAGCCTTGTGTGTGTGTGTACACACACAGTAGCCTTGTGTGTGTGTGTACACACACAGTAGCCTTGTGTGTGTGTGTACACACACAGTAGCCTTGTGTGTACACACACAAGGCTACTGTGTGTGTACACACACACAAGGCTACTGTGTGTACACACACACACACAGTAGCCTTGTGTGTGTGTGTACACACACAGTAGCCTTGTGTGTACACACACAAGGCTACTGTGTGTGTACACACACACAAGGCTACTGTGTGTACACACACACACACAGTAGCCTTGTGTGTGTGTGTGTACACACACAGCGTGTGTGTACACACACACACAGTAGCCTTGGTTGTGTGTGTGTGTACACACAGCCTTGTGTGCGTACACACAGTAGCCTTGTGTGTACACACACAAGGCTACTGTGTGTACACACACAGGCTACTGTGTGTGTACACACAGTAGCCTTGTGTGTGTACACAAGCGGGCCGTAGTGTTATGCTGACCATTCAGTGTATATATACACGCGCGCGTAGCATTGTGTACGCGTAGCCGTAAATGTACACAACCTTGTGTACACGCAGCCTTGTGTACACAACATTGTGTACTCATACACACATCAATGTGTACGTGTACACAGCCTTGCGTACACACAACCATGATGTGTACACAACATGGCACGTGTGCGCGCAACCCGTGCCTGCACAACCCGTGCCTGCACAACCCGTGCCTGCACAACCCGTGCCTGCACAACCCGTGCCTGCACAACCCGTGCCTGCACAACCCGTGCCTGCACAACCCGTGCCTGCACAACCCGTGCCTGCACAACCCGTGTCTCCGCGTGCACGTGATCTTCAACCCGCGCCACGTGTTCAGGCGGCGACAATCCGCCTTGTGGAGTGGGGACTAAGGATGCCCCCCCCCTCCAGCCTTGACATTGTTGGGGGGGGGGGGTTCCCGGCCGCCTTTGTCTCCCCCGGTGCTGAGAGTAAAATAAAAAGACAGATCCCCCGTGTAGCCTCGACAGACTCTAGGGGCAAGTGCTGTGTAGGGAGCAATTGCGGAGGCCGGCACGGTGACACAGGAGGGGGCGGGTGGACAACACCCACCCCCGGCCGCCTTTACACAAACACACAAACACACACAGTGACACACACACACACAGTGACACACACACACACAGTGACACACACAAACACACACACAGTGACACACAGTGACACACACAGTGACACACAGTGACACACACAAACACACAGTGACACACAGTGACACACAGTGACACACACACAGTGACACACAAACACACAGTGACACACACAAACACACAGTGACACACATACACACAGTGACACACACACAGTGACACACACACACAGTGACACACAGTGACACACACACACAGTGACACACACAAACACACACAGTGACACACACAAACACACACAGTGACACACACAAACACACACACAGTGACACACACACAGTGACACACACAAACACAGTGACACACACAAACACACACAGTGACACACATACACACACAGTGACACGCATACACACACAGTGACACACATACACACAGTGACACGCATACACACAGTGACACACATACACACACAGTGACACACACACAAACACACACACAGTGACAGACACACAAACACAGTGACACACACAAACACAAACAGTGACACACACATAGTGACACACAGACACACACACACAGTGACACACATACCCACACAGTGACACACACAGACACACAGTAACACAGTAACACACACAGTGACACACACACACAGTGACACACACACACAGTGACACACACACAGTGACACACGTACACACACAGTGACACACACACACAGTGACACGTACACACACAGTGACACACACACAGTAACACACACAGAGTGACACACACACAGTGACACACGTACACACACGTACACACACACAGTGACACACACACAGTGACACACACACAGTGACATACACACACACACAGACACACACACAGTGACACACACACAGTGACACACAGTGACACACACACAGTGACACACAGTGACACACACACACAGTGACACACACAGTGACACACACAGTGACACACACAGTGACACACACAGTGACACACACAGTGACACACATACACACACAGTGACATACACACACACAGTGACACACACACACAGTGACACACATACACAGTGACATACACACACAGTGACAGACACACACAGTGACACACACACAGTGACACACACACAGTGACACACACACAGTGACACACACACAGTGACACACACACAGTGACACACACAGTGACACACACACAGTGACACACATCCTTCATGTATAGTCCACAATTGTGCGGACGCAACAAAGACAAAGACCCCCCGCGTAGCCTTCAGACTGTTGGGGGCAAGTGCGGCCGCTGTGGCACACGAGGGAGGCCGCCCGGTCGCCCGGCCGCCTTTGTCTCCCCCATCAGCGCTGCCGCTTGAGACCCCCCCGGGCGACAGAGGCTGAGCGGGAGTGGAACTCGGCTGGACGGGGCCGCAGGCGCGGCGGCGCTAACCGCTGCGCCACCGCTCCCTGCTACCCTCCCCCCCTCCCTCCTCTCTCTCGGCCTGTGCAGGGTTATCGAGGCCCGCCGAGGAATGGCCGCGTAGAGTTATTTACGACGGGCAATAATCATCATCGTCGTCGTTGTAATCAATTAACGTAATTATTGATGAGCGCTCTGTCGACGTCACGTGGGGCGGAGGGGGGGGGTAGGGTGAGGGCTTCGCTCGGGCAGCCAATGGGCTCGCGCCGTTGGGGGATGAAGCGTGGAGGGGAGAGCCAATGGGATCGCGCCGTTGGGGGATGAAGCGTGGAGGGGAGAGCCAATGGGATCGCGCCGTTGGGGGATGAAGCGTGGAGGGGAGTGCCAATGGGCTCGCGCCGTTGGGGGATGAAGCGTGGAGGGGAGAGCCAATGGGATCGCGCCGGTGGGGGATGAAGCGTGGAGGGGAGAGCCAATGGGATTGCGCCGTTGGGGGATGAAGCGTGGAGGGGAGAGCCAATGGGATCGCGCCGTTGCTGGACGGGGTGGTTGAGGGGAGGGAGACGGACCAATGGCGAGTGGCGTTGTTAGCAGGAGCAGCCCGAGTCCGATACGGGGACTTCGGCTTCCTTGTCGATCTTGATGTCAACCACTGGGCCCACGGGGGTCAAGGTCAATAGGTCAGCAGGTCAATAGGTCAGCAGGTCAATAGGTCAGCATGGTGATAGGTCAGCATGGTGATAGGTCAGCATGTCAGACGCATGTTTGTGGACCTGCCCGCCTGACGGCTATAGGCGGAGGGAGACCCCGTGATGGTGGTCTCTGTGTGTCTCTGCGTGTGTCTCTGTGTGTCTCTGTGTGTGTCTCAGCGTGTCTCTGCGTGTGTCTCTGTGTGTGTCTCTGTGTGTGTCTCTGCGTGTGTGTCTGCGTGTGTGTCTGTGTGTGTCTCTTTGTGTCTCTTTGTGTCTCTGCGTGCGTCTCTGTGTGTGTCTCTGTGTGTGTCTCTTTGTGTGTCTCTGTGTGTGTCTCTGCGTGTGTCTCTGTGTGTGTCTCTTTGTGTCTCTGCGTGCGTCTCTGCGTGTCTCTTTGTGTGTCTCAGCATGTGTGTCTGTGCGTGTCTCTGCGTGCGTGTCTGTGCGTGTCTCTTTGTGTGTCTCTCTGTGTCTCTGCGTGTGTCTCTGTGTGTCTCTGCGTGTCTCTGCTTGTCTCTGCGTGCGTCTCTTTGTGTGTCTCAGCGTGTCTCTGCGTGTGTCTCTTTGTGTGTCTCAGCGTGTCTCTGCGTGTGTCTCAGTGTGTCTCTGCGTGCGTGTCTCTGCGTGCGTGTCTCTGCGTGCGTCTCTTTGTGTGTCTCAGTGTGTGTCTTTGTGTGTCTCTGTGTGTCTCTGCGTGTCTCTGCGTGTGTCTCAGCGTGTCTCTGCATGCGCGTCTCTGCATGCGTGTCTCTGCGTGTGTGTCTGTGTGTGTCTGTGCGTGTCTCTGTGTGTGTGTCTCTGTGTGTGTCTCCGCGTGTGTGTCTGTGCGTGTCTCTGTGCGTGTCTCTGCGTGTGTCTCTGCGCGTGTGTCTGTGTGTGTCTCTGTGCGTGTGTCTGTGTGTGTCTGTGCGTGTCTCTGTGCGTGTCTGTGTGTGTCTGTGCGTGTGTCTCTGTGCGTGTGTCTGTGTGTCTCTGTGTGTGTCTGTGTGTCTCTGTGTGTGTCTCTGTGTGTGTCTCTATGTGTGTCTCTATGTGTGTGTCTGTGCGTGTCTCTGCGTGTGTCTGCGTGTGTCTGTGCGTGTGTGTCTCTGTGTGTCTGTGTGTGTGTCTCTGTGTGTGTGTGTGTCTCTGTGTGTCTGTGTGTGTGTCTCTGTGTCTCTGTGTGTGTCTCTGTCTCTCTCTGTGTGTGTCTCTGTGTGTGTCTCTGTGTGTGTGTGTCTCTGTGTGTGTGTGTCTCTGTGTGTGTCTGTCTCTGTGTGCATGTCTCTGTGTGTGTGTCTCTCTGTGTGTGTCTCTGTGTGTGTCTCTGTCTCTCTGTGTGTGTCTCTGTGTGTGTCTGTGTGTCTCTGTGTGTGTGTCTCTGTGTGTGTGTCTCTCTGTGTGTGTCTCTCTGTGTGTGTCTCTGTGCGTGTGTCTCTGTGCGTGTGTGTCTGTGCGTGTCTCTGTGCGTGTGTGAGTGTCTCTGTGTGTGTCTTTCTGTGTGTGTCTCTGTGTGTGTCTCTGTGTGCATGTGTCTCTGTGTGTGTGTGTCTCTGTGCGTGTGTCTGTGTGTCTCTGTGTGTGTCTCTGTGTGTGTCTGTGTCTCTGTGTGTGTCTCTATGTGTGTGTCTGTGCATGGCTCTGCGTGTGTCTGCGTGTGTCTGTGCGTGTGTGTCTCTGTGTGTGTGTGTCTCTGTGTGTCTGTGTGTGTGTGTCTCTGTGTCTCTGTGTGTGTGTCTCTGTGTGTGTGTGTCTCTGTGTGTGTCTCTGTGTGTGTCTGTCTCTGTGTGTATGTCTCTGTGTGTGTGTCTCTCTGTGTGTGTCTCTGTGTGTGTCTCTGTCTCTCTGTGTGTCTCTGTGTGTGTCTGTGTGTCTCTGTGTGTGTCTCTGTGTGTGTGTCTCTCTGTGTGTGTCTCTCTGTGTGTGTCTCTGTGCGTGTGTCTCTGTGCGTGTGTCTCTGTG
>NC_046135.1:0-177500 GCF_010993605.1 Petromyzon marinus | reverse complement strand
TCCCACCGCTCCCACCGCTCCCATCTCTCCGTGACCCACCCACCCCACCCACCCCACCCACCGCTCCCATCTCTCCGTGACACTCCCACCACTCCCACCCCACCGCTCCCTCCCCACCACTCCCACCCCACCACCACTCCCACCCCACCACTCCCACCCCACCACTCCCACCCCTCCACTCCCACCCCACCGCTCCCACCCCACCGCTCCCACCCCACCGCTCCCACCCCACAACTCCCACCCCTCCACTCCCACCCCTCCACTCCCACCCCTCCACTCCCACCCCACCGCTCCCACTCCCACCCCACCGCTCCCACTCCCACTCCACCGCTCCCACCCCACCACTCCCACCCCTCCACTCCCACCCCTCCACTCCCACCCCTCCACTCCCACCCCACCGCTCCCACTCCCACCCCACCGCTCCCACTCCCACCCCACCGCTCCCACCCCACCACTCCCACCCCTCCACTCCCACCCCTCCACTCCCACCCCTCCACTCCCACCCCACCGCTCCCACTCCCACCCCACCGCTCCCACTCCCACCCCACCGCTCCCACCCCACCACTCCCACCCCTCCACTCCCACCCCTCCACTCCCACCCCACCGCTCCCACCCCACCGCTCCCACTCCCACCCCACCGCTCCCACCCCACCGCTCCCACCGCTCCCACCCCACCGCTCCCACCCCACCACTCCCACCCCACCACTCCCACCCCGACTCTCCCACCCCACCGCTCCCACCCCACCGCTCCCACCCCACCACTCCCACCCCACCACCACTCCCACCCCACCACTCCCACCCCACCACTCCCACCCCACCACCACTCCCACCCACCACTCCCACCCCACCACTCCCACCCCACCACTCCCACCCCTCCACTCCCACCCCACCACTCCCACCCCACCACTCCCGCCCCACCGCTCCCACCCCACCGCTCCCACCCCACCACTCCCACCCCACCACTCCCACCCCACCGCTCCCACTCCCACCCCACCGCTCCCACCCCACCACTCCCACCCCTCCACTCCCACCCCTCCACTCCCACCCCACCGCTCCCACCCCACCGCTCCCACTCCCACCCCACCGCTCCCACCCCACCGCTCCCACCGCTCCCACCCCACCGCTCCCACCCCACCACTCCCACCCCGACTCTCCCACCCCACCGCTCCCACCCCACCGCTCCCACCCCACCGCTCCCTCCCCACCACTCCCACCCCACCACCACTCCCACCACTCCCACCCCACCACTCCCACCCCACCACCACTCCCACCCACCACTCCCACCCCACCACTCCCACCCCACCACTCCCACCCCTCCACTCCCACCCCACCACTCCCACCCCACCACTCCCGCCCCACCGCTCCCACCCCACCGCTCCCACCCCACCACTCCCACCCCACCACTCCCACCCCACCGCTCCCCCTCCCACCCCACCGCTCCCACCCCACCACTCCCACCCCTCCACTCCCACCCCTCCACTCCCACCCCACCGCTCCCACCCCACCGCTCCCACTCCCACCCCACCGCTCCCACCCCACCGCTCCCACCGCTCCCACCCCACCGCTCCCACCCCACCACTCCCACCCCGACTCTCCCACCCCACCGCTCCCACCCCACCGCTCCCACCCCACCGCTCCCTCCCCACCACTCCCACCCCACCACCACTCCCACCCCACCACTCCCACCCCACCACTCCCACCCCACCACCACTCCCACCCACCACTCCCACCCCACCACTCCCACCCCACCACTCCCACCCCTCCACTCCCACCCCACCACTCCCACCCCACCACTCCCGCCCCACCGCTCCCACCCCACCGCTCCCACCCCACCACTCCCACCCCCACCGCTCCCACTCCCACCCCACCGCTCCCACCCCACCACTCCCACCCCTCCACTCCCACCCCTCCACTCCCACCCCACCGCTCCCACCCCACCGCTCCCACTCCCACCCCACCGCTCCCACCCCACCGCTCCCACCGCTCCCACCCCACCGCTCCCACCCCACCACTCCCACCCCGACTCTCCCACCCCACCGCTCCCACCCCACCGCTCCCACCCCACCGCTCCCTCCCCACCACTCCCACCCCACCACCACTCCCACCCCACCACTCCCACCCCACCACTCCCACCCCACCACCACTCCCACCCACCACTCCCACCCCACCACTCCCACCCCACCACTCCCACCCCTCCACTCCCACCCCACCACTCCCACCCCACCACTCCCGCCCCACCGCTCCCACCCCACCGCTCCCACCCCACCACTCCCACCCCACCACTCCCACCCCACCGCTCCCCCTCCCACCCCACCGCTCCCACCCCACCACTCCCACCCCGACTCTCCCACCCCACCACCACTCCCACCACTCCCCCACCACCACTCCCACCCCGACCCTCCCACCCCACCCCACCACTCCCTCCCCACCACCACTCCCACCCCACCGCTCCCACCCCACCGCTCCCACCCCACCGCTCCCACGCCACTGCTCCCACCCCACCACCACTCCCACCCCACCACTCCCACCCCGACCCTCCCACCCCACCACTCCCTCCCCACCACCACTCCCACCCCACCACCACTCCCACCCCACCGCTCCCACCCCACCACTCCCACCCCACCGCTCCCACCCCACCGCTCCCACGCCACTGCTCCCACCCCACCGCTCCCTCCCCACCACTCCCACCCCACCACCACTCCCACCCCACCACTCCCACCCCGACCCTCCCACCCCACCACTCCCACCCCACCACCACTCCCACCCCACCACTCCCACCCCGACTCTCCCACCCCACCACCACTCCCACCCCACCACCACTCCCACCCCACCACCACTCCCACCCCACCACCACTCCCACCCCACCACCACTCCCACCCCACCACCACTCCCACCCCACCACCACTCCCACCCCACCACTCCCTCCCCACCACCACTCCCACCCCACCACTCCCACCCCTCCGTGACCCTCCCACCCCTCCCACCCCTCCCACCCCACCACTCCCACCCCACCGTGACCCTCCCACCCGTCCCCGCGTGATCCGCCCACCCCACCAGCCCGCCCACCTCTTCTCGACGAGGTCCGTCTTGTTCCCCACGAGGACGATGACGACGTCGCCCCCACGCTCGGTCCGCACGTCGTCAATCCACTTGGTGGTCTGCTGGAACGAGTTCACGTCTGGGTGGGCGGGGGGGAGGGGGGGAGGGGGGAGGGGGAGGGAGGGGGGGAGGGGGGGAGGGGGGAGGGGGAGGGAGGGGGGAGGGGGGAGGGGGGAGGGGGAGAGGGGGAGAGGGTGCAGGGGAAAGGGAGAGGGAGGGAGGTGGAGGGAGAGGCAAAGGGCGCCCAGGTAGCCTTTAACCCGGCTGTTGGAGGGGGAGGGGGCAAGTGCTGTCAGCGAGCACCACGTGGGAAGGCCACCGCAGTGCCTGTGAGCGCGTGTGTGTGTCTGCGTGTGAGCGTGTGTGTGTGTGTGTGTTTAATTCGTGGTCAAGGCCTATGATACCATCAGTAGGCCTGGGCTCTGCGTCGTTCTTCGTGCTTTTGGAGTACCTGACCCTCTGCTCACGATCATTAAGGACCTTCATGATGGTGAGCGCGCCTGGGTAAAACTACGTGGCCGGGAGTCAGAGCCATTCCCTGTACACCTTGGGGTGCGACAGGGATGTCCTCTGGCTCCCACATTATTTAACACCTATTTTGACCACGTAGTTCGTGAAGCCTTCAATAGCTGTACCGGGGGAATCTCCATATGGTACAGATATAATGGGAGGCTATCGATGCCCGGGTGCGGTCAAGGGATGGCTCCCTATTGCTCAACCACGTTATGTATGACGATGATCTGGTCATTGCCGCTCATTTAGAGGAGGAGTTGGAGACGCTGCTGCTGAGACTGGAGCGTGCCACTAAGAGGTGGGGCCTTACCATCAGCCCCACCAAAACTAAGCACCTGCCTGGGTATTTTGTACCATCGGACACTCCACCCCTACAACTCCCAATCGGTGATGGGGCAGTTGTGGAGAGAGTGGAGAGTTTCCCATACCTGGGCAGTGTACTTATGACTGGCTCCAGTTTAACAGCAGAGGTCTCACTCCGAATCAGTCGAGCGGCAATATCTTTTCATCGGTTGCGTAACGCTGTGTGGAAGCTACCTGGTCTGTCGCTCCGCACTAAGCTTCAGGTCTTCTCGGCCACGGTCATTCCCTCCCTTCTCTACGCTTGCGAAACGTGGACCCCCCTAATGGAACATCTTCGCCGGTTAGAAACATTTAGGCTGGCCTGCCTACGATCCATCCTGGGTTTAACCAGACTGGAGTGTGTGAGGAGCTCACAAATCCTTGAAAGATCTGGGCAGGGTCCCATCGGTGAGCTCCTCCGGCAGGCAAGGCTGCGATGGCTGGGTCATGTAGCCCGCATGCCCAGCCACCGCATGCCGAAACAGCTTTTGTTTGGCCGGATTGAGGGGGCTAAGCGGGCGCGGCACGGGCTAGAGAAGAGATGGAGTGATGTGGTACAGGAGGACGTGGAGCTGAGTGGACTTGCCGATGACTGGTACCAGCGGTGTCAAGATCGGCCTCTGTGGAGGAGGCTCGTGAAGGATGCTACTGGGCAGTTGGAGGCAGTCGCCCTACAACAACAACGGAGGGCGGAGGAGCGACGCTCACAACAGCGAGCGGAGCGCCGGGTGGCTAAAGCACAGCAGGTTGGCACAGTAGGGGGCACAGGTGGTGCATCAGCCAGTCATCTCAGTCAGTCGACCCGTGGCACCTGGGTCTGCCCCGTGACCTCCTGCCAGCGGGTGTTCGACACTTCACGTGGCCTCAGGGTGCACATAGCCTGGCACAAGCGTCGTGGTGACGTCACCGCCACTTAGTGGCGAATGGCGGTTGTTGTTGTGAGCGTGAGCGTGTGTGCGTGTGAGCGTGAGCGTGTGTGCGTGTGAGCGTGAGCGTGTGTGTGTCTGCGTGTGTGTGTCTGCGTGTCTGCGTGTGTGTGTCTGCGTGTGTGCGTGAGCGTGTGTGTGCATGTGTGTGTGTCTGCATGTGTAAGCGTGAGCGTGTGTGTGTGCGTGTGTGTGTCTGCGTGTCTGCGTGTGTGTGTCTGCGTGTCTGCGTGTGTGTCTGCGTGTCCGGCAAAACAACCCCCTACCTCCTCGCGGTGCCGGACGGGCAACTCTGTCGTGGACAGTGCTGTGGGGGGAGGTCCAATTGTGATTGGCTCCTCCCCTCATGGCGTCTGTGTCCACCACAGGGGCTAAACGGGGGCTCTGGACGGGTGCAAGGGGCTGGTAACCCCTCCACCTTCAATTAATTACCACTAAACCGCGAATTAAGTATATAACTAATAAGCTTGTGCCGGAGGCCCCGGGGGGCCAGGCGTCTATGACGTCTCCTGGCCAAACCACAATTGGCGGAGCCAGGAGATTGAATATCTACCCTCGGGGCTCCTCCAGAAACAACGAAAAACCACTACAGGTGGCCACGTGGAATGTTCGAACGCTCACTGCGGAGGAGAGGCTGCCACTCCTCTGTCGGGAGCTGGACCGGTACCGCCTGGATCTTTGTGGCATTCAGGAGGTCCGGTGGACCGGCTCTGGCTCCTGCCACCATGAGGGGTGGACAGTCCTCTACTCGGGGCAGCAGACTGCCAAACAACAGGGTGTGGCTCTTCTTTTGAACAAAATAATTAAGGGGGCGTGGGAGCGTGGCGGTGAGGTGTGGGAAGCTGTAAGCCCCAGGCTACTTTGGGCTCGCCTTCCCATCAACCGGAGGTGAGGAATGATGGTCGTGGTTACTTATGCCCCCACCGAAGATGAACATCCGTGGAGGGATGCAGGCAAAGCCGATGAGTCAGATGCCTTCTATGACCTCTTGTCACAGGTTCTGGCTAAAGTGGCCCCTCGGGATAGAATCATCTTGTTGGGTGACTTCAATGCCCGAGTTGGTCATAATACTGGCACCTGGTCTGGAGTGATTGGAGGGCATGGGCCAGATCAGCTCAATAACAACGGTAGGAGGCTGCTAGATTTTTGTGCAGCCCATGGGCTTGTAATTACCAACACGCTGTTCCGGCATCGGCGCATCCACACAACATCATGGATGCATGCCGGATCCAAGCAAGAACATCTGCTGGACTACATAGTGACAGACCAGCGGATGCGAGCCCATGTCCTTGACACCAGGACCTACCGTGGAGCTGATCTGCCCTCTGACCATCGACTAATCATCTGTAAGATGCGCCTGCCATTCTTCCACTCCGGTGGTGGGTGTACACCCAGGACCCCATTCCGACCTAAAGTGGCCTGGTCTCAGTTATCTGATGAAAGTTGCAAGCGAGAATTTCATCATCGCTTGCTGCTGGGATTGGCATCGTCCCCGACTCCTCCTGATGTCGAGGGTAAATGGGCGAGGCTCAGGACTGTGACTCATGCAACTGCAATGGCTGCTTTGGGTACGTGGTCCAGACCTCCCCAGAGACCCTGGCTGACAGAGGAGGTGTTCAGGATGGTTGAGAAAAAGCGACAGGCCCACTGTCATCGGCTACAGAATCCCACGTCAGAGAATGAGGAGGCTTACCCCAGCCTTCGCTCGGAGGTTCGGAGAGCCGTGATGCGCTGCAAGGACGGGTGGTGGTCGCGGGTTGCTGAGGAGATGGAGTCTGCCTCAGTGGCCCGTGATCACAAATCTCTATTTAACTCCATCAAAAAAGTAATCTGCAGCGCCACACCTATTACCATCATTAGGGGAAAAACGGTGACCCAATCTCCGACCCCCAGGAACAGGTCTGCAGATTTGCTGAGCATTTCTGTGAGGTCCTGGGGGAGGGAAAATCCCTCAGCCAGGAAAACATCGTGGCACAAAGTGAGGATGACCCTGCTGAGGCTGCGGTGCCTCAAATATTGGATGAAGTCACCCCCTGTGAGTGGCTGGCTGAGGTGCCATCTGTTGAGGAAGTACTGAAGGCGATCCGGAGTCTGAGACCAGGAAAAGCAGCGGGCAGAGATGATCTCCCAAGCGAAATGCTGAGGGAGGGCGGCGTTTGTGCACAGACTGCCCTATATGACATAACAACAGTCTGGACCACTGGACGGGTTCCGCAGGATTGGAAAGATGCCCTGGTGGTCCCCCTTTTTAAGAAGGGGGACCGCGCACAGACTGTAACAACTACAGGGGTATCTCACTCCTCAGTGTGCTGGGAAAGGTCCTGGCAAGGATTATTCAACATCGCCTTGCCAGGCACGCTGAGGAGAGGCTTGCGGAGCCCCAATGCGGTTTCAGGAAAGGGCGGTCCTGCACAGATGCCATATTTTCTGTCCGTCTGCTACAGCAGAGGTGTAGGGAATCCCAACAAGACCTACATCTCTGCTTTATTGACCTGGTCAAGGCCTATGATACCATCAGTAGGCCTTGGCTCTGGGTTGTTCTTCGTGCTTTTGGAGTACCTGACCTTCTGCTCACGATCATTAAGGATCTTCATGATGGTGAGCGGGCCCGGGTAAAACTACATGGCCGGGAGTCAGAGCCATTCCCTGTACACCTTGGGGTGCGACAGGGATGTCCTCTGGCTCCCACATTATTTAACATCTATTTTGACCATGTAGTTCGTGAGGCCTTCAATAGCTGTACCGGGGGAATCTCCATATGGTACAGATATAATGGGAGGCTGATCGATGCCCGGGTGCGGTCAAGGAATGGCTCCCTATTGCTCAACCACGTTATGTATGCTGATGATTTGGTAATAGCTGCTCATTCAGAGGAGGAGTTGGAGACGCTGCTGCTGAGACTGGAGCGTGCCACTAAGAGGTGGGGCCTTACCATCAGCCCCACCAAAACTAAGCACCTGCCTGGGTATTTTGTACCATCGGACATTCCACCCCCACAACTCCCAATCGGTGATGGGGCAGTTGTGGAGAGAGTGGAGAGTTTCCCATACCTGGGCAGTGTGCTTATGACTGGCTCTAGTTTAACAGCAGAGGTCTCACTCCGAATCAGTCGAGCGGCAATATCTTTTCATCGGTTGCGTAACGCTGTGTGGAAGCTACCTGGTCTGTCGCTCCGCACTAAGCTTCAGGTCTTCTCGGCCACGGTCATTCCCTCCCTTCTCTACGTTTGCGAAACGTGGACCCCTCTAATGGAACATCTTCGCCGGTTAGAAACATTTAGGCTGGCCTGCCTACGATCCATCCTGGGTTTAACCAGACTGGATTGTGTGAGGAGCTCACAAATCCTTGAAAGATCTGGGCAAGGTCCCATCGGTGAGCTCTTCCGGCGGGGAAGGCTGCGATGGCTTGGTCATGTAGCCCGCATGCCCAACCACCACATGCCGAAACAGCTTTTGTTCGGCCGGATTGAGGGGGCTAAGCGAGCGCGGCACGGGCGAGAGAAGAGATGGAGTGATGTGGTACAGGAGGACGTGGAGCTGAGTGGACTTGCCGATGACTGGTACCAGCGGTGTCAAGATCGGCCTCTGTGGAGGAAGCTCGTGAAGGACGCTACTGGGCAGTTGGAGGCAGTCGCCCTACAACAACAACGGAGGGCAGAGGAGCGATGCTCACAACAACGAGCGGAGCGCCGGGTGGCTAAAGCACAGCAGGTTGGCACAGTAGGGGGCACAGGTGGTGCATCAGCCAGTCATCTCAGTCAGTCGACCCGTGGCACCTGGGTCTGCCCCGTGACCTCCTGCCAGCGGGCGTTCGACACTTCACGTGGCCTCAGGGTGCACATAGCCTGGCACAAGCGTCGTGGTGACGTCACCGCCACTTAGTGGAGAATGGCGGTTGTTGTGTATGTGCGTGAACGTGTGTGTGTGTGTGTGCGTGTGTGTATGTGCGTGAGCATGTCTGCGTGTCTGCGTGTGTGTATGTGTGTGTGTGCATGTGTGCGTGAGCGTATCACTGGTGATGTCGTAGACCACCACGGCCGCTGCCGAGTCCCGGATGTAGCTGGGGATGAGGCTGCGGAAGCGCTCCTGCCCCGCCGTGTCCCACAGCTGCAGTCGGATCTGCAGAGACAAAGGTCCCCCACGTAGCCTTGAGCGGGCTGCCGGGGCAAGTGCCGTTCGCGAGCGGCTGCTGCTGCTGCTGCTGCTGCTGGGTGTCCGCGTGTCTGCTGGACATAGGCGGCGAAGAGCTTCATAGCTCATCGGATTCCTCATCCAGCGTGAACGAAATATCGTGATGTACGTCGCACTCAGATTGGAAAAGTTGTGGATTTGCTCTCCAACACACAAACGGTGTCGTGCTGCACTAGTAAACTACACTATACACTACACTACACACTACACACTGTACTGTACTAGTATACTACACTATACACTACACTATACACTACACACTGTACTGTACTAGTATACTACACTATACACTACACTATACACTACACTATACACTAGTGCTGTACTAGTATACTACACTATACACTACACTATACACTACACTATACACTACACACTGTACTGTACTAGTATACTACACACTACACACTGTACTGTACTAGTATACTACACTATACACTACACACTAGTACTGTACTAGTATACTACACTATACACTACACTATACACTAGTGGTGTACTAGTATACTACACTATACACTACACTATACACTACACTATACACTAGTGCTGTACTAGTATACTACACTATACACTACACTATACACTACACTATACACTACACACTGTACTGTACTAGTATACTACACTATACACTACACTATACACTACACACTGTACTGTACTAGTATACTACACTATACACTACACACTAGTACTGTACTAGTATACTACACTATACACTACACTATACACTAGTGGTGTACTAGTATACTACACTATACACTACACTATACACTACACACTACACTATACACTAGTGCTGTACTAGTATACTACACTATACACTACACTATACACTGCACTATACACTACATGATACACTACACTAGTGCTGTACTAGTATACCACAGTATATACTACACTATACACTAGTGCTGTACTAGTATACTACACTATATACTACACTATACACCAGTATACTACACTATACACTACACTATACACTAGTGCTGTACTAGTATACTACACTTTACACTATACACTACACTATACACTAGTGCTGTACTAGTATACTACACTATACACTACACTATACACTAGTGCTGTACTAGTATACTACACTATACACTACACTATACACTACACTAAACACTACAATATACACAACACTATACACTACACTATACACTACACTATACACTAGTGCTGTACTAGCATACTAAACTATACACTACACTATAAACTACACTATACACTAGTGCTGTACTAGTATACTACACTATACACTACACTATACACTACACTACACACTAGTGCTGTACTAGTATACTACACTATACACTACACTATACACTAGTACTGTACTAGTATACTACACTATACACTACACACTACACTTTACACTACACTTTACACTTGTGCTGTACTAGTATACTACACTATACACTACACTAAACACTACACTATACACTACACTAGTGCTGTACTAGTATACTACACTATACACTACACTATACACTACACTATACAATACACTATACACTACAATATACACAACACTATACACTACACTATACACTACACTATACACTGGTGCTGTACTAGTATACTACACTATACACTACATTATACACTAGTGCTGTACTAGTATACTACACTATACACTACACTATACACTAGTGCTGTACTAGTATACTACACTATACACTACACTATACACTAGTGCTATACTAGTATACTACACCATACACTACACTATACACTAGTACTGTACTAGTACACTACACTATACACTACACTAGTACACTACACTGTACACTAGTACTTTACGAGTATACTACACTATACACTACACTATACACTACACTATACACCAGTATACTACACTACACACTACACTATACACAAGTGCTGTACTAGTATACTACACTATACACTACACTACACACTGGTGCTGTACTAGTATACTACACTATACACTACACTATACACTACACTACACACTACACTAGTACACTACACCGTACACTCGTGCTGTACGAGTACACTACACTATATACTACACTACACACTACACTATACACTAGTGCTGTACTATATACTACACTACACTATACACTACACACTAGTGCTGTACGAGTAACGATTTGGCCACGTTCTGCTTACATTGGCTGTGTCGGGCGGTAGCGGGATTGACGACACATTTATATATTTGCGCCATCTAACCCAATAAAAACCTCGATTAGAAGCAGTTCGGAAGGAATCAGTTTGTCAATCTCGATGACGACGATGATTTAAAAGTGTCATCAAAGCTCCCAGTGGCTTCCGAACGTCAGAAGGGAAGAGCGTTCCAGACGGACACACGAGCAGCACGTCTGAAATCGTCGCCCGGTGATGATAGGGTGACCATCACCGTCCTTGTTCGAGAGAGACACCCAGACCCAGGGCTTGAACCCAGGCTCTCAGTGTCTCTTACACAGCCGTTATGGACCCCCTGAGAGAGACACCCAGACCCAGGGCTTGAACCCAGGTTCTCAGTGTCACGGACACGGCCATTGTGAACCCCCTGAGAGAGACACCCAGACCCAGGGCTTGAACCCAGGTTCTCAGTGTCTCCGACACAGCCACTATGAACCCCGTGAGACACCCAGACCCAGGGCTTGAACCCAGGTTCTCAGTGTCTCTAACAGGGCCATTATGAACCCACTGAGAGAGACACCTAGACCCAGGGCTTGAACCCAGGCTCTCAGCGTCTCCGACACGGCCGTTATGGACCCCCTGAGAGAGACACCCAGACCCAGGGTTTGAACCCAGGCTCCCAGTGTCACGGACACGGCCATTGTGAACCCCCTGAGAGAGACACCTAGACCCAGGGCTTGAACCCAGGTTCTCAGTGTCACGGACACGGCCGCTATGAACCCCCTGAGAGAGACACCCAGACCCAGGGCTTGAACCCAGGTTCCCAGTGTCTCCGACACAGCCACTATGAACCCCGTGAGACACCCAGACCCAGGGCTAGAACCCAGGTTCTCAGTGTCTCCGACACAGCCACTATGAACCCCGTGAGACACCCAGACCCAGGGCTTGAACCCAAGTTTTCAGTGTCTCTGACAGGGCCATTATGAACCCACTGAGAGAGACACCCAGACCCAGGGCTTGAACCCAGGCTCTCAGTGTCTCCGACACAGCCACTATGAACCCCGTGAGACACCCAGACCCAGGGCTAGAACCCAGGTTCTCAGTGTCTCCGACACAGCCACTATGAACCCCGTGAGACACCCAGACCCAGGGCTTGAACCCAAGTTTTCAGTGTCTCTGACAGGGCCATTATGAACCCACTGAGAGAGACACCCAGACCCAGGGCTTGAACCCAGGCTCTCAGTGTCTCCGACACGGCCGTTATGGTCCCCCTGAGAGAGACACCCAGACCCAGGGCTTGAACCCAGGCTCTCAGCGTCTCCGACACAGCCGTTATGGACCCCCTGAGAGAGACACCCAGACCCAGGGCTTGAACCCAGGCTCCCAGTGTCACGGACACGGCCGTTATGGACCCCCTGAGAGAGACACCCAGACCCAGGGCTTGAACCCAGGTTCTCAGCGTCTCCGACACAGCCGTTGTGAACCCCCTGAGAGAGACACCCAGACCCTCACTCACCGTTCTGTCCTCCAAGTACATGGTCTTCGAGAGGAAGTCGATGCCAATCGTTGCCTGCAACACAAACCACGGAGTTCCAATCAACAACAACGCTACCCCCTCGCTGGCTCTCTCCCTCTGTCGTGGTTGCGATGACTGTGGTGGTGGCTGTGATGCTGGTTTTGGTGGTCGTGACTATGGTGGTGGTGGCAGTTGTGATGCTGGTTGTGATGGCTGTGGTGGTTGTGATGGCTGTTGTGGTTGTGATGCTGGTTGTGATGGTGGTTGTGATGGTGGTTGTGGTGGTGGTTGTGATGCTGGTTGTGATGGTGGTTGTGATGGCTGTGGTGATGGTTGTGATGCTGGTTGTGGTGGTGGTTGTGATGCTGGTTGTGGTGGTGGTTGTGATGCTGGTTGTGGTGGTGGTTGTGATGCTGGTTGTGATGCTGGTTGTGATGGTGGTTGTGATGGCTGTGGTGATGGTTGTGATGCTGGTTGTGATGCTGGCTGTGGTGGTGGTGGTGGCAGTTGTGATGCTGGCTGTGATGGCTGTGGTGGTTGTGATGGCTGTGGTGGTTGTGATGGCTATGGTGGTTGTGATGCTGGTTGTGATGGTGGTTGTGATGGCTGTGGTGGTGGTTGTGGTGGTGGTTGATGCTGGTTGTGATGGCTGTGATGTTGATTGTGGTGGTGGTTGTGGTGGTGGTGGTTGTGATGCTGGTTGTGATGGCTGTGGTGGTTGTGATGGCTGTGGTGGTTGTGATACTGGTTGTGATGGTGGTTGTGATACTGGTTGTGATGGTGGTTGTGATGGCTGTGGTGGTGGTTGTGGTTGTGATGCTGGTTGTGATGGCTGTGATGCTGATTGTGGTGGTTGTGGTGGTGGTGGTTGTGATGCTGGTTGTGATGGCTGTGGTTGTGGTGGCTGTGGTTGTGGTTGTGACGGCTGTGGTGGTCGCTGTGGTAGTCGCTGTGGTGGTGATTGTGGTGGTGGTTGTTGTGGTGGTGGTTGTGGTGGATGTGGTGGTGGTGATGGTTGTGATGCTGGTTGTGGTGGTGGTTGTGGTAGTGGTTGTGATGCTGGTTGTGGTGGTGGTTGTGGTAGTGGTTCTGGTGGTGGTGATTGTGGTGGTGGTTGTTGTGGTGATTGTGGTGGTGATTGTGGTGGTGGTTGTAGCGGTGGTGGTTGTGGTGGTGGTTGTGGTGGTGGTTGTAGCGGTGGTTGTGATGCTGGTTGTGGAAGTGGTTATGGTGGTGGTGATTGTGATGCTGGTTGTGGTGGTGGTAGTGGTTGTGGTAGTGGTTGCAGCGGTGGTGGCTGTGGTGGATGTGGTTGTGGTGGTGGTTGTGGTGGTGGTTGTGGTTGTGGTGGTGGTTGTGATGCTGGTTGTGATGCTGGTTGTGGTGGTGGTTGTGGTAGTGGTTCTGGTGGTGGTGATTGTGGTGGTGATTGTGGTGGTGGTTGTGGTGGTGGTGGTTGTGATGCTGGTTGTGATGCTGGTTGTGGTGGTAGTTGTGGTGGTGGTTGTAGCGGTGCTGGTTGTGATGCTGGTTGTGATGCTGGTTGTGATGCTGGTTGTGGTGGTGGTTGTGGTTGTGGTAGTGGTGGTTGTAGCGGTGGTGGTTGTGATGCTGGTTGTGGTGGTTGTGGTAGTGGTGGTTGTAGCGGTGGTGGTTGTGGCGGTGGTGGCTGTGACGGTGGTGGCTGTGACGCTGCTGGCATGCCGCCCTGCACCTGGTACGTGTTGTCGAAGCTGTCGTACATGAACCGCGTGATCAGCGACGTCTTCCCCACTGCACAGCGCACGGACGTGGCGTGAGCAACACACAGACAAAGCTCCCCCGCGTAGCCTCCGGCCGGGCTGTCGGGGGCAAGTGCGGCTAGCGGCTAGCGGTGAGCGGCTAGCGGCGAGCGGCGTCTTTTAGTTTTTGGCCGCACGTTGTACTGGGTACGCATTTGAGGCCGAGTCGACCTAGGGGTGGTGTTGGGTAGCGGCGTTCACGGCCGCGAACCCGGCCACCCAGGTTTGATTCCCGCTCACGGCCGACACCGGCGGTGACAATTATCTGAACCGGTCCTGGGCCTCCCCTAGGTCGACTCAGCCTCAAATGAGTACCTGGTGGGATGTGTAGTAAACATCGCCACTGGGGGAGACAAAGGCGGCCGGGCGTGGTGCTGGGCACCCACCACCTCGCGTGCCGTGCCGGCCTTCACAGGTGCTGCTCGCTAACAGCACTTGCCCCTACAGTCTGTTAAGGCTACACGGGGGATCTTTGTCTTTTGTTGTTGGTGTTGGTGGTGTTGGTGGTGGTGGTGTTGTTGGTGGTGTTGGTGGTGGTGGTGTTGGTGGTGGTGGTGGTGTTGGTGGTGTTGGTGGTGGTGTTGGTGGTGCTGGTGGTGGTGTTGGTGGTGGTGTTGGTGGTGTTGGTGTTGGTGGTGTTGGTGGTGGTGGTGTTGGTGGTGGTGTTGGTGGTGTTGGTGGTGGTGTTGGTGGTGGTGTTGGTGGTGTTGGTGGTGGTGTTGGTGGTGGTGTTGGTGATGTTGATGGTGGTGGTGTTGGTGGTGGTGTTGGTGGTGGTGTTGGAGGTGGTGTTGGTGGTGTTGGTGGTGGTGTTGGTGTTGGTGGTGTTGGAGGTGGTGTTGGTGGTGGTGGTGTTGGTGGTGGTGTTGGTGGTGTTGGTGGTGGTGTTGGTGGTGTTGGTGGTGGTGTTGGTGTTGGTGGTGGTGTTGGTGGTGGTGTTGGTGGTGGTGTTGGTGGTGTTGGAGGTGGTGTTTGTGGTGTTGGTGGTGTTGGTGGTGGTGTTGGAGGTGGTGTTGGTGGTGTTGGTGGTGTTAGTGTTGGTGGTGTTGGTGGTGGTGGTGTTGGTGGTGGTGTTGGTGGTGTTGGTGGTGGTGGTGTTGGAGGTGGTGTTGGTGGTGTTGGTGGTGGTGTTGGTGTTGGTGGTGTTGGTGGTGTTGGTGGTGTTGGAGGTGGTGGTGTTGGTGGTGTTGGTGGTGTTGGAGGTGGTGTTGGAGGTGGTGTTGGTGGTGTTGGTGGTGGTGTTGGTGGTGGTGGTGTTGGTGGTGTTGGTGGTGTTGGTGTTGGTGGTGTTGGTGTTGGTGGTGTTGGTGGTGGTGGTGTTGGTGGTGGTGTTGGTGATGGTGGCCGCGAACGGGAATCAAACTCGGGGTCTCTGCCGGTTTTGTAGCGCTGCACCACCACTCCCCACTCAAGATACGCGCACACACACACAGACGCACACACACACAGACGCACACACACACAGACGCACACACACACAGACGCACACACACACACAGACGCACACACACACAGACGCACACACACACACACACACAGACGCACACACACACAGACGCACACACACACAGATGCACACACACACAGACGCACACACACACAGACACACACACACAGACGCACACACACACAGACGCACACACACAGACGCACACACACACAGATGCACACACACACAGACGCACACACACACAGATGCACACACACACACAGATGCACACACAGAAGCACGCACACAGACGCATGCATACACACACACACAGATGCACACAGACGCACACACGCACACACACACAGACGCACACACACACACAGACACACACGCACCCCCACGCGTCTGTAGCAACAGTGCAGGTGATACTTCACTGAACCTGTCCTTTGTGGTTAACTGGGGAGAGGTGAGGCTGATGGTGCTGTTGACACAACAGAGATAACACAAAGACAAAGGTCCCCAGTGTAGCCTCCAACAGACTGTTGGGGCAAGAGCTGTTAGCGAGCACCTATGAAGGCCGGCACGGCACACGAGGGGGTGGGTGGCCAGCACCACGCCCGGCCGCCTTTGTCTCCCCAGTGGCGATGTTTACTGCACACCGCACCAGGTACTCATTTGAGGCCAAGGCGACCTAGGGGAAGCCCAAGACCGATTCAAATAATCGTCAACGGTGTTGGCCGTGAGCGTGAATTGAACCCGGGTCGCCAGGTTCACAGTGTAGCGCGCTAACCACTACACTACCGCTACACACTACAAAGACACACACGCACAACAACAACAACCGCCATTCGCAACTAAAGTGGCGGTGACGTCACCACGACGCTTGTGCCAGGCTATGTGCACATTGAGGCCACGTGAAGTGTCGAACGCCCGCTGGCAGGAGGTCACGGGGCAGACCCAGGTGCCACGGGTCGACTGAGATGACTGGCTGATGCACCACCTGTGCCCCCTACTGTACCAACTTGCTGTGCTTTAGCCACCCGGCGCTCCGCTCGTTGTTGTGAGCGTCGCTCCTCTGCCCTCCGTTGTTGTTGGAGGGCGACTGCCTCCAACTGCCTAGTAGCGTCCTTCACGAGCCTCCTCCACAGAGGCCGATTTTGACACCGCTGGTACCGGTCATCGGCAAGTCCACTCAGCTCCACGTCCTCCTGTACCACGTCACTCCATCTCTTCTCTAGCCCGTGCCGCGCCCGTATAGCCCCCTCGATCCGGCCGAACGAAAGCTGTTTCGGCATGCGGTGGCTGGGCATGCGGGCTACATGACCCAGCCATCGCAGCCTTGCCCGCCGGAGGAGCTCACCGATGGGACCTTGCCCAGATCTTTCAAGGATTTGTGAGCTCCTCACACAATCCAGCCAGGTTAAACCCAGGATGGATCGTAGGCAGGCCAGCCTAAATGTTTCTAACCGGCGAAGATGCTCCATTACGGGTGTCCACGTTTCGCAAGTGTAGAGAAGGGAGGGAATGACCGTGGCCGAGAAGACCTGAAGCTTAGTGTGGAGCGACAGACCAGGTAGCTTCCACACATCGTTACGCAACCGATGAAAAGATATTGCCGCTCGACTGATTCGGAGTGAGACCTCTGCTATTAAACTGGAGCCGGTCATAAGCACACTGCCCAGGTATGGGAAACTCTCCACTCTCTCCACAACTGCCCCATCACCGATTGGGAGTTGTGGGGGTGGAGTGTCGGATGGTACAAAATACCCAGGCAGGTGCTTAGTTTTGGTGGGGCTGATGGTAAGGCCACATCTCTTAGCGGCAAGCTCCAGTCTCAGCAGCAGCGTCTCCAACTCCTCCTCTGAGTGAGCAGCAATTACCAGGTCACCGGCATACATAACGTGGTTGAGCAATAGGGAGCCATCATTTGACCGCACCCGGGCATCGATCAGCCTCCCATTGTATCTGTACCACATGGAAATTTCTACGGTACAGCTACTGAAGGTTTCACGAACTACGTGGTCGAAATAGATGTTAAATAATGTGGGAGCCAGAGGACATCCCTGTCACACCCCAAGGTGAACAGGGAATGGCTCCGACTCCCAGCCACGCAGTTTTACCCGGGCCCGCTCACCATCATGAAGATCCTTAATGATCGTGAGCAGAGGGTCAGGGACTCCGAAAGCACGAAGAACAACCCAGAGTCCAGGCCGACTGATGGTATCATAGGCCTTGACCAGGTCAGTAAAGCAGAGATGTAGGTCCTGTTGGAATTCCCGACACCTCTGTTGTAGCAGACGGACAGAAAATATGGCATCTGTGCAGGACCGCCCTTTCCTGAAACCGCACTGGGGCTCCACAAGCCTCTCCTCAGCGTGCCTAGCAAGGCGATGTTGAATAATCCTTGCCAGGACCTTTCCCGGCACACTGAGGAGTGAGATGCCCCTGTAGTTGTTACAGTCTGTGCGGCCCCACTTCTATAAGGGTGGGACCACCAGGGCATCCTTCCAATCCTGCGGAACCCGTCCAGAAGCCCAGACTGTTGTTATGATGTCATATAGAGCAGTCTGTGCACAAACGCCACCCTCCCTCAGCATTTCGCTTGGGAGCTCATCTCTGTTCTAGATTTGAAGCTTTTGTGACTGCAAGGATCCATAATCTTTGGTTCTATTCGATAAAGTCACGTAGGTAAAAAATAAAATAACAAAAAAACGCTGTCCTCATGACAGCATGGTCCCTTCACCTGATGAAGGCCACTTGTGTTGTGGCCGAAACGTCGTCATTTTTTGTTATTTAATTTTTTACCTACGTGGTGACTTTACCGAATAGAACCAAAGAGATCATCTCTGCCCGGTGTCTTTCCTGGTCTCAGACTCTGGATCGCCTTCAGTACTTCCTCAAGAGATGGCACCTCAGCCAGCCACTCTCCAATATTTGAGGCACCGCAGCCTCAGCAGGGTCATCCCCACTTTGTCCCATGGTGTTTTCGAGGCTGAGGGATTCCCCCTCCCCCAGGACCACACAGAAATGCTCAACACAGACACACACACACAGACACACACAAAGACACACACAGACACACACATACACAGACACACACACAGACACACACACACAGACACACACACAGGCGGTGCCAACACCCACTCACCACCACCACCTTTGCCCTGCTACGTGTCGCACACCTTTACCCCCCACCCCTCCCCCCTTGACTCGGGGGGCCACGGTGGCTAGGAGATGTTAACTACCTCGCCTGGTATACAGGAGGAAAACACAGACTAACAATGCCCATAGATTAATATTGCCCATAGACTAACACTACCCACAGATTAATATTGCCCATAGACTAACATTGCCCATAGACTAACATTGCCCATAGACTAACACTGCCCACAGATTAATATTGCCCATAGACTAACATTACCCATAGACTAACATTGCCCATAGACTAACATTGCCCATAGACTAACATTGCCCATAGACTAACATTACCCATAGACTAACATTGCCCATAGACTAACATTGCCCATAGACTAACATTGCCCATAGACTAACATTGCCCATAGACTAACATTGCCCATAGACTAACATTGCCCATAGACTAACACTACCCATAGACTAACACTACCCATAGACTAACAATGCCCATAGACTAACATTGCCCATAGACTAACAATGCCCACAGACTAACATTGCCCATAGACTAACATTGCCCATAGACTAACACTACCCATAGATTAATATTGCCAATAGACTAACATTGCCCATAGACTAACATTGCCCATAGACTAACATTGCCCATAGACTAACAATGCCCACAGACTAACATTGCCCATAGACTAACATTGCCAATAGATTAACACTACCCATAGATTAATATTGCCCACAGACTAACATTACTAATAGACTAACATTGCCCATTGACTAGCATTGCCCATATACTAACATTGCCCATAGACTAACATTGCCCATATATGTTAACTATCTGTGTGTCTGTGTGAGATGTTAACTATCTCTCTATGTGTGTCTGTGTGAGATGTTAACTATCTCTCTGTGTGTGTGAGATGTTAACTATCTCTCTGTGTGACATGTTAACTATCTCTCTGTGTGTGAGATGTTAACTATCTCTGTGTGTGTGTGAGATGTTAACTATCTCTGTGTGTGTCTGAGTGAGATGTTAACTATCTCTCTCTGTATGTGTGAGATGTTAACTATCTCTCTGTGTGTCTGAGTGAGATGTTAACTATCTCTCTGTGTGAGATGTTAACTATCTCTCTCTGTGTGTGTGAGATGTTAACTATCTCTCTGTGTGTGTGAGAGATGTTAACTATCTCTCTGTGTGTGAGATGTTAACTATCTCTCTGTGTGAGATGTTAACTATCTCTCTGTGTGTGTGTGAGATGTTAACTATCTCTCTCTGTGTGTGTGAGATGTTAACTATCTCTCTGTGTGAGATGTTAACTATCTCTCTGTGTGTGTGAGATGTTAACTATCTCTCTGTGTGTGTGAGATGTTAACTATCTCTGTGTGTGAGATGTTAACTATCTCTCTGTGTGTGAGATGTTAACTATCTCTCTGTGTGTGAGAGATGTTAACTATCTCTCTGTGTGTGAGATGTTAACTATCTCTGTGTGTGAGATGTTACCTATCTCTCTGTGTGTGAGATGTTAACTATCTCTGTGTGTGTGTCTGTGTGTGAGATGTTAACTATCTGTGTGTGTGAGATGTTAACTATCTGTGTGTGTGTGAGATGTTAACTATCTCTCTCTGTGTGAGATGTTAACTATCTCTCTCTGTGTGTGAGATGTTAACTATCTGTGTGTGTGTGATGTTAACTATCTCTCTCTGTGTGTGAGATGTTAACTATCTCTCTCTGTGTGTGAGATGTTAACTATCTCTGTGTGTGAGATGTTAACTATCTGTGTGTGTGTGAGATGTTAACTATCTCTCTCTCTGTGTGAGATGTTAACTATCTCTCTGAGTGAGATGTTAACTATCTCTGTGTGTGTGAGATGTTAACTATCTCTGTGTGTGAGAGATGTTAACTATCTCTGTGTGTGTGACATGTTAACTATCTCTGTGTGTGAGATGTTAACTATCTCTCTCTCTGTGTGAGACGTTAACTATCTCTCTCTCTCTGTGAGATGTTAACTATCTCTCTCTGTGTCTGGCGGGTTTCCGCATGCAGTGTCTCATCAGCAGCTGGGCGAGGTCACGGTGGGGTCGCGGTGGGGTCGCGGCGGGGTCGCGGTGGGGTCACGGTGGGGTCACGGCGGGGTCGCGGGGGGTCACGGTGGGGTCACGGGGGTCGCGGGGGGTCACGGTGGGGTCGCGGGGGGGTCACGGTGGGGTCACGGCCGTGCATGAAGCAACACCGCTGAGCTGCCCAGGCGTCAAATCGGGACCCTGGCGTCACCCCCCCCCCCCCCGTGTCTCTGTGTCTCTGTGTGTCTGTGTCTCTGTGTCTCTGTCCCCCCGTGTCTCTGTGTCTCTGTGTCTCTGTGTCTCGGTGTCTCTGTCCCCCCGTGTCCCCGTGTCTCTGTGTCTCTGTGTCTCTGTCCCCACGTGTCTCTGTGTCTCTGTGTCTCTGTGTGTCTCTGTGTGTCTGTGTCTCTGTGTCTCTGTCCCCCCGTGTCTCTGTGTCTCTGTGTGTCTCTGTGTGTCTGTGTCTCTGTGTCTCTGTCCCCCCGTGTCTCTGTGTCTCTGTGTCTCTGTCCCCCCGTGTCTCTGTGTCTCTGTCCCCCCGTGTCTCTGTGGCTCGGTGTCTCTGTCCCCCCGTGTCCCCGTGTCTCTGTGTCTCTGTGTCTCTGTCCCCCCGTGTCTCTGTGTCTCTGTGTCTCTGTCCCCCCGTGTCTCTGTGTCTCGGTGTCTCTGTCCCCCCGTGTCCCCGTGTCTCTGTGCCTCTGTGTCTCTGTCCCCCCGTGTCTCTGTGTCTCTGTCCCCCCGTGTCTCTGTGTCTCTGTGTCTCCGTCCCCCCGTGTCTCTGTGTCTCTGTCCCCCCGTGTCTCTGTGTCTCTGTGTCTCTGTGTCTCTGTCCCCCCGTGTCTCTGTGTCTCTGTCCCCCCGTGTCTCTGTGTCTCTGTGTCTCTGTCCCCCCGTGTCTCTGTGTCTCTGTCCCCCCGTGTCCCCGTGTCTCTGTGTCTCTGTCCCCCCGTGTCTCTGTGTCTCTGTCCCCCCGTGTCTCTGTCCCCCACCCCCGTGTCTCTGTGTCACCCCCCCGTGTCTCTGTCCCCCCCGTGTCTCTGTCCCCCCCGTGTCTCTGTGTCTCTGTCCCCCCGTCCCCCCGTGTCTCTGTGTCTCTGTCCCCCCGTGTCTCTGTGTCTCTGTGTCTCTGTCCCCCCGTCCCCCCGTGTCTCTGTGTCTCTGTCCCCCCGTGTCTCTGTGTCTCTGTGTCTCTGTCCCCCCGTCCCCCCGTGTCTCTGTGTCTCTGTCCCCCCCGTGTCTCTGTGTCACCCCCCCGTGTCTCTGTCCCCCCCGTGTCTCTGTGTCACCCCCCCCCCCCCCCCCCCGTGTGTCCTCCTACCGCTCTGCTCCCCCAGGAAGACAAGCTTGAACTTGCGCAGAGGGTTCCCGAAGTCTCCGGGTCCGGACATGACGCGGGGACAGAGACACGGAGACAGAGACACGGGGACAGCAGAGCAGAGACACACGGGGACAGAGAGACACGGGGACAGAGACACGGAGACAGCAGAGCAGAGACACACGGGGAGAGAGACACCGGGAGAGAGACACGGGGACGGAGAGACACACGGGGAGAGAGACACGGGGAGAGACACACGGGGAGAGAGACACGGCAGAGCAGAGACACGCGATGAGGAGAGAGACACGGAGACACGGGGAGAGAGAGACAGAGAGTTCCTTCCTCAGCGTCGATTGGGTGGTAACTGCATGACGTCACACACTAACAAAGGACATGACGTCATCCTGCCAGCGGGATGACATCGCACGAACGACGATGGTGGCATTCCAAGGTGCGGCGCTGTTGGGTGTGACGTCACGCGCTCGTATGGATAGGGGGAGGTGCGTGTGACGTCACCAAGACGGAGTCCTGCGGGAAGGCGACATGACGTCACGCCCACTGTGATTACTACAGGGGGTGATGATTGACTGCTGTGTGGGTCTAGCCTAGGGGCACCCCCAGTGGCAGCTGTCCCTGTTCATCAGTCTGTCAGTAGTAGGGGTGGTGATGATTGACTGCTGTGTGGGTCTAGCCTAGGGGCACCCCCAGTGGCAGCTGTCCCTGTGCATCAGTCTGTCAGTAGTAGGGGTGGTGATGATTGACTGCTGTGTGGGTCTAGCCTAGGGGCACCCCCAGTGGCAGCTGTCCCTGTCAGTAGTAGGGGTGGTGGTGGTTGCTGCTGCTGTGTGGGTCTTGTGTCACTGAGTGAGTGTGCCAGTGCACCCGAACGTCTGTGGACAAGAGCTTCGCAGCTCATCAGATTCCTCCAGGACAGCGGTTAGTGCTACGCTGCGCTGCAAACCGGGCGTCAACCCGAGTTCGCTTCACGCCCAGCGCTCATCCTGCCACGTAGCGAGACCCTACACCCACAGTGGAACTGCTCTCCCCCTGTATCACCCCCACGTGACCCCCTCCCCTCCCCACCATTCAGTGCTGAGACATCATCATCACCCCCATCATCATCATCATCAACCAACACCACCATCATCATCATCATCCAACACCACCAGCATCATCATCAACCAACACCATCATCATCATCATCAACCAACACCACCATCATCATCATCATCACCCCCATCATCATCATCATCAACCAACACCACCATCATCATCATCATCATCATCCAACACCACCATCATCATCATCATCACCACCACCACCACCATCATCATCAACCAACACCACCATCATCACCACCATCATCAACCAACACCACCATCATCATCATCAACCAACACCACCATCATCACCATCACCCCCATTATCATCATCAACCAACACCACCATCATCATCATGAACCAACACCACCATCATCACCATCACCCCCATCATCATCATCATCATCAACCAACACCATCATCATCATCATCAACCAACACCATCATCATCAACCAACACCATCATCACTACCACCATCACCACCATCATCATCAACCAACACCACCATCATCATCATCAACCAACACCACCATCATCATCATCACCACCATCATCATCATCAACCAACACCACCATCATCATCATCAACCAACACCACCATCATCATCATCACCACCACCACCACCATCATCATCATCAACCAACACCATCATCATCAACCAACACCACCATCATCATCATCACCACCACCACCATCATCATCATCAACCAACACCATCATCATCATCAACCAACACCACCATCATCATCATCACCACCACCATCATCATCACCACCACCATCATCATCATCAACCAACACCATCATCATCATCAACCAACACCATCATCACTACCACCATCACCACCATCCCCATCACCCCCCCCCCATCATCAACCAACACCACCCCCATCACCACCACCCCCTCCTCCCCCCCCCCACCACCCCCCCACACCCCCACGGTGTCGTAGTTCTCCCCCAGAGTCTCAAGCAGCCCCACGTGGTTATCGGCCTTGTGACTGCCCAGCAAGCCACGAATCACTGCGGCAACGATGCCCCAAGCCGCTCGCTCTCTCCTTGCCAGCGAGCTTCTTGGGGAATTCACCGCAACCCAGGATCTCCCTTGTCCGTGGTCCGACGGAGACGCCGGCTTTGATCTTAGCCTCAGACAGCTTCGGGAAGAAGTCTTGAAGGTGCTTGAAGGCTGCCGACTCCTCAATCTACAGCTCCGTCAAATTGTTTCACGAGGCCCAATTTGATGTGCAGTGGTGCCATCACCAGTGGCTTCCGCTTGACGTTGTTCCTCCCCACAGAGAACTCGGTCCGCTGTGGCCAGTCCCGCACTGTGGTAGTGCGACTTGGTGTTGTCCCTGCTGTCCCAAAGGCAAAGACGGCAGGGAAACTTGGTAAAACCCGCCTTGGAGACCCATCAGGAATGCCACCATTCTGAAGTCTCCGATGACCTCCCAGGCGTACTCATCAAACTTCAAGGCGTCCACAGCAAGGTCTACGATGCCGTTGGCATCCTCCCTCTTTGAGGCGCACCGAGCGAGCCAGGGGAAGCGACGGGGTACCTGCTACCATTTATGGATCAGCAGCACGGCTTTGAGGCTCCTGGGATGAGCTGTCAATGAAGAGGGCGCCGCTCATTCCGGTTACAGGCGATTCCCATTGCCTGGGACAGCACTGGTCACATTGTGGCAGAAGCAGAGGCTTCATCTTGACGGGCGAAGAAGCCGCAAAAATGTTGACGACCCTTCCTCCGTTCTGCGGCTCGCAGACGTTCATCCAACGAGTTCAACTGCTTGAGCCGAGACGTCAAAATCTCGGCATGGGACTTGGTGAGACCAAGATCTCCGATCAAGTCGTCGGGGTCTTTTCGGTTGGGGTGGTGTGGGTTTTCCCTCTCCAGCTCCACGTCTGAAATCGTCGCCCGGATCTGCGGTGCGTCTTCCTCCCTCTCTGACTTGCTGCTCCCTTCTAAAGACGGCCGCTCTCTCTCTCTCGCTCTCTCCGGAGGAGGAGGAGTGGGTACGGGGAGCTCACGGCAGCGTGGCACCGGGGCGATGGATGAAGGAAGGTCCAGATACTTGATGGCCGGTGCGTTCTTTGCCAGTCCGACGTTTGGAAGGGTCCACCGCGCAGAAGGAGCAGTTGCTTGAGTGGTCAGTGGGTTCCAGACAAATTCTTGGGATGGCGAACTTCACGATTCTCTTTTCCCCTCTGTGCCATCATGCAAAAGTACATTTCACCCGTGGCTAACGTGAAGACGATTGCTTGTTTTGCGATCGAAACGTCGTGATATTTTTGAAAAATATATATATTTTTCTTCCATCTACGTGATTTTACCGAAAGACACGTAGAACAGGAATGCCTGCAGTCACGACAGCTTCAGGTCAACATTTAACGTGCTAGAGGTTCCCGCAAGCATTTTTCGCGCGCGATATATTTTCTCAAAAACATTGGAAAATTGTTAAACGTTTGTAAAATAAAAATAAAAAAACTTTCACAATTTTAAAATTAAAAACTTTCTCACGTCAAATTGTCCACATTTACCTGCCAGAGTTGTTGTGCGTTGCTCGCAGGTGAAATTAAGTGCCAAGGGTTTGTCTTGATACCCGACAGGCATGCCGACATACAGCGAGGGAAAAAAGTATTTGATCCCCTGCTGATTTTGTACGTTTGCCCACTGACAAAGAAATGATCAGTCTATAATTTTAATGTTAGGTTTATTTGAACAGTGAGAGACAGAATAACAACAAAAAAATCCGGAAAAACGCATGTCAAAAATTTTATAAATTGATTTGCATTTTAATGAGGGAAATAAGTATTTGACCCCTCTGCAGAACATGACTTAGTACTTGGTGGCAAAACCCTTGTTGGCAATCATAGAGGTCAGACGTTTCTTGTAGTTGGCCACCAGGTTTGCACACATCTCAGGAGGGATTTTGTCCCACTCCTCTTTGCAGATCTTCTCCAAGTCATTAAGGTTTCGAGGCTGACATTTGGCAACTCGAACCTTCAGCTCCCTCCACAGATTTTCTATGGGATTAAGGTCTGGAGACTGGCTAGGCCACTCCAGGACCTTAATGTGCTTCTTCTTGAGCCACTCCTTTGTTGCCTTGGCCGTGTGTTTTGGGTCATTGTCATGCTGGAATACCCATCCACGACCTATTTTCAATGCCCTGCCTGAGGGAAGGAGGTTCTCATCCAAGATTTGACGGTACATGGCCCCGTCCATCGTCCCTTTGATGCGGTGAAGTTGTCCTGTCCCCTTAGCAGAAAAAAACCACCCCCAAAGCATAATGTTTCCACCTCCATGTTTGACGGTGGGGATGGTGTTCTTGGGGTCATAAGCAGCATTCCTCCTCCTCCAAACACGGCGAGTTGAGTTGATGCCGAAGAGCTCCATTTTGGTCTCATCTGACCACAACACTTTCACCCAGTTGTCCTCTGAATCATTCAGATGTTCATTGGCAAACTTCAGACGGGCATGTTTATTTGCTTTCTTGAGCAGGGGGACCTTGCGGGCGCTGCAGGATTTCATTCCTTCACGGCGTAGTGTGTTACCAATTGTTTTCTTGGTGACTATGGTCCCAGCTGCCTTGAGATCATTGACAAGATCCTCCCGTGTAGTTCTGGGCTGATTCCTCACCGTTCTCATGATCATTGCAACTCCACGAGGTGAGATCTTGCATGGAGCCCCAGGCCGAGGATGATTGACAGTTCTTGTGTTTTTGCCATTTGCAAATAATCGCACCAACTGTTGTCACCTTCTCACCAAGCTGCTTGGCAATGGTCTTGTAGCCCATTCCAGCCTTGTGTAGGTCTACAATCTTGTCCCTGACATCCTTGGAGAGCTCTTTGGTCTTGGTCATGGTGGAGAGTTTGGAATCTGATTGATTGATAGCTTCTGTGGACAGGTGTCTTTTATACAGGTAACAAGCTGAGATTAGGAGCACTCCCTTTAAGAGTGTGCTCCTAATCTCAGCTCGTTACCTGTATGAAAGACACCTGGTAGCCAGAAATATTTCTGATTCAGAGGGGGTCAAATACTTATTTCCCTCATTAAAATGCAAATCAATTTATAACATTTTTGACATGCGTTTTTCTGGATTTTTGTTGCTGCTATTCTGTCTCTCACTGTTCAAATAAACCTACCATTAAAATCATAGACTGATCATTTCTTTGTCAGTGGGCAAACGTACAAAATCAGCAGGGGATCAAACACTTTTTTTCCCTCACTGTACGCATTGTAGGCCTCACACACCGTAGCAGAAGCTTCCACAGATAACTTTGTCGCTCTTGATAAAATTGGCCACAGACAGAGTAAAATACGTCTGCCGGATGCTTGTAGCCTCTTGATGCCATCTCAGAAAAATGCAGATTTGTATCCACTTAGGCAGATGAAACTAAACTGAACCGGTGGGCTCAAGGCCCCCATATTTATACTATTATTTATACTACTGGTACGTTCTAAAATGTACTAGAAGTTTCTCCAAGTTCACTCAGCACTGAATCTATCTGGAATGTTCTGGAAAATAGGTAAATTTCTAAATGTCAATGTCCTGGTCACAAAAGCAAAGTTTGTCGAGAACAATATCCATTTTCTGTAATTTTTGAGGCATAAGCAATCAGGAAATAAGACTTACTACCCAGGAACAAGAAGATATTTAGTTACAGTGTTGTCAGAGTTCAACAACCAAACAACATCAACAACCGCCATTCACTACTAAGTGGCGGTGACGTCACCACGACGCTTGTGCCAGGCTATGTGCACCCTGAGGCCACGTGAAGTGTCGAACGCCCGCTGGCAGGAGGTCACGGGGCAGACCCAGCAGGTGCCACGGGTCGACTGACTGAGATGACTGAGATGACTGGCTGATGCACCACCTATGCCCCCTACCATACGTACACACACACAGTGTCAGGCTCCACTCTGCTCGCCACCAATGAGAATTTATTCATCTCCAGGGGACATCGATTACAACGTGGAATACGAAGTCAACAGTGGCGAGAGAGAGATGGAGAGACATGTAGTGACAAAGATCGTGGGAGAGAGAAAGGGGGAGAAAGAAAGAGATAGTGAGGGAGAGATAGTGAGAGAGATAGTGAGGGAGAGATAGTGAGAGAGATAGTGAGAGAGATAGTGAGAGAGATAGTGAGAGAGATAGTGAGAGAGATAGTGAGAGAGATAGTGAGGGAGAGAGATAGTGAGTGGGGAGAGATAGTGAGTGAGAGATAGTGAGTGAGAGATAGTGAGTGAGAGATAGTGAGTGAGAGATAGAGAGTGAGAGATAGTGAGAGATAGTGAGTGAGAGATAGTGAGTGATAGTGAGAGATAGTGAGAGATAGTGAGTGATAGTGAGAGATAGAGAGTGGGGAGAGATGGCGAAGGTGTTAGGGGAAGCGCTGCCGATGGTGGTGTCGATAACATTATGGTGGTGGCAGTGATGATGGTGGTGGCAGTGACGATGGTGATGGTGGTAGTGATGATGGTGGTGACAGTGATGATGATAACGCTGGCAGTGATGATGGTGATAGTGATAGTGGCAGTGATGTTGATGATGGTGGCAGTGATGATGGTGATGGTGGCAGTGATGATGGTGATGGTGGCAGTGATGATGGTGATGGTGGTAGTGATGGTGATAGTGATGGTGGCAGTGACGATGGTGGTGACGATGGTGATGGTGACAGTGATGATGGCCGTGACGTTGATGGTGGTGGCAGTGATGATGGTGGTGGCAGTGATGATGGTGGTGACGATGGTGGCAGTGACGATCACAACACCACAGTGACGTGTTTGCCACGTCACGCCGGAGGCACAACCACAGGGCGTGGTGCAACAGGCGGTACAGTACAACCCACGGGGCCCTCTCGCCAGGGACATCGTCTCCGGGAGGGTCGCTCGCCCATTCGGATGCCTCGCCTGGAACGTCAATCACGTCGGTGAGGGGTGAGTCTGTGGGTGTCTGTGTGGTGGTGAGTCTGTGTGGTGAGTCTGTGGGTGTCTGTGGGTGTCTGTGTAGTGGTGAGTCTGTGGGTGTCTGTGGGTGTCTGTGTGGTGGTGAGTCTGTGGGTGTCTGTGGGTGTCTCTGTGGTGGTGAGTCTGTGGGTCTCTGTGTGGGTGTCTGTGTGGTGGTGAGTCTGTGGGTCTCTGTGTGGGTGTCTGTGTGGTGAGTCTGTGGGTGTCTGTGGGTCTCTGTGTGGTTGTCTGTGGGTGTCTGTGTGGTGAGTCTGTGGGTGTCTGTGTGGTGGTGAGTCTGTAGGTGTCTGTGGGTCTCTGTGTGGGTGTCTGTGGGTGTCTGTGTGGTGAGTCTGTGGGCGTCTGTGTGGTGAGTTTGTGGGTGTCTGTGTGGTGGTGAGTCTGTGGGTCTCTGTGTGGGTGTCTGTGTGGTGAGTCTGTGGGTGTCTGTGGGTCTCTGCGTGGTGGTGAGTCTGTGGGTGTCTGTGGGTCTCTGTGTGGGTGTCTGTGGGTGTCTGTGTGGTGAGTCTGTGGGTCTCTGTGGGTGTCTGTGTGGTGGTGAGTCTGTGGGTGTCTGTGTGGTGGTGAGTCTGTGGGTGTCTGTGTGGTGAGTCTGTGGGTGTCTGTGTGGTGAGTCTGTTGGTGTCTGTGTGGTGAGTCTGTTTGTGTGTGTGGGTCTCTGTGGGTGTCTGTGGGTCTCTGTGTGGTGGTGAGTCTGTGGGTGGCTGTGGGTCTCTGTGTGGTGAGTCTGTGGGTGTCTGTGGGTCTCTGTGTGGTGGTGAGTCTGTGGGTGGCTGTGGGTCTCTGTGTGGTAAGTCTGTGGGTGTCTGTGGGTCTCTGTGTGGTGGTGAGTCTGTGGGTCTCTGTGTGGTAAGTCTGTGGGTGTCTGTGGCTGTCTGTGTGGTGGTGAGTCTGTGGGTCTCTGTGTGGTGAGTCTGTGTGTCTCTGTGTGGTGAGTCTGTGGGTGTCTATGGGTCTCTGTGTGGTGGTGAGTCTGTGTGTCTCTGTGTGGTGAGTCTGTGGGTGTCTGTGGGTGTCTGTGGGTCTCTGTGTGGTGAGTCTGTGGGTGTCTGTGGGTCTCTGTGTGGTGAGTCTGTGGGTCTCTGTGTGGTGAGTTTGTGGGTCTCTGTGTGGTGAGTCTGTGGGTCTCTGTGTGTGAGTCTATGGGTCTCTGTGTGGTGAGTCTATGGGTTATTGTGTGGTGAGTCTGTGGGTCTCTGTGTGGTGAGTCTATGGGTCTCTGTGTGTGAGTCTGTGGGTCTCTGTGTGGTGAGTCTGTGGGTCTCTGTGTGGTGAGTCTGTGGGTATCTGTGTGGTGAGTCTGTGGGTCTCTGCGTGTGAGTCTGTGGGTCTCTGCGTGTGAGTCTGTGGGTCTCTGTGTGTGAGTCTATGGGTCTCTGTGTGTGTGAGTCTATGGGTCTCTGTGTGGTGAGTCTGTGGGTCTCTGTGTGGTGAGTCTGTGGGTCTCTGTGTGCGAGTCTGTGGGTCTCTGTGTGTGAGTCTGTGGGTCTCTGTGTGGTGAGTCTATGGGTCTCTGTGTGGTGAGTCTGTGGGTCTCTGTGTGCGAGTCTGTGGGTCTCTGTGTGGTGAGTCTGTGGGTCTCTGTGTGTGAGTCTGTGGGTCTCTGTGTGTGAGTCTATGGGCCTCTGTGTGGTGAGTCTGTGGGTCTCTGTGTGGTGAGTCTGTGGGTCTCTGTGTGGTGAGTCTGTGGGTCTCTGTGTGTGAGTCTGTGGGTCTCTGTGTGGTGAGTCTGTGGTTCTCTGTGTGTGAGTCTGTGGGTCTCTGTGTGGTGAGTCTGTGGGTCTCTGTGTGTGAGTCTGTGGGTGTTTGTGTGGTGAGTCTGTGGGTCTCTGTGTGTGAGTCTGTGGGTCTCTGTGTGGTGAGTCTGTGGGTCTCTATGTGTGAGTCTGTGGGTCTCTGTGTGGTGAGTCTGTGGGTCTCTGTGTGATGAGTCTGTGGGTCTCTGTGTGTGAGTCTGTGGGTCTCTGTGTGTGAGTCTGTGGGTCTCTGCGTGATGAGTCTGTGGGTCTCTGTGTGGTGAGTCTGTGGGTCTCTGTGTGGTGAGTCTGTGGGTCTCTGTGTGTGAGTCTGTGGGTCTCTGTGTGTGAGTCTGTGGGTCTCTGTGTGGTGAGTCTGTGGGTCTCTGTGTGATGAGTCTGTGGGTCTCTGTGTGTGAGTCTGTGGGTCTCCCGGCTGGGCCGGCCCAGCGTGGCCAGGCCAGGAGTAAAAACGATCCGAGGGAGTGACGTCTAAAATCAACACACGCACAACTAAGACAAAGGTGCCCCGCGTAGCCCACGCGAGGCCGCCGGGGCAAGTGCTGTTGGCCGTCAGCGAGCGGCAGCGGCGGCGGCGGCGGCCGTCAAACCCTCGCCCGCTCGTCCGGGCGAGGGTTCCTGGAGGGCTGGCGCGCTAACTGCGGCGCCTCCGCTCCCCGTCGACGGACGTCGGGTCGACACACGCGTGTACCGGGCAACACACGTGTACGGTACACACGTTTACGACGACACACGTGTGTACTGTACACACGTGTGTACCTTCCGTGTGTGTACGACGACACACACGGAAGGTACACACGTGTGGACGGTACACACGTAGACGGGGCACACACACGGACGACACACGTGTGTACGACACACACGTGTGTACGACACACACGTGTGGATGACACACACGTGTGTACGACACACACGTGTGGACGACACACACGTGGACGGGGCACACACACGTGTGGATGACACACACGTGTGGATGACACACACGTGTGGATGACACACACACGTGTGGATGACACACACGTGTGGACGACACACACGTGTGGATGACACACACGTGTGTACGACACACACGTGTGGACGACACACACGTGTGGATGACACACGTGTGGACGGGGCACACACACGGACGACGCACGCGTGTGGACGGGCGTTATGTACAAGCGGAGAGACAGACACGCGTGCAAAGCAACACTGTATATGTATATATACACACAGATAAAAAAGACAAAGATCCCCCGTGTAGCCTTAACAGACTGCAGGGGCAAGTGCTGTCAGCGAGCAGCACCTGTGAAGGCCGGCAGGGCACACGAGAGGGGGTGGGTGGCCAGCACCACGCCCGGCCGCCTTTGTCTCCCCCAGTGGCGATGTTCATTACACACCGCTACACCAGGTACTCATTTGAGGCCGAGTCGGCCTAGGGGAGGCCCGGGACCGGCTCAGATAATCGTCACCGCCGGTGTCGGCCGTGAGCGGGGATCGAACTCGGGCCGCCGGGTTCGTAGCGCAGCGTGGCGCTAACCGCTGCACCACCGCTCCCCACGTACACACGCACGCTGACACACACAGTGTACACACACACACGCACACTGACACACGCACAGCACACACATGTATAAAGACGGACGAGGGTATGTACAGGCGAGGGAGCTCAGGCGCCCGGCGTAGCCTCCGCGCGCCGACGGGGCAAGTGGCGTTTGCGTGAACGGCACTGGGCAGAGGCGCTTCAGGGAATCGCCGTGAGCGGGAGTCGGCCTCGTGGCCGGCTTCGCCACGCACCAGCGGTGACGCTGCTACACCGCTGGTGACGCTGCTACACCGATGGTGACGCTGCTACACCGCTGGTGACGCTGCTACACCGCTGGTGACGCTGCTACACCGCTGGTGACGCTGCTACACCGCTGGTGCTACTTCAACTCTTCCGGAGCCAGCGGGGGGATCTTGGCCACCTCGAAAAAGACCCTGGAGGAAGCCAAGTGACACAAACACAGTGACACAAACACAGTGACACAAACACAGCGTCACAAACAGCGTCACAAACACAGCGTCACAAACAGCATCACAAACACAGTGACACAAACACAGCGTCACAAACACAGCGTCACAAACACAGCGTCACAAACACAGCGTCACAAACACAGCAACACAAACACAGCGTCACAAACACAGCGTCACAAACACAGCAACACAAACACAGTAACACAAACACAGCGACACAAACACAGTAACACAAACACAGTGACACAAACACAGTGACACAAACACAGCATCACAAACACAGCGTCACAAACACAGCGTCACAAATGCAGCGTCACAAACACAGTAACACAAATGCAGCGTCACAAACACAGTAACACAAACGCAGCGTCACAAACACAGCGTCACAAACAGTAACACAAACACGGCAACACAAACACAGTAACACAAACACAGCATCACAAACACGGCATCACAAACGCGGCGTCACAAACGCAGCGTCACAAACACAGCGTCACAAACACAGCAACACAAACACAGCGTCACAAACACAGCAACACAAACACAGCGTCACAAACACAGTAACACAAACACAGTAACACAAACACAGCGTCACAAACACAGCAACACAAACACAGCGTCACAAACACAGTGTCACAAACACAGCGTCACAAACACATCGTCACAAACACATCGTCACAAACACAGCGACACAAACACAGCAACACAAACACAGCAACACAAACGCAGCGTCACAAACACAGCAACACAAACACAGTAACACAAACACAGCGTCACAAACACAGCATCACAAACACAGCGTCACAAACACAGCGTCACAAACACAGCGTCACAAACGCAGCGACACAAACGCAGCGTCACAAACGCAGCGTCACAAATGCAGCGTCACAAACACAGCAACACAAACACAGCGTCACAAACACAGTAACACAAACACAGCGTCACAAACACAGTAACACAAACACAGTAACACAAACACAGCGTCACAAACACAGTAACACAAACACAGCGTCACAAACACAGCGTCACAAACACAGCGTCACAAACACAGCGACACAAACACAGCGTCACAAACGCAGCGACACAAACACAGCGTCACAAACACAGCGTCACAAACACAGCGTCACAAACACAGTAACACAAACACAGCGTCACAAACACAACGTCACAAACACAGCGACACAAACACAGCGTCACAAACACAGTAACACAAACGCAGCGACACAAACACAGCGTCACAAACACAGCGTCACAAACGCGGCGTCACAAACGCGGCGTCACAAACGCGGCGTCACAAACGCGGCATCACAAACACAACGTCACAAACACAGTAACACAAACACAGCGTCACAAACACAACGTCACAAACACAGTAACACAAACACAGCGTCACAAACACAACGTCACAAACACAGTAACACAAACACAGCGTCACAAACACATCGTCACAAACACAGCGTCACAAACACATCGACACAAACACAGTAACACAAACACAGCGTCACAAACACAACGTCACAAACACAGTAACACAAACACAGCGTCACAAACACATCGTCACAAACACAGCGTCACAAACACATCGACACAAACACAGTAACACAAACACATCGTCACAAACACAACGTCACAAACACAGTAACACAAACACAGCGTCACAAACACAACGTCACAAACACAGTAACACAAACACATCGTCACAAACACATCGTCACAAACACATCGACACAAACACAGTAACACAAACACATCGTCACAAACACAACGTCACAAACACAGTAACACAAACACAGCATCACAAACACAACGTCACAAACACAGTAACACAAACACAGCGTCACAAACACAGCGACACAAACACAGCGTCACAAACACAGCGTCACAAACGCAGCGACACAAACACAGCGTCACAAACACAGCGTCACAAACACAGTAACACAAACACAGTAACACAAACACAGCGTCACAAACACAGCGTCACAAACACGGCGTCACAAACGCGGCGTCACAAACGCGGCGTCACAAACGCGGCGTCACAAACGCGGCATCACAAACACAACGTCACAAACACAGTAACACAAACACAGCGTCACAAACACAACGTCACAAACACAGTAACACAAACACAGCGTCACAAACACGTCACAAACACAGTAACACAAACACAGCGTCACAAACACATCGTCACAAACACAGCGTCACAAACACATCGACATAAACACAGTAACACAAACACAGCGTCACAAACACAACGTCACAAACACAGTAACACAAACACAGCGTCACAAACACATCGTCACAAACACAGCGTCACAAACACATCGACACAAACACAGTAACACAAACACATCGTCACAAACACAACGTCACAAACACAGTAACACAAACACAGCGTCACAAACACAACGTCACAAACACAGTAACACAAACACAGCGTCACAAACCACATCGTCACAAACACAGCGTCACAAACACATCGTCACAAACACAGCGTCACAACACATCGACACAAAACACAGTAACACAAACACAGTGTCACAAACACAACGTCACAAACACAGTAACACAAACACAGCGTCACAAACACAGCATCACAACACAGTAACACAAAACACAGCGTCACAAACACAGTAACACAAACACAGCGTCACAAACACAGTAACACAAACACAGAGTCACAAACACAACGTCACAAACACAGTAACACAAACACAGCGTCACAAACACAGCGTCACAAACACAGCGACACAAACAGCGTCACAAACACAGTAACACAAACGCAGCGACACAAACACAGCGTCACAAACACAGCGTCACAAACGCGGCGTCACAAACGCGGCGTCACAAACGCGGCGTCACAAACGCGGCATCACAAACACAACGTCACAAACACAGTAACCACAAACACAGCGTCACAAACACAACGTCACAAACACAGTAACACAAACACAGCGTCACAAACACAACGTCACAAACACAGTAACACAAACACAGCGTCACAAACACATCGTCACAAACACATCGACACAAACACAGTAACACAAACACAGCGTCACAAACACAACGTCACAAACACAGTAACACAAACACAGCGTCACAAACACATCGTCACAAACACAGCGTCACAAACACATCGACACAAACACAGTAACACAAACACATCGTCACAAACACAACGTCACAAACACAGTAACACAAACACAGCGTCACAAACACAACGTCACAAACACAGTAACACAAACACAGCGTCACAAACACATCGTCACAAACACAGCGTCACAAACACATCGACACAAACACAGTAACACAAACACAGCGTCACAAACACAACGTCACAAACACAGTAACACAAACACAGCGTCACAAACACAGCGACACAAACACAGCGTCACAAACGCAGCGTCACAAACGCAGCGACACAAACACAGCGTCACAAACACAGCGTCACAAACGCAGCGTCACAAACACAACGTCACAAACACAGCGACACAAACAGCGTCACAAACACAGTAACACAAACGCAGCGACACAAACACAGCGTCACAAACACAGCGTCACAAACACAGCGTCACAAACACATCGTCACAAACACATCGACACAAACACAGTAACACAAACACAGTGTCACAAACACAACGTCACAAACACAGTAACACAAACACAGCGTCACAAACACAGCATCACAAACACAGTAACACAAACACAGCGTCACAAACACAGCATCACAAACACAGTAACACAAACACAGCGTCACAAACACAGTAACACAAACACAGCGTCACAAACACAGTAACACAAACACAGCGTCACAAACACAACGTCACAAACACAGTAACACAAACACAGCGTCACAAACACAGCGTCACAAACACAGCGACACAAACAGCGTCACAAACACAGTAACACAAACGCAGCGACACAAACACAGCGTCACAACACGGCGTCACAAACGCGGCGTCACAAACGCGGCGTCACAAACGCGGCATCACAAACACAACGTCACAAACACAGTAACACAAACACAGCGTCACAAACACAACGTCACAAACACAGTAACACAAACACAGCGTCACAAACACAACGTCACAAACACAGTAACACAAACACAGCGTCACAAACACATCGTCACAAACACATCGACACAAACACAGTAACACAAACACAGCGTCACAAACACAACGTCACAAACACAGTAACACAAACACAGCGTCACAAACACATCGTCACAAACACAGCGTCACAAACACATCGACACAAACACAGTAACACAAACACATCGTCACAAACACAACGTCACAAACACAGTAACACAAACACAGCGTCACAAACACAACGTCACAAACACAGTAACACAAACACAGCGTCACAAACACATCGTCACAAACACAGCGTCACAAACACATCGACACAAACACAGTAACACAAACACATCGTCACAAACACAACGTCACAAACACAGTAACACAAACACAGCGTCACAAACACAGCGACACAAACACAGCGTCACAAACGCAGCGTCACAAACGCAGCGACACAAACACAGCGTCACAAACACAGCGTCACAAACACAGCGTCACAAACACAACGTCACAAACACAGCGACACAAACAGCGTCACAAACACAGTAACACAAACGCAGCGACACAAACACAGCGTCACAAACACAGCGTCACAAACGCAGCGTCACAAACGCGGCGTCACAAACGCGGCGTCACAAACGCGGCGTCACAAACGCGGCATCACAAACACAACGTCACAAACACAGTAACACAAACACAGCGTCACAAACACAACGTCACAAACACAGTAACACAAACACAGCGTCACAAACACAACGTCACAAACACAGTAACACAAACACAGCGTCACAAAACACATCGTCACAAACACAGCGTCACAAACACATCGACACAAACACAGTAACACAAACACAACGTCACAAACACAGTAACACAAACACAGCGTCACAAACACATCGTCACAAACACAGCGTCACAAACACATCGACACAAACACAGTAACACAAACACATCGTCACAAACACAACGTCACAAACACAGTAACACAAACACAGCATCACAAACACAACGTCACAAACACAGTAACACAAACACAGCGTCACAAACACATCGTCACAAACACAGCGTCACAAACACATCGACACAAACACAGTAACACAAACACAGCGTCACAAACACAACGTCACAAACACAGTAACACAAACACAGCGTCACAAACACAGCATCACAAACACAGTAACACAAACACAGCGTCACAAACACAGTAACACAAACACAGCGTCACAAACACAGTAACACAAACACAACATCACAAACACAGTAACGCAAACACAGCGTCACAAACACATCGTCACAAACACATCGACACAAACACAGTAACACAAACACATCGTCACAAACACAACGTCACAAACACAGTAACACAAACACAGCGTCACAAACACAACGTCACAAACACAGTAACACAAACACAGCGTCACAAACACAGCATCACAAACACAGCGTCACAAACACAGTAACACAAACACAGCGTCACAAACACAGTAACACAAACACAGCGTCACAAACACAACGTCACAACAACAACAACAACCGCCATTCGCCACTAAGTGGCGGTGACGTCACCACGACGCTTGTGCCAGGCTATGTGCACCCTGAGGCCACGTGAAGTGTCGAACGCCCGCTGGCAGGAGGTCACGGGGCAGACCCAGGTGCCACGGGTCGACTGACTGAGATGACTGGCTGATGCACCACCTGTGCCCCCTACTGTGCCAACCTGCTGTGCTTTAGCCACCCGGCGCTCCGCTCGCTGTTGTGAGCGTCGCTCCTCCGCCCTCCGTTGTTGTTGGAGGGCGACTGCCTCCAACTGCCCAGTAGCATCCTTCACGAGCCTCCTCCACAGAGGCCGATCTTGACACCGCTGGTACCAGTCATCGGCAAGTCCACTCAGCTCCACGTCCTCCTGTACCACATCACTCCATCTCTTCTCTAGCCCGTGCCGCGCCCGCTTAGCCCCCTCAATCCGGCCAAACAAAAGCTGTTTCGGCATGCGGTGGCTGGGCATGCGGGCTACATGACCCAGCCATCGCAGCCTTGCCTGCCGGAGGAGCTCACCGATGGGACCCTGCCCAGATCTTTCAAGGATTTGTGAGCTCCTCACACAATCCAGTCTGGTTAAACCCAGGATGGATCGTAGGCAGGTCAGCCTAAATGTTTCTAACCGGCGTAGATGTTCCATTAGGGGGGTCCACGTTTCGCAAGCGTAGAGAAGGGAGGGAATGACCGTGGCCGAGAAGACCTGAAGCTTAGTGCGGAGCGACAGACCAGGTAGCTTCCACACAGCGTTACGCAACCGATGAAAAGATATTTCCGCTCGACTGATTCGGAGTGAGACCTCTGCTGTTAAACTGGAGCCAGTCATAAGCACACTGCCCAGGTATGGGAAACTCTCCACTCTCTCCACAACTGCCCCATCACCGATTGGGAGTTGTGGGGGTGGAGTGTCCGATGGTACAAAATACCCAGGCAGGTGCTTAGTTTTGGTGGGGCTGATGGTAAGGCCCCACCTCTTAGTGGCACGCTCCAGTCTCAGCAGCAGCGTCTGCAACTCCTCCTCTGACTGAGCAGCTATTACCAAGTCATCAGCATACATAACGTGGTTGAGCAATAGGGAGCCATCCCTTGACCGCACCCGGGCATCGATTAGCCTCCCATTATATCTGTACCATATGGAGATTCCCCCGGTACAGCTATTGGAGGCTTCACGAACTACGTGGTCAAAATAGATGTTAAATAATGTGGGAGCCAGAGGACATCCCTGTCGCACCCCAAGGTGTACAGGGAATGGCTCTGACTCCCGGCCACGTAGTTTAACCCGGGCCCGCTCACCATCATGAAGGTCCTTAATGATCGTGAGCAGAGGGTCAGGTACTCCAAAAGCACGAAGAACGACCCAGAGCCCAGGCCTACTGATGGTATCATAGGCCTTGACCAGGTCAATAAAGCAGAGATGTAGGTCTTGTTGGAATTCCCTACACCTCTGCTGTAGCAGACGGACAGAAAATATGGCATCTGTGCAGGACCGCCCTTTCCTGAAACCGCATTGGGGCTCCGCAAGCCTCTCCTCAGCGTGCCTGGCAAGGCGATGCTGAATAATCCTTGCCAGGACCTTTCCCGGCACACTGAGGAGTGAGATGCCCCTGTAGTTGTTACAGTCTGTGCGGTCCCCCTTCTTAAAAAGGGGGACCACCAGGGCATCCTTCCAATCCTGCGGAACCCGTCCAGTGGTCCAGACTGTTGTTATGATGTCATATAGGGCAGTCTGTGCACAAACGCCACCCTCCCTCAGCATTTCGCTTGGGAGATCATCTCTGCCCGGTGCCTTTCCTGGTCTCAGACTCCGGATCGCCTTCAATACTTCCTCAGCAGATGGCACCTCAGCCAGCCACTCACAGGGGGTGACTTCATCCAATATTTGAGGCACCGCAGCCTCAGCAGGGTCATCCTCACTTTGTGCCACGATGTTTTCCTGGCTGTGGGATTTTCCCTCCCCCAGGACCTCACAGAAATGCTCAGCAAATCTGCGAACCTGTTCCTGGGGGTCGGAAATTGGATCACCGTTTTTTCCCCTAATGATGGTAATAGGTGTGGCGCTGCAGGTTACTTTTTTGATGGAGTTAAATAGCGATTTGTGATCACGGGCCACTGAGGCAGACTCCATCTCCTCAGCAACCCGCGACCACCACCCATCCTTGCAGCGCCTCACGGCTCTCCGAACCTCCGAGCGAAGGCTGCGGTAAGCCTCCTCATTCTCTGACGTGGGATTCTGTAGCCGATGACAGTGGGCCTGTCGCTTTTTCTCAACCATCCTGAACAACTCCTCTGTCATCCAGGGTGTCTGGGGAGGTCTGGACCGCGTACCCAAAGCAGCCATTGCAGCTGCATGAGTCACAGTCCTAAACCTCGCCCATTTACCCTCGACATCAGGAGGAGTCGGGGACGATGCCAATCCCAGCCGCAAGCGATGATGAAATTCTCGCTTGCAACTTTCATCAGATAACTGAGACCAGGCCACTTTAGGTTGGAATGGGGTCCTGGGTGTACACCCACCACCGGAGTGGAAGAATGGCAGGCGCATCTTACAGATGACTAGTCGATGGTCAGAGGGCAGATCAGCTCCACGGTAGGTCCTGGTGTCAAGGACATGGGCTCGCATTCGCTGGTCCGTCACTATGTAGTCCAGCAGATGTTCTTGCTTGGACCCGGCATGCATCCATGATGTTGTGTGGATGCGCCGATGCCGGAACAGCGTGTTGGTAATTACAAGCCCATGGGCTGCACAAAAATCTAGCAGCCTCCTACCATTGTTATTGAGCTGATCTGGCCCATGCCCTCCAATCACTCCAGACCAGGTGCCAGTATCATGACCAACTCGGGCATTGAAGTCACCCAACATGATGACTCTATCCCGAGGGGCCACGTCACAAACACAGTAACACAAACACAGCGTCACAAACACATCGTCACAAACACAGCGTCACAAACACATCGACACAAACACAGTAACACAAACACATCATCACAAACACAACGTCACAAACACAGTAACACAAACACAGCGTCACAAACACAACGTCACAAACACAGTAACACAAACACAGCGTCACAAACACAGCATCACAAACACAGTGTCACAAACACAGTAACACAAACACAGCGTCACAAACACAGTAACACAAACACAGCGTCACAAACACAACGTCACAAACACAGTAACACAAACACAGCGTCACAAACACATCGTCACAAACACAGCGACACAAACACAGTAACACAAACACATCGTCACAAACACAACGTCACAAACACAGTAACACAAACACAGCGTCACAAACACAACGTCACAAACACAGTAACACAAACACAGCGTCACAAACACAGCATCACAAACACAGCGTCACAAACACAGCATCACAAACACAGCGTCACAAACACAGTAACACAAACACAGCGTCACAAACACAGTAACACAAACACAGCGTCACAAACACAACGTCACAAACACAGTAACACAAACACAGCGTCACAAACACATCGTCACAAACACAGCGTCACAAACACATCGACACAAACACAGTAACACAAACACATCGTCACAAACACAACGTCACAAACACAGTAACACAAACACAGCGTCACAAACACAACGTCACAAACACAGTAACACAAACACAGCGTCACAAACACAGCGACACAAACACAGCGTCACAAACGCAGCGTCACAAACACAGTAACACAAACACAGCGTCACAAACACAACGTCACAAACACAGTAACACAAACACAGCGTCACAAACACAGCGACACAAACACAGCGTCACAAACACAGCGTCACAAACACAGTAACACAAACACAGCGTCACAAACACAACGTCACAAACACAGCGACACAAACAGCGTCACAAACACAGTAACACAAACGCAGCGACACAAACACAGCGTCACAAACGCGGCGTCACAAACGCGGCGTCACAAACGCGGCGTCACAAACGCGGCATCACAAACACAACGTCACAAACACAGTAACACAAACACAGCGTCACAAACACAACGTCACAAACACAGTAACACAAACACAGCGTCACAAACACAATGTCACAAACACAGTAACACAAACACAGCGTCACAAACACATCGTCACAAACACAGCGTCACAAACACATCGACACAAACACAGCGTCACAAACACATCGACACAAACACAGTAACACAAACACAGCGTCACAAACACAACGTCACAAACACAGTAACACAAACACAGCGTCACAAACACAGCATCACAAACACAGTAACACAAACACAGCGTCACAAACACAGTAACACAAACACAGCGTCACAAACACAGTAACACAAACACAGCGTCACAAACACATCGTCACAAACACAGCGTCACAAACACATCGACACAAACACAGTAACACAAACACATCGTCACAAACACAACGTCACAAACACAGTAACACAAACACAGCGTCACAAACACAACGTCACAAACACAGTAACACAAACACAGCGTCACAAACACAGTAACACAAACACAGCGTCACAAACACAGTAACACAAACACAGCGTCACAAACACAACGTCACAAACACAGTAACACAAACACAGCGTCACAAACACAGCGTCACAAACACAGCGTCACAAACACAGCGTCACAAACACAGCGTCACAAACACAGTGTCACAAACACAGCGTCACAAACACAGTAACACAAACACAGTAACACAAACAGTGACACAAACACAGCATCACAAACACAGCGACACAAACACAGCGTCACAAACACAACGTCACAAACACAGTAACACAAACACAGCTTAACAAACACAGTAACACAAACACAACGTCACAAACACAGTAACACAAACACAGCTTCACAAACACAGTAACACAAACACAGCGTCACAAACACAGTAACACAAACGCGGCGTCACAAACGCGGCGTCACAAACACAGTAACACAAACACAGCGTCACAAACACAGCATCACAAACACAGCGTCACAAACACAGTAACACAAACACAGCGTCACAAACACAGTAACACAAAAACAGCGTCACAAACACAACGTCACAAACACAGTAACACAAACACAGCGTCACAAACACATCGTCACAAATACAGCGTCACAAACACATCGACACAAACACAGTAACACAAACACATCGTCACAAACACAACGTCACAAACACAGTAACACAAACACAGCGTCACAAACACAACGTCACAAACACAGTAACACAAACACAGCGTCACAAACACAGCATCACAAACACAGTAACACAAACACAGCGTCACAAACACAGTAACACAAACACAGCGTCACAAACACAGTAACACAAACACAACGTCACAAACACAGTAACACAAACACAGCGTCACAAACACAGTAACACAAACACAGCGTCACAAACACAGTAACACAAACACAGCATCACAAACACAGTAACACAAACACAGCGTCACAAACGCGGCGTCACAAACACAGCGTCACAAACAAAGTAACACAAACACAGTGACACAAACACAGCATCACAAACACAGTAACACAAACAAAGCAACACAAACACAGCGTCACAAACACAGCGTCACAAACACAACGTCACAAACACAACGTCACAAACACGGCGTCACAAACGCCCCGTGGCCAGGCCGAGTGACCGCTCACTTGTGGGAGTATTTGCTGTAGACGGCGACGAGTTTCTCCTCCGGCGCCTGCCGCAGCAGCTCGTTGAGACGCGCCATCAGCGGCCGCACGCCGGCCTCCTGGTACCCGCTGTGCCGCGCCAGCGCCTCCGGCTGGACACAGGACGAAGGTTTAAGGCCGGGTCGACCTAGGGGAGGCCCGGAGGTTCCGATCCGGCGGGCCGCCCCGGTCAATATTGCGGCGGTGTGCGATGGCGCGTTGCCCCCGCGCGCCTCGTGCGTGCGTTACCCATGGCGGGAGTCTCATCATGCGCAGGGCGAGGCCTAGGCAGGCTGCCGCCAGGCGAGAGGCCCCCTCGGAGACGAAGTCGACGTGAGCCAGCGTGGACTCGCACGCGTAGCGCGCCAGCGTCAGCGTCTTCATGTCCACGCCGCACACCTGCACACGCACACACACACACACACACGCACACACACACACACGCACGCACGCACACGCACGCACACACACACGCACACGCACACACAAAGATCTCCCGTGTAGCCTCTACAGACTGTAGGGGCAAGTGCTGTTAGTAGCGAGTAGCAGCAGCACCTGTGAAGGTAGACACAGACAAAGGTCCCCCGTGTAGCCTCTAACAGACTGCAGGGGCAAGTGATGTTAGTAGCGAGTAGCAGCAGCACCTGTGAAGGTAGACACAGACAAAGATCTCCCGTGTAGCCTCTATAGACTATAGGGGCAAGTGCTGTTAGTAGCGAGTAGCAGCAGCTATGAAGGTAGACACAGACAAAGATCCCCCGTGTAGCCTCTAACACACTGCTGGGGCAAGTGCTGTTAGTAGCGAGTAGCAGCAGCAGCTGTGAAGGCAGACACAGACAAAGATCCCCCGTGTAGCCTCTAACAGACCGCAGGGGCAAGTGCTGTTAGTAGCGAGTAGCAGCAGCACCTGTGAAGGTAGACACAGACAAAGCTCCCCCGTGTAGCCTCTGACACACCGCAGGGGCAAGTGCTGTTAGCGAGCAGCGCCTGCGAAGGCTACCGGCACCGTGGCACAACGAGGGGGGTGGGCGGCCACCGGCAACCACGCCCGGCCGCCTTTGTCTCCCCCAGCGGCGACGTTTACCGCACGCCGCACCGGGTACTCGTTTGACCCCCCGGTCGACATAGGGGAGGCCCGGGACCGGTACAGGTGATCGCCCCGCGCGGAGTTGTCCGTGAGCGTGAGCGTGTTCGACCTTGGCGTATCTGCGGAGGGGGCGGTAGGCGACGGGGATGTTGACGTCGTAGTCCAGGGCGAGGAGGATGCGTCGCTCCGTGCCCACAAGCTCCACGTGGGTGTAGGCGTCGTCGCAGATGAAGAGCAGGTCGTCCACGCTGGGGGGACACACCTCCTGGCGGGGGCGGGAGGGGGGAGAGTGTGTGAGTGTGTTAGTGTGTGAGTGTGTTAGTGTGTGTGTGAGTGTGTGTGAGTGTTAGTGTGTGAGTGTTAGTGTGTGAGTGTTTGATTGTGTGAGTGTGTGAGTGTTAGTGTGTGAGTGAGTGTGAGTGTGTGAGTGTTAGTGTGTTAGTGTGTGCGAGTGTGTGAGTGTATGAGTGTTTGAGTGTTTGAGTGTGTGTGTTAGTGTGTGAGTGTGTGAGTGTTTGAGTGTTTGAGTGTGTGAGTGTGCGAGTGTGTGAGTGTGTGAGTGAGCGAGTGTGCGAGTGTGTGAGTGTGTTAGTGTGCGAGTGTGCGAGTGTTTGAGTGTGTTAGTGTGCGAGTGTGTGAGTGTGTGTGTGAGTGTGTGTGAGTGTGTGTGTGAGTGAGTATGTGAGTGTGTGAGTGTGTTAGTGTGTGAGTGTTTGAGTGTGTGAGTGTGTGAGTGTTAGTGTGTGAGTGTGTTAGTGTGTGAGTGTGTGAGTGAGCGAGTGTGTGAGTGTGTGTGTGAGCGAGTGTGTGAGTGAGCGAGTGTTTGAGTGTGTGAGTGTGTGAGTGAGCGAGTGAGTGTTTGAGTGTGTGAGTGTGTGAGTGTTTGAGTGTGTGAGTGAGCGAGTGTGTGAGTGAGCGAGTGTTTGAGTGAGCGAGTGTTTGAGTGAGCGAGTGTTTGAGTGTGTGAGTGTGTGAGTGAGCGAGTGTTTGAGTGTGTGAGTGTGTGAGTGAGCGAGTGTGCGAGTGAGCGAGTGTTTGAGTGTGTGAGTGAGCGAGTGTTTGAGTGAGTGAGTGTTTGAGTGTGTGAGTGTGTGAGTGAGCGAGTGAGTGTTTGAGTGTGTGAGTGTGTGAGTGAGCGAGTGTTTGAGTGTGTGATTGTGTGAGTGTGTGAGTGTGTGAGCGAGTGTTTGAGTGTGTGAGTGTTTAAGTGTGTGAGTGTTTGAGTGGTTGAGTGTTTGAGTTAGTGTTTGAGTGTGTGAGTGCTTGAGTGTGTGAGTGTGTGAGTGTGTGAGTGAGCGAGTGTGTGAGTGTGTGAGTGTTTGAGTGTTTGAGTGTGTGAGTGTTTGAGTGTTTGAGTGCGTGAGTGCTTTAGTGTTTGAGTGAGCGAGTGTTTGAGTGTGTGAGTGAGCGAGTGTTTGAGTGTGTGAGTGAGTGTTTGAGTGTGTGAGTGAGCGAGTGTTTGAGTGTGTGAGTGAGCGAGTGTTTGAGTGAGTGTGTGAGTGTGTGAGTGAGTGTGTGAGTGTGTGAGTGTTTGAGTGTTTGAGTGTTTGAGTGAGTGTTTCAGTGTTTCAGTGTGTGAGTGAGTGTTTGAGTGTTTGAGTGTGTGAGTGTGTGAGTGTTTGAGCGAGTGTTTGAGTGTTTGAGTGAGTGTTTGAGTGAGTGTTTGAGTGTGTGAGTGAGTGTTTGAGTGTGTGAGTGAGCGAGTGAGTGTTTGAGTGTGTGAGTGAGCGAGAGTGTGAGTGAGTGTTTGAGTGAGTGTTTGAGAGTTTGAGTGTTTGAGTGAGTGAGCGAGTGTGCAAGTGAGCGAGTGTGTGAGTGAGTGTTTGAGTGTTTGAGTGTGTGAGTGTGTGAGTGAGTGTTTGAGTGTGTGAGTGAGTGTTTGAGTGTTTGAGTGTGTGAGTGTGTGAGTGAGTGTTTGAGTGTGTGAGTGAGTGTTTGAGTGTGTGTGTGAGTGTGTGAGTGTTTGAGCGAGTGAGCGAGTGTTTGAGTGTGTGAGTGAGTGAGTGTGTGAGTGAGCGAGTGTTTGAGTGTGTGAGTGAGTGAGCGAGTGTTTTAGTGAGTGAGCGAGTGTGTGAGTGTTTGAGTGAGCGAGTGAGCGAGTGTTTGAGTGAGTGAGCGAGTGTGTGTGTGAGTGTGTGAGTGTTTGAGCGAGTGTGTGAGTGAGTGTGTGAGTGAGTGAGTGTTTGAGTGTTTGAGTGTGTGAGTGTTTGAGTGAGTGAGTGAGTGTTTGAGTGAGTGTGTGAGTGAGTGTTTGAGTGTTTGAGCGAGTGAGTGAGTGTTTGAGTGTGTGAGTGAGTAAGTGTGTGAGTGTGAGTGAGTGTTTGAGCGAGCGAGTGTTTAAGTGTGTGAGTGTTTGAGTGAGTGAGCGAGTGTTTGAGTGTTTGAGCGAGTGTTTGAGCGAGCGAGTGTTTAAGTGTGTGAGTGTTTGAGTGAGTGAGCGAGTGTGTGAGTGTTTGAGCGAGTGTTTGAGCGAGCGAGTGTTTAAGTGTGTGAGTGTTTGAGTGTGTGAGTGAGTGTTTGAGTGTGTGAGTGTTTGCGTGTTTGAGTGAGTGAGTGTTTGAGTGTGTGAGTGAGTGAGTGTTTGAGTGTTTGAGTGAGTGAGCGAGTGTTTGAGTGTTTGAGTGTGTGAGTGAGTGTGTGAGTGAGTGTGTGAGTGAGTGTGTGAGTCAGTGTGTGAGTGAGCGAGTGTTTGAGCGAGTGTTTGAGTGTGTGAGTGAGTGTTTGAGTGTTTGAGTGTGTGAGTGTTTGAGTGTTTGAGTGAGTGTGTGAGTGAGTGTTTGAGTGAGTGAGTGTGTGAGTGTTTGAGTGTGTGAGTGTTTGAGTGTTTGAGTGAGTGTGTGAGTGAGTGAGTGTTTGAGTGAGTGTTTGAGTGTGTGAGTGTTTGAGTGAGTGTTTGAGTGTGTGAGTGTTTGAGTGAGTGTGAGTGAGTGAGTGAGTGTGTGAGTGAGTGAGTGTTTGAGTGAGTGTGTGAGTGTGTGAGTGTTTGAGTGTGTGAGTGTGTGAGTGTGTAAGTGAGCGAGTGTTTGAATGTTTGAGTGAGTGTGTGAGTGTGTGAGTGTTTGAGTGTGTGTTTGAGTTTTTGAGTGTGTGAGTGTGTGTGAGTGTGTGAGTGTTTCAGTGAGTGAGTGTGAGTGTGTGAGTGTTTGAGTGTGTGAGTGTTTGAGTGTGTGAGTGTTTCAGTGAGTGAGTGTTTGAGTGTGTGAGTGTGTGAGTGAGTGTGTGAGTGTTTCAGTGAGTGAGTGTTTGAGTGAGTGTGCGAGTGCGTGAGTGAGCGAGTGTGTGAGTGTGTGAGTGAGTGAGTGTTTGAGTGAGTGTGTGAGTGTGTGAGTGTTTGAGTGAGTGAGTGTTTGTGTGAGTGTGTGAGTGTTTGAGTGAGTGAGTGTTTGAGTGAGTGTGTGAGTGTGTGAGTGTTTGAGTGAGTGAGTGAGCGAGTGAGCGAGTGTTTGAGTGAGTGTGTGAGTGTGTGAGTGAGTGTTTGAGTGAGTGAGTGTGTGAGTGTTTGAGTGTGTGAGTGTTTGAGTGTTTGAGTGAGTGTGTGAGTGAGTGAGTGTTTGAGTGAGTGTTTGAGTGTGTGAGTGTTTGAGTGAGTGTGTGAGTGTGTGTGTGAGTGAGTGAGTGTGTGAGTGTTTGAGTGAGTGAGTGTGTGAGTGTTTGAGTGAGTGTGTGAGTGTGTGAGTGTTTGAGTGTTTGAGTGTGTGAGTGTGTGAGTGTGTAAGTGAGCGAGTGTTTGAGTGAGTGTGTGAGTGTGTGAGTGTTTGAGTGTGTGTTTGAGTGTTTGAGTGTGTGAGTGTGTGTGAGTGTGTGAGTGTTTCAGTGAGTGAGTGTGAGTGTGTGAGTGTTTGAGTGTGTGAGTGTTTCAGTGAGTGAGTGTTTGAGTGAGTGTTTGAGTGTGTGAGTGTGTGAGTGAGTGAGTGTGTGAGTGTTTCAGTGAGTGAGTGTTTGAGTGAGTGTGTGAGTGAGTGAGCGAGTGTGTGAGTGTGCGAGTGTTTGAGTGAGTGAGTGTTTGAGTGAGTGTGTGAGTGTGTGAGTGTTTGAGTGAGTGAGTGAGCGAGTGTTTGAGTGTGTGAGTGTGTGAGTGAGTGTGTGAGTGTGTGAGTGTGTGAGTGTGTGAGTGTGTGAGTGTTTGAGTGAGTGTTTCAGTGTTTCAGTGTGTGAGTGAGTGTTTGAGTGTTTGAGTGTGTGAGTGTGTGAGTGTTTGAGCGAGTGTTTGAGTGTTTGAGTGAGTGTTTGAGTGAGTGAGTGTGTGAGTGTTTGAGTGTTTGAGTGAGTGAGTGAGTGTGTGAGTGTTTGAGTGTGTGAGTGTTTCAGTGTTTGAGCGAGTGTTTGAGTGTTTCAGGAGCCCCACGTCGAACTTGGCGGCGATGAACACACAGGTGGCGCCCACCAGCTGGAGGTTCTCACGTGGCACTGCCGCCACGTTCAGGAAGTGGTCCACCAACTTGACGGCCAGGTAGAGCGTCTCGTGGTTCAGCTGAAAGTTCTCCTGCACGGCACGCAAGGGGGGTCACAGGGGGGTCACGGGGGGGTCACGGGGGGGGCGGGTCACGATGGCCGTGTCAGGTTCACGATGGCCGTGTGAGGTTCACGAAGGCCGTGTCAGGTTCGCGATGGCCGTGTCAGGTTCGCGATGGCCGTGTCAGATTCACGATGGCCGTGTCAGATTCACGATGACCGTGTCAGGTTCACGATGGCCGTGTCAGGTTCACGATGGCCGTGTCAGATTCACGATGGCCGTGTCAGATTCACGATGACCGTGTCAGGTTCACGATGGCTGTGTCAGATTCACGATGGCCGTGTCAGGTTCACGATGACCGTGTGAGGTTCACGATGGCCGTGTGAGGTTCACGATGGCCGTGTCAGGTTCACGATGGCCGTGTCAGATTCACGATGGCCGTGCAGGTTCACGATGTCTGTGTTATGTTCACGATGGCCGTGTCAGGTTCACGATGTCCGTGTGAGGTTCACGATGGCCGTGTCAGGTTCACGATGGCCGTGTCAGATTCACGAAGGCCTTGTCAGATTCACGATGGCCGTGTCAGGTTCACGATGGCCGTGTCAGGTTCACGATGGCCGTGTGGGGTTCACGATGGCCGTGTCAGGTTCACGATGGCCGTGTCAGGTTTACGATGGCCGTGTCAGATTCACGCTGACCGTGTCAGATTCACGATGGCCGTGTGAGGTTCGAGATGGCCGTGTCAGGTTCACGATGGCCGTGTGGGGTTCACGATGGCCGTGTCAGATTCACGATGGCCGTGTCAGGTTCACGATGACCGTGTGAGGTTCACGATGGCCGTGTGAGGTTCACGATGGCCGTGTCAGGTTCACGATGGCCGTGTCAGATTCACGATGGCCGTGCAGGTTCACGATGTCTGTGTTATGTTCACGATGGCCGTGTCAGGTTCACGATGACCGTGTGAGGTTCACGATGGCCGTGTCAGGTTCACGATGGCCGTGTCAGATTCACGAAGGCCTTGTCAGATTCACGATGGCCGTGTCAGGTTCACGATGACCGTGTCAGATTCACGATGGCCGTGTGGGGTTCACGATGGCTGTGTCAGGTTCACGATGGCCGTGTCAGGTTCACGATGACCGTGTCAGATTCAGGATCACCGTGTCAGATTCACGATGACCGTGTCAGATTCACGATGGCCGTGTGAGGTTCACGATGGCCGTGTCAGGTTCACGATGGCCGTGTCAGGTTCACGATGGCCGTGTCAGGTTCACGATGGCCGTGTCAGATTCAGGATCACCGTGTCAGATTCACGATGGCCGTGTCAGATTCACGATGGCCGTGTCAGGTTCACGATGACCGCCCACCTGCACCTCCACCATCCAGTCGACGAGGATGCCGCGCATCTCGGCGTTGAGGTCCGCCTGGCGCTCCATGTAGGGCAACAGCGAGAATTTCTCCTGCACGCACAGCAGACAAAGGTCCCCCACGTAGCAGCTACAGCAGCTACAGCAGCTACAACAGACAAAGGTCCCCCACGTAGCAGCTACAGCTACAGCAGCGAGCGTGTGGGTGAGCGTGTGAGTGAGCGTGTGGGCGAGGGTGTGGGTGAGCGTGTGGGTGAGCGTGTGAGCGAGCGTGTGACTGAGCGTGTGAGTGAGTGTGTGACCGAGCGTGTGGGTGAGCGTGTGGGCGAGCGTGTGGGCGTGCGTGTGGGTGAGCGTGTGGGTGAGCATGTGGGTGAGCGTGTGGGTGAGCGTGTGGGCGAGGGTGTGACCGAGCGTGTGGGTGAGCGTGTGGGCGAGCGTGTGGGCGTGCGTGTGGGTGAGCGTGTGGGTGAGCGTGTGGGTGAGCGTGTGGGTGAGCGTGTGAGCGAGCGTGTGGGCGAGCGTGTGACTGAGCGTGTGGGCGAGCGTGTGGGTGAGCGTGTGGGCGAGCGTGTGACTGAGCGTGTGGGTGAGCGTGTGACTGAGCGTGTGGGTGAGCGTGTGGGTGAGCGTGTGGGCGAGCGTGTGACTGAGCGTGTGGGTGAGCGTGTGGGTGAGCATGTGGGTGAGCGTGTGGGCGAGCGTGTGACTGAGCGTGTGGGCGAGCGTGTGACTGAGCGTTTGGGTGAGCGTGTGACTGAGCGTGTGGGTGAGCGTGTGGGTGAGCGTGTGGGTGAGCGTGTGGGTGAGCGTGTGGGCGAGCGTGTGGGTGAGCGTGTGGGCGAGCGTGTGGGTGAGCGTGTGGGCAAGCGTGTGACTGAGCGTGTGGGTGAGCGTGTGACTGAGCGTGTGGGTGAGCGTGTGGGTGAGCGTGTGGGTGAGCGTGTGGGTGAGCGTGTGGGTGAGCGTGTGGGCGAGCGTGTGGGTGAGCATGTGGGTGAGCATGTGGGTGAGCGTGTGAGTGGGTGAGCGTGTGGGTGAGCGTGTGGGCGAGCGTGTGGGCGAGCGTGTGGGCGAGCGTGTGGGCGAGCGTGTGGGTGAGCGTGTGGGCGAGCGTGTGGGCGAGCGTGTAACTGAGCGTGTGGGTGAGCGTGTGACTGAGCGTGTGGGTGAGCGTGTGGGTGAGCGTGTGGGTGAGCGTGTGGGTGAGCGTGTGGGTGAGCGTGTGGGCGAGCGTGTGGGTGAGCGTGTGGGTGAGCGTGTGGGTGAGCGTGTGAGTGGGTGAGCGTGTGGGTGAGCGTGTGGGTGAGCGTGTGGGTGAGCGTGTGGGCGAGCGTGTGGGCGAGCGTGTGGGTGAGCGTGTGGGTGAGCGTGTGGGTGAGCGTGTGGGTGAGCGTGTGGGTGAGCGTGTGGGTGAGCGTGTGGGTGAGCGTGTGGGCGAGCGTGTGGGCGAGCGTGTGGGTTAGCGTGTGGGCGAGCGTGTGGGTGAGCGTGTGGGTGAGTGTGTGGGTGAGCGTGTGAGTGAGCGTGTGGGCGAGCGTGTGGGTGAGCGTGTGGGCGAGCGTGTGGGTGAGCGTGTGGGTGAGCGTGTGAGCGAGCGTGTGGGTGAGCGTGTGGGTGAGCGTGTGACTGAGCGTGTGGGTGAGCGTGTGAGTGGGTGAGCGTGTGGGTGAGCGTGTGGGCGAGCGTGTGGGTGAGCGTGTGGGTGAGCGTGTGAGCGAGCGTGTGGGTGAGCGTGTGGGTGAGCGTGTGACTGAGCGTGTGGGTGAGCGTGTGAGTGGGTGAGCGTGTGGGTGAGCGTGTGGGCGAGCGTGTGGGTGAGCGTGTGGGTGAGCGTGTGGGTGAGCGTGTGACTGAGCGTGTGACTGAGCGTGTGACTGAGCGTGTGGGCGAGCGAGCGTGTGGGCGAGCGTGTGGGCGTGCGTGTGGGTGAGCGTGTGGGTGAGCGTGTGGGCGAGCGTGTGGGTGAGCGTGTGGGCGAGCGTGTGGGTGAGCGTGTGGGCGAGCGTGTGGGTGAGCGTGTGGGTGAGCGTGTGGGCGAGCGTGTGGGTGAGCGTGTGGGTGAGCGTGTGGGCGAGCGTGTGGGTGAGCGTGTGGGTGAGCGTGTGGGCGAGCGTGTGGGTGAGCGTGTGGGTGAGCGTGTGGGTGAGCGTGTGGGTGAGCGTGTGGGCGAGCGTGTGGGTGAGTGTGTGCCCTCACCTCGCGCTGTTTCATGTAGAGGAACACGGATCGTGCGTACTCAGAGCACTGCAGGGGGTCCCCTTTCCCAGGCTCCTCCTCGACCCCCACCTCTCCCACCACCTCCCCCACCACCACCTCCACCTCCTCCTCCTCCTCCACCTCCTCCTCGTCTACCTCGTCTGGTCCCGGCGAACCCCGGGACAGGACGGTTGCCTGCGGAGGAGCAGAGGGGGAGCAGCCACGCTGGGTTAACGAAGGCCGTGTCAGGTTCACGATGACCGTGTCAGGTTCATGATGGCCGTGTCAGGTTAACGATGGCCGTGTCAGATTCACGATGGCCGTGTCAGGTTCACGATGGCCGTGTCAGGTTCATGATGGCCGTGTCAGGTTAACGATGGCCGTGTCAGGTTAACGATGGCCGTGTCAGATTAACGATGGCCGTGTCAGGTTCACGATGGCCGTGTCAGGTTAACGATGGCCGTGTCAGGTTCACGATGACCGTGTCAGGTTCATGATGGCCGTGTCAGGTTAACGATGGCCGTGTCAGATTCACGATGGCCGTGTCAGGTTCACGATGGCCGTGTCAGGTTCATGATGGCCGTGTCAGGTTAACGATGGCCGTGTCAGGTTAACGATGGCCGTGTCAGATTAACGATGGCCGTGTCAGGTTCACGATGGCCGTGTCAGGTTAACGATGGCCGTGTCAGGTTCACGATGACCGTGTCAGGTTCACGATGGCCGTGTCAGGTTAACGATGGCCGTGTCAGGTTAACGATGACCGTGTCAGATTCACGATGACCGTGTCAGGTTCATGATGGCTGTGTCAGGTTCACGATGACCGTGTCAGGTTCACGATGGCCGTGTGAGGTTCACGATGGCCGTGTCAGGTTAACGAAGGCCGTGTGGGGTTAACGATGGCCGTGTCAGGTTCACGATGGCCGTGTCAGGTTCACGATGGCTGTGTGGGGTTCACGATGGCCGTGTCAGGTTCACGATGACCGTGTGAGGTTCACGATGGCTGTGTTATGTTAACGATGGCCGTGTCAGATTCACGATGTCTGTGTTATGTTAACGACGGCCGTGTTCATAATGGCCGTTATCACCTCTTCGCTGCTGTCAGCCTCCTCCTCTTCCTCCTCCTCCTCCTCCTCCTCCACCTTCACCACCTCCACCTCCTTGCTCTCCTCCTCCTCCTCCACCACCACCACCTCCACCACCTTCACCGTCTTCACCACCTCCTTGCTCTCCAGCACCACCACCTCCTCCTCCTCCTCCTCCGCCACCTCCTCCACTGCACCCTCCTCCGCGGTGACGGCATTGGGCCGGGCGGGAGGACTGCACAGCAGGTCGCTCGCAATCCACTTCACCCGTGAGGAGACACTGGGAGGGTGGAGAGGGTGGGAGGGTGGAGAGGGAGGGCGGAGAGGGAGGGCGGAGAGGGAGGGAGGAGAGAAGGGGAGGGGAGGGAGGGGAGGAGAGGGCGGGGAGGGAGGGGAGGAGAGGGAGGGGAGGGAGGAGAGGGAGGAGAGGGAGGGGAGGAGAGGGAGGAGAGGGGAGGGAGGGAGGGAGGGAGGGGAGGGAGGGGAGGAGAGGGAGGGGAGGGGAGGGAGGGGAGGGGAGGGAGGAGAGGGAGGGGAGGGAGGGGAGGAGAGGGAGGGGAGGAGAGGGAGGAGAGGGAGGGAGGAGAGGGAGGAAGGGGAGGGAGTTCATAATGGCCATGCCAGAGATTCTGTGGGATTCTGGGTTTGAGGCCTGGTCCTGGTTCTCTCTGTCAAGCACACAAGGACAAAGATCCCCCGTGTAGCTTTGACCAGACCGCAGGGGAAAGTGATCCTCATGGCCGTACCCCGGGGTACCAGATAACGCAAACTGGCCGAGACAATTCAACATTTTATTTCTGGGACACTTTTTTTTTCCCAGGGGTACCAGTCAATCCGAAATCTGTGCCACTCCGGCCATGTCGAAACGCCAAACGTCAGCATGGCAAAAACTCAACTTTGAATCGTGCATCGTGCCCAGCTCGTAGAGAGGAGTCCATTGCCGCGTTCGCCGGCCATCGACAGACTAAAGATGACTGCATCATCACGGGCATCGTGCGAGAGCCTGGGCACCATGGGGTACCCTGGTGTACCGCCCTGGTGTACCCTGGTGTACCCTGGTGTACCGCCCTGGGGTACCCTGGTGTACCCTGGGGTACCCTGGTGTACCCTGGTGTACCGCCCTGGTGTACCCTGGTGTACCCTGGTGTACCGCCCTGGGGTACCCTGGTGTACCCTGGGGTACCCTGGTGTACCCCAGGGTACCCTGGTGTATGCCTCAGGGCATACACCAGGGTACCCTGGGGTATGCCCTGAGGTTCAAGTGTCGTTAGCGAGCAGCACCTGTGAAGGCCGGCACGGTACGCGAGGGGGTGGGAGGCCAGCACCACGCCTGGCCGCCTTTGTCTCCCCAGTGGCGATGTTTACTCATTTGAGGCCGAGCCGACCTAGGCGAGGCCCAGGACCAGTTCGGACAATCGCGAGCGGGAGTTGAACTCGGGTCGCCGAGTTCGTAGCGCAGTGGGTGACCGCTCACAGATACAAAGACTCACGCAGACACGTACACACAGACACACACAGACACCTACACACAGACACGCAGACACGCACACACGCAGACACGTACACGCAGACACGCAGACACACACACACGCAGACACGTACACACAGACACGTACACGCAGACACATACACACAGCCACGTACACACAGACACGTACAGACACACACACAGACACGTACACACACACAGACACACACAGACACGTACACACAGACACGTACACACAGACTCACGCAGACACATACACACAGACACACACAGACACGTACACACAGACACACACAGACACGTACACAGACCCACAAAGACCCACATAGACACGTACACACAGACACACACAGACAGTACACACAGACACACACAGACAGTACACACAGACAGTACACACAGACAGTACACACAGACAGTACACACAGACACCGACAAGACACGTGCTGACAGGCACAGAGAGAGATTTACAGGTGAGGGGTGAGCGGCCTCACCTCTCCGCGATGACGTCCCCTGCGCATCTCCGGCTCGCCCCCTTCCTCGCCTGTCTCCTCGCCACCTCGTCGTCCACCTCTTCCTTATTCTGTGTCCGCCAGGGTGCGCACCGTGGGGAGCAAAGACACAGAGCCCCCCGCGAGCCTTCAACGGACGGTCGCTGGTGACACGCGGACCCCCCCCCCGGTTTGAAACATTCAGCGCTGGCCTGCCCTACGATTCCATCCTCCCTGGGTTTAACCTGCGGGCTGGATCGTGCGAGGAGCTCGCAGGTCCTGGCACGGTCTGGGCAAGGTCCCATCGGCGGGCTCCTCCGGCCAGGCGAGGCTGCGTTGGCTGGGTCACGTAGCCACCGCATGGCCCAGCAGCTTCTGTTCGGCCGCATCGAGGGGGCTAAATGGGCGCGGCACGGGCTAGAGAAGAGATGGAGTGATGTGGTACAGGAGGACGTGGAGCTGAGTGGACTTGCCGATGACTGGTACCAGCGGTGTCAAGATCGTGAAGGATGCTACTGGGCAGTTGGAGGCAGTCGCCCTCCAACAACAACGGAGGGCGGAGGAGCGACGCTCACAACAACGAACGGAGCGCCGGGCGGATAAAATGCAGCGAGTTGGCACGGTAGGGGGCACAGGTGGTGCATCAGCCAGTCACCTCAGTCAACCCACGGCACTTACTGGGTCTGTCCCGTGACATCCTGCACCTAGCCTGGCACAGGAGTCAACCCATGGCACCTGCAGGGTCTGCCACGTGACCTCCTGCACCTAGCCTGGCACAGCAGTCAACCCACTGCACCTGCAGGGTCTGCCCCGTGACCTCCTGCACCTAGCCTGGCACAGCAGTCAACCCATGGCATCTGCAGGGTCTGTCCCGTGACATCCTGCCAGCAACGAGGTTTCCACACTTCAAGTGGCCTCAAGGTGCACCTAGGCTGGCACAAGCGCCATGGTCAGAAAGCTTGTTGTTGTTGTTGATGTTCACGTGTGTGTGTGTACCTGTGTGTGTGTGTGTACCTGCGTGTGTGTGTGTACCTGTGTGTGTGTGTGTACCTGTGTGTACCTGTGTGTGTACCTGTGTGTGTGTGTGTGTACCTGCGTGTGTGTGTGTACCTGTGTGTGTGTGTGTACCTGTGTGTACCTGTGTGTGTACCTGTGTGTGTGTGTGTACCTGTGTGTGTGTGTACACTGTGTGTAGGTGGGGAGCGGTAGTGTAACGGTTAGCACGCTGCGCTATGAACCTGGCGACCCGGGTTCGATTCCCGCTCACGGCCAACACTGGCGGTGACGATTATCTGAACCGGTCCCGGGCCTCCCCTAGGTCGACTCAGCCTCAAATGAGTACCTGGTGCGGTGTGTAAACATCGCCACCCACTAGGGAGACAAAGGCGGTCGGGCGTGTTGCTGGCCACCCACCCCCTCGTGTGCTACAATGCCGGTAGCCTTCACAGGTGCTGCTCGCTAACAGCACTTGCCCCTGAAGCCTGTTAGAGGCTACACGGGGGACCTTTGTCTGTGTCTACCTTCATAGGTGCTGCTGCTACTCGCTACTAACAGCACTTGCCCCTGCAGTCTGTTAGAGGCTACACGGGGGAGCTTTGTCTGTGTCTACCTTCACAGGTGCTGCTGCTACTCGCTACTAACAGCACTTGCCCCTACAGTCTGTAGAGGCTACACGGGGGATCTTTGTCTGTGTCTACCTTCACAGGTGCTGCTGCTACTCGCTACTAACAGCACTTGCCCCAGTGGTGTCGAGGCTACACGGGGGAGCTTTGTCTGTGTCTACCTACGTTGGTGATGTCTCCCAGGGCTGACCGCTTCTTAGCAGCTCCCTGCGGCGACGGAGGGAGCCTCTTGAGTTGGGGGGGGCCACACTTACCCCTCGCCTTCTGTAGACAACATACACACACACAGAGACACACAGAGACACACACACACACTTACCCCTCGCCTTCTGTAGACAACACACACACACATACACACAGAGACACACACACACATACACAGAGACACACACACACATACACACTTACCCCTCGCCTTCTGTAGACAACACACACACACATACACACAGAGACACACACACACATACACAGAGACACACACACACATACACACTTACCCTCGCCTTCTGTAGACAACACACACACACAGAGACACACAGAGACACACACACATACACACTTGCCCCTCGCCTTCTGTAGACAACACACAGAGACACACACACAGAGATACACAGAGACACATACACACAGAGACACACACACACAGAGACACACACACAGACACACACACACTTACCCCTTGCCTTCTGTAGACACAACACACAAACATACACACACATACACACACACACATATACACTTACCCCTCGCCTTCTGTAGACAACACACAACAACAACACACACACAGAGACACACACACACTTACCCCTTGCCTTCTGTAGACAACACACATACACACACACACAGAGACACACAGAGACACACAGAGACACACACACATACACACTTACCCCTCGCCTTCTGTAGACAACACACATACACACACATACACACAGAGACACATACACACACACAGAGACACACACACAATTACCCCTCGCCTTCTGTAGACACAACACACATACAGAGACACACACACAGAGACACATACACACAGAGACACACACATACACACACAGACACACACACACACTTACCCCTCGCCTTCTGTAGACACAACACACATACAGAGACACACACACAGAGACACACACAGAGACACACACACACTTACCCCTCGCCTTCTGTAGACAACACAGAGACACATACAGAGACACATACATACACACAGACACACACACAGAGACACACAGAGACACACACAAGAGACACACACAAGAGACACACAGAGACACACACACACAGAGACACACACACACTTACCCCTCACCTTCTGTAGACAACACACACACACAGAGACACACAGAGACACACACACACAGAGACACACACACAGAGACACACACACAGAGATATAGACACACTCACACACACAGAGACACACTCACACACACACAGAGACACACTCACACACACAGACACACAGACACACACACAGAGACACATACACACTTACCCCTCGCCTTCTGTAGACACAACACACAGAGACACACACGCAGAAATACACACAGAGACACACATACATAGACACACATACACACAGAGACACATACAGACTTACCCCTCGCCTTCTGTAGACAAGACACAGAGACACACACACACAGAGACACACATACATAGACACACATACACACAGAGACACATACAGACTTACCCCTCGCCTTCTGTAGACAAGACACAGAGACACACAGAGACACACAGAGACACACAGAGACACACATACACAGAGACACACACACAGAGACACACAGAGACACACACACAGAGACACACAGAGAAACACACACAGAGACACACATACAGACTTACCCCTCGCCTTCTGTAGACAACACACACACAGAGACACACAGAGACACACAGAGACACACACACACAGACACACATACAGACTTACCCCTTGCCTTCTGTAGACACAACACACAGAGACACACAGAGACACACATACACAGAGCCACACACACAGAGACACACACACACACACAGAGACACACTCACACACACAGAGAGACACACACACATACACAGAGACACACACATACACAGAGACACATACACACAAAGACACACACATAGACTTACCCCTTGCCTTCTGTAGACACAACACACACACACAGAAACACACACAGAGAAACACACACACAGAGACACACACACAGAGGCACCACACAGACACACCACACAGAGACACACACACAGAGACACCACACAGAGACACCACACAGAGACACACACACAGAGACACACACACACAGAGACACACACACAGACACTACACAGAGACACCACACAGACACACACACAGACACCACACAGACACACACACAGACACCACACAGAGACACCACACAGAGACACACACAGACATAGACACACACAGACATAGACACACACAGACAGAGACACACACAGACAGAGACACACAAACAGAGACGCACAAACAGAGACACACAAACAGACAGACACAAACAGAGACACACAAACAGACACACAGAGACACACAGACATAGACACACACACAGACACACAGACACACACAGACATAGACACACACAGACATAGACACACACAGAGAGACAGAGACACACAGACAGAGCCACACAGACATAGGCACACACAGACAGACACACACAGACATGTGTGGTGAATGAGGTGAGTGTGCTGGTGAGTGGTGTGGTGAGTGTGGTGGTGAGTGGTGTGGTGAGTGGTGTGGTGAGTGGTGTGGTGAGTGTGGTGGTGAGTGGACAGGTGAGTGGTGAGGTGAGTGTGGTGGTGAGTGGTGTGGTGAGTGTGGTGGTGAGTGTGGTGGTGAGTGGTGAGTGTGGTGGTGAGTGGTGAGTGTGGTGGTGAGTGGTGTGGTGAGTGTGGTGGTGAGTGTGGTGGTGAGTGGTGAGGTGAGTGTGGTGGTGAGTGGTGAGGTGAGTGTGGTGGTGAGTGGTGTGGTGAGTGGTGTGGTGAGTGTACTGGTGAGTGTTGTGGTGAGTGGTGTGGTGAGTGTGGTGGTGAGTGTGGTGGTGAGTGGTGTGGTGAGTGTTGTGGTGAGCACCTGCTGCTGATGCTGGTGGTGAGTGTGGTGGTCAGTGTGGTGGTGAGTGTTGTGGTGAGCACCTGCTGCTGATGCTGGTGGTGAGTGGTGTGGTCAGTGTGGTGGTGAGTGTTGTGGTGAGTGTGGTGGTGAGTGTGGTGGTGAGTGTTGTGGTGAGTGTTGTGGTGAGTGTGGTGGTGAGTGTGGTGGTGAGTGTGGTGGTGAGCACCTGCTGCTGCTGCTGGTGGTGAGTGTTGGCCGAGGGAGCGGTGAGCGTGGATCTCTTGGGTGGCATGGCCTCTACAGTCGGTCCAACCTGAGACACACAACACACATACACAACATACATACAACATACATATATACAACATACACACAACATAACATACATACAACATACACACAACATACACACAACATACATACACACAACACACAACATACACAACATACATACACACACAACATACAACATACATACAACATACACACACAACATACACACACAACATACACACACACAACATACACACACAGCATACAACATACACACAACACACACACAACACACACACACAACATACACACACACACAACATACACACACACACAACATACACACACACAACATACATACACACACAACATACATACACACACAACATACATATATACAACATACACACAACATACAACATACACACACACCATACACACACACACAACATACACACAACATACATACACACACAACATACACACAATATGCACACAACATACATACACACAACATACATACAACATACATACAACATACACACACAACATTCATACAAAATACATACAACATACACAACATACATACAGCGAGGGAAAAAAGTATTTGATCCTCTTCTGATTTTGTACGTTTGCCTACTGACAAAGAAATGATCAGTCTATAATTTTAATGGTAGGTTTATTTGAACAGTGAGAGACAGAATAACAACAAAAATCCAGAAAAACGCATGTCAAAAATGTTATAAATTGATTTGCATTTTAATGAGGGAAATAAGTATTTGACCCCCTCTCAATCAGAAAGATTTCTGGCTCCCAGGTGTCTTTTATACAGGTAACGAGCTGAGATTAGGGGCACACTCTTAAAGGGAGTGCTCCTAATCTCAGCTTGTTACCTGTATAAAAGACACCTGTCCACAGAAGCAATCAATCAATCAGATTCCAAACTCTCCACCATGGCCAAGACCAAAGAGCTCTCCAAGGATGTCAGGGACAAGATTGTAGACCTACACAAGGCTGGAATGGGCTACAAGACCATTGCCAAGCAGCTTGGTGAGAAGGTGACAACAGTTGGTGCGATTATTCGCAAATGAAACAATCACAAACGAGCTGTCAATCTCCCTCGGCCTGGGGTTCCATGCAAGATCTCACCTCGTGGAGTTGCAATGATCATGAGAACGGTGAGGAATCAGCCCAGAACTACACGGGAGGATCTTGTCAATGATCTCAAGGCAGCTGGGACCATAGTCACCAAGAAGACAATTGGTAACACACTACGCCGTGAAGGACTGAAATCCTGCAGCGCCCGCAAGGTTCCCCTGCTCAAGAAAGCACATATACATGCCCGTCTGAAGTTTGCCAATGAACATCTGAATGATTCAGAGGACAACTGGGTGAAAGTGTTGTGGTCAGATGAGACCAAAATGGAGCTCTTCGGCATCAACTCAACTCGCCGTGTTTGGAGGAGGAATGCTGCCTATGACCCCAAGAACACCATCCCCACCGTCAAACGTGGAGGTGGAAACATTATGCTTTGGGGGTGTTTTTCTGCTAAGGGGACAGGACAACTTCACCACATCAAAGGGACGATGGACGGGGCCATGTACCGTCAAATCTTGGGTGAGAACCTCCTTCCCTCAGCCAGGGCATTGAAAATGGGTCGTGGATGGGTATTCCAGCATGACAATGACCCAAAACACACGGCCAAGGCAACAAAGGGGTGGCTCAAGAAGAAGCACATTAAGGTCCTGGAGTGGCCTAGCCAGTCTCCAGACCTTAATCCCATAGAAAATCTGTGGAGGGAGCTGAAGGTTCGAGTTGCCAAACGTCAGCCTCGAAACCTTAATGACTTGGAGAAGATCTGCAAAGAGGAGTGGGACAAAATCCCTCCTGAGATGTGTGCAAACCTGGTGGCCAACTTCAAGAAACGTCTGACCTCTGTGATTGCCAACAAGGGTTTTGCCACCAAGTACTAAGTCATGTTCTGCAGAGGGGTCAAATACTTATTTCCCTCATTAAAATGCAAATCAATTGATAACATTTTTGACATGCGTTTTTCTGGATTTTGTTGTTGTTATTCTGTCTCTCACTGTTCAAATAAACCTACCATTAAAATCATAGACTGATCATTCCTTTGTCAGTGGGCAAACGTACAAAATCAGCAGGGGATCAAATACTTTTTTCCCTCACTGTACATACAACATACACACACAACATACATACAACATACACACACACAACATGCATATACACACAACATACATACACACACAACATACACACAACATACATACAACATACACACACCATACATACAACATACACACACTACACACACCACACACACACTACACACATCACACACACACTACACACACACTACACACACTACACACCACACACACTACACACCACACACACTACACACCACACACACTACACACACACTGCACACACACAATACACACACACGATACACACACACCACACACACACTACACACCACACACACTACACACACACTACACACACTACACACCACACACACACTACACACACACTGCACACACACACTACACACACTACACACCACACACACTACATACACACACACACTACATACACACACACACTACACACCACACACACTACACACCACACACACACTACACACACACTACACACACACTGCACACACACACCACACACACACCACACACACACTACACACACAAAGATCCCCCGCATAGCCTTCGACAGACCGTTCTAGGGGCAAGTGCTGCTAGCGACCACCTCTATGAAGGCTGCCGCCACACCACCAATACCGTCACCACGGCGTCCGTGCCAGGCTAGGTGCACCACCAGCTGTGACCCCTCCTGTGCCAGGCTAGGTGCACCACCAGCTGTGACCCCTCCTGTGCCAGGCTAGGTGCACCACCAGCTGTGACCCCCACTGTGCCAGGCTAGGTGCACCACCAGCTGTGACCTCTACCGTGCCAGGCTAGGTGCACCACCAGCTGTGACCTCCACTGTGCCAGGCTAGGTGCACCACCAGCTGTGACCCCTCCTGTGCCAGGCTAGGTGCACCACCAGCTGTGACCTCCACTGTGCCAGGCTAGGTGCACCACCAGCTGTGACCTCCACTGTGCCAGGCTAGGTGCACCACCAGCTGTGACCTCCACTGTGCCAGGCTAGGTGCACCACCAGCTGTGACCTCCACTGTGCCAGGCTAGGTGCAGGAGGTCACGGGGCTCCGCTTGTTGTTGTGAGCGTCGCTCCTCTGCGTCTGCCTGCAGCTGCCCAGCAGCAACGTCACAGTGCACCTAGCCTGGCACCAGCCTCACAGTGCACCTAGCCTGGCACCAGCGTCGCAGTGCACCTAGCCTGGCACCAGCGTCGCAGTGCACCTAGCCTGGCACCAGCGTCACAGTGCACCTAGCCTGGCACCAGCCTCACAGTGCACCTAGCCTGGCACCAGCGTCACAGTGCACCTAGCCTGGCACCAGCCTCACAGTGCACCTAGCCTGGCACCAGCGTCACAGTGCACCTAGCCTGGCACCAACCTCACAGTGCACCTAGCCTGGCACTGGCCCGGTGGCGTCCTTCACGAGCCTGCTCCTCCACACCGCACTCAACAACAATGCTAACCCTACACACAGCACGCACACAGCACACACACAGCACAGCACACACACATAGCACACACAGCACAGCACACACACATAGCACACACAGCACACACACATAGCACACACACATAGCACACACACACAGCACACACACAGCACACACACACAGCACACACACACAGCACACACACAGCACACCACGCGCACACACACAGCACACACAGCACACCACACACACAGCACGCACACACACAGCACGCACACACAGAGCAAGCACACACACACAGCACACACACAGCACACACACACCACGCACACAGCACACACACAGCACGCACACACAGAGCAAGCACACACAGCGCACACTCACTACACACACACAGCACGCGCACGCACACATAACGCACACAGCACACCACACACACAGCACGCACACAGCACACCACACACACAGCACGCACACAGCACCCCACACACACAGCACCCCACACACACAGCACGCACACACACAGCACACCACACACACAGCACACCACACACACAGCACACCACACACACAGCACACCACACACACACAGCACGCAACCAGCACATCACACACAACACGCACACCACTCACTCACACATCACACACACTCACACAACACGCACAGCACACACATCACACACCACTCACACATCACACACACACTCACACAACACGCACAGCACACACATCACACACCACTCACACCACTCACTCATCACACACACTCACACAACACGCACAGCACACACGCACACATCACACACCACTCACACCACTCACTCATCACATCACGCCACGCCATCAATGGACACTTACCAACCTCCAAAGTGAAACGTCTTCTCGCTTCCACAACTGCAATGTTGTATAAACCAATCGCTACAGACTCTATCTTTACGTCCTGTCGCTACGTAGCTAACGTACGGTGTACGTGAGTGTATAAAAGTAATAAAAGTAGTAAACTATCTGACGTCTTAGTGGTAAATCGGCGACTTTAAACGCTTGAAGCCCCTCGGAGTTTCAGCAACAGCGGCAGTCACCCCACGCTGTTATTTTTAAATTTACGCCTCGCCCTCCCATTGGTCGCCCCGGAGGCGGTTTGAGCCAATCAGCACGCGGCGGGGGCGGGGCGGTTGGCCGCGACCGTTACAGGGAGGGGCGGGTGAGCGGAGGGAGGGGGCGGGGACGGGGGGGGAAGAGGTCAGGGGGAGGGGGTGCGGTGGTTGCGGGCGGGTAAGGAGGGGAGGGGTTGGGGTAAGAGGGGCGGGGCAAGGGAGGGAGGGGGCGGGGCAAGGGAGGGAGGGGGCGGGGCGTAGCGGCATTAATTAACTCGCTGTAAATGTTGACATTAAGCTTTCGTGACTGCAGGAAATTAAAATTATTTGGGTCTCTATGTAAAGTCACGTAGATAGGTTCAAATAAAATAAAAACTACTAGTAAATAGCAAAAAACTACTAGATGTAGTAGTTTACTACGAGTTTTGTGTTCAAATAAAATAAAACTACTAGTTTTAGTAGTTCACTACGAGTTTTTGGTTCAAATAGAAAAACTACTAGTTTTAGTGTGTCGTGTGTGTGTGGTGTCGTGTGTGTGGTGTGTGTGTGTGTTGCATTAAGAGGGTCCACGTTTCGCAAGCGTAGAGAAGGGAGGGAATGACCGTGGCCGAGAAGACCTGAAGCTTAGTGCGGAGCGACAGACCAGGTAGCTTCCACACAGCGTTATGCAACCTTAATGGAACATCTTTGCCGGTTATAAACATTTAGGCTAGCCTGCCTACGATCCATCCTGGGTTTAACCAGGCTGGATTGTGTGAGGAGCTCACAAATATTTGAAAGATCTGGGCAAGGTCCCATCAGTGAGCTCCTCCGGCAGGCAAGGCTGCGATGGCTGGGTCATGTAGCCCGCATGCCCAGCCACCGCATGCCGAAACAGCTTTTGTTCGGCCGGATTGAGGGGGCTAAACGGGCGCGGCACGGGCTAGAGAAGAGATGGAGTGATGTGGTACAGGAGGACGTGGAGCTGAGTGGACTTGCCGATGACTGGTACCAGCGGTGTCAAGATCGGCCTCTGTGGAGGAGGCTCGTGAAGGATGCTACTGGGCAGTTGGAGGCAGTCGCCCTCCAACAACAACGGAGGGCGGAGGAGCGACGCTCACAACAACGAGTGGAGCGCCGGGTAGCTAAATCACAGCAGGTTGGCACAGTAGGGGGCACAGGTGGTGTATCAGCCAGTCATCTCAGTCAGTCGACCCGTGGCACCTGGGTCTGCCCCGTGACCTCCTGCCAGCGGGCGTTCGACACTTCACGTGGCTTCAAGGTGCACATAGCCTGGCACAAGCGTCGTGGTGACGTCACCGCCACTTAGTGGCGAATGGCGGTTGTTGTGGTGTGTGTGAGTGGTGTGCGTGGTGCGTGGTGTGTGTGGTGTAGGTTATGGTGTGTGTGGTGTAGTGTGTGTGGTGTGTGGGGAGTGGTGTGTATGGTGTGTGTAGTGTATGGTGTGTGTGGTGTGGTGTGTATGGTGTTTGTGGTGTAGTGTATGGTGTTTGTGGTGAAGTGTATGGTGTGTCGTGTAGTGTGTGGTGTGTGTGGAGTGGTGTGTATGGTGTAGTGTGTGGTGTGGCGTGGGTGGTGTGTGTGGCGTGGGTGGTGTGTGTGGTGTGTATGGTGTGTGTGGAGTGTTGTGTGTGTGGTGTGTGTGTGGTGTGGTGCATCAGCCACTCGTATCAGCCAGTTGACCCGTGGCACTTGCTGGGTCTGCCCCGTGACCTCCTGCCAGCGGGCGTTCGACACTTCACGTGGCCTCAACGTGCACCCAGCCTGGCACAAGCGTCGTGGTGACGTCACCGCCACTTAGTGGCGAATGTCGGTTGTCCTTGAGAGGGAATCAATAGGCGACGTTTCAGTCGACGGGCCTTCCGCATGGTACACGTGTGTGTACGTGTGGTGCTGTCAAGGGACATTGCCCGAAACGTCGCCCCCACCCCCCCACCCACTACTGGCAGACTAACGCACAGGGGCAGCTGCCACTGGGGGTGCCCCTTAGTCGATCCCACGGCTTGCAATTAAAGAGGCCTGACCCATCCAGCAGTGGATAGACCACGCGCCATTGGTGAACGCAGTGAACGCTAGGAGTGTCCATCGACTTGACGCAGCTTTAATGAACAGGGCACGCGCTCACAAAGACAAAGGTCCCCCGTGTAGCCTCTAACAGACTGCAGGGGCAAGTGCCGTTAGCGAGCAGCACCTGTGAAGGCCGGCACGGCACACGAGGAGGTGGGTGGCCAACACCACGGCCGGCCGCCTTTGTCTCCCCGGCGGCGATGTTTACTGTACACCGCACCAGGTACTCATTTGAGGCCGAGTCGACCTAGAGGAGGCCCAGGACGGTGGTGTCCGTGATCGGTAATCGAACTCGGGTCGCCGGGATCATAGTGCAGCGTAGCGCTAACCACTACACCCACCGCTCCCCACACACTCACACAGACACAGTGACACACACATACACACAGTGACACACACACAGTGACACACACACAGTGATACACACACAGCATGCGTAGCACGATAAATATAACACAGCAACACAACAACCAATACAGCACAGCAACAAGGTGGACAGCTCCTCACTGACACTCACTGCCTGTAGGTGAGTGTCCAGTGAGGAGCTCCTCACTGGACACTCACCGCCTGTAGGTGAGTGTCAGTGAGGAGCTCCTCACTGAGACTCAACGCCTGTAGGTGAGTGTCAGTGAGGAGCTCCTCACTGACCCTGCCTGTAGGTGAGTGTCAGTGAGGAGCTCCTCACTGAGACTCACCGCCTGTAGGCGAGTGTCAGTGAGGAGCTCCTCACTGAGACACACCGCCTGTATGTGAGTGTCAGTGAGGAGCTCCTCACTGAGACTCACCGCCTGTAGACGAGTCTCAGTGAGGAGCTCCTCACTGAGACTCACCGCCTGTAGATCTCAGTGAGGAGCTCCTCACTGAGACTCACCGCCTGTACGTCTCAGTGAGGAGCTCCTCACTGAGACTCACCGCCTGTAGGTCTCAGTGAGGAGCTCCTCACTGAGACTCACTGCCTGTAGGTGAGTGTCAGTGAGGAGCTCCTCACTGACACTGCCTGTAGATGAGTCTCAGTGAGGAGCTCCTCACTGACACTCACCGCCTGTAGGTGAGTGTCAGTGAGGAGCTCCTCACTGAGACTCACCGCCTGTAGGTCAGTGAGGAGCTCCTCATTGAGACTCACCGCCTGTATGTGAGTGTCAGTGAGGAGCTCCTCACTGAGACTCACCGCCTGTAGACGAGTCTCAGTGAGGAGCTCCTCACTGAGACTCACCGCCTGTAGGTCTCAGTGAGGAGCTCCTCACTGATACTGCCTGTAGGTATCAGTGAGGAGCTCCTCACTGAGACTCACCGCCTGTAGGTCTCAGTGAGGAGCTCCTCACTGAGACTCACTGCCTGTAGGTGAATGTCAGTGAGGAGCTCCTCACTGACACTGCCTGTAGATGAGTCTCAGTGAGGAGCTCCTCACTGACACTCACCGCCTGTAGGTGAGTGTCAGTGAGGAGCTCCTCACTGAGACTCACCGCCTGTAGGTCAGTGAGGAGCTCCTCACTGAGACTCACCGCCTGTATGTGAGTGTCAGTGAGGAGCTCCTCACTGAGACTCACTGCCTGTAGGTGAGTGTCAGTGAGGAGCTCCTCAATGAGACTCACCGCCTGTAGGTCAGTGAGGAGCTCCTCACTGAGACTCACCGCCTGTATGTGAGTGTCAGTGAGGAGCTCCTCACTGACACCGCCTGTAGGTGAATGTCAGTGAGGAGCTCCTCACTGAGACTCACCGCCTGTAGGTGAGTGTCAGTGAGGAGCTCCTCACTGACACTCACCGCCTGTAGATGTCAATGAGGAGCTCCTCACTGAGACTCGTCTACAGGCGGTGTCAGTGAGGAGCTCCTCACTGACACTCACCTACAGACAGTGAGTCTCAGTGAGGAGCTCCTCACTGAGACCTACAGGCGGTGAGTCTCAGTGAGGAGCTCCTCACTGATACCTACAGGCAGTATCAGTGAGGAGCTCCTCACTGAGACCTACAGGCGGTGAGTCTCAGTGAGGAGCTCCTCACTGACACTGCCTGTAGGTGAGTGAGGAGCTCCTCACTGACACTGACAGTGAGGAGCTCCTCACTGACAGTGCCTGTAGGTGAGTGTCAGTGAGGAGCTCCTCACTGACACTCACCGCCTCTCCACGTGACCCGAGTCTGCAGGTTTAACGGAAAGTGTCGCGTGAAGTTGCGTCAACTGGCGCTGGTCACCCACCGTCAACGCTCCCCTGACCCCGTGCAAGTGAACAAGTGGCGCTGAACGGACGTTAAAGCCTTTTCGGCTAAGGCCATGACGGTGACGATGACGTCATTACCCCTCGAGAGCAATCGCGCGGCTGGTCGACGATTCGGGATACGGCGACGACCAATCACGGCCGCGGAAACGCGTCACATGACGATGACGACAATGATGATGTCATTGCTCCTCGAGACCAATCGCGCGGCTGGTCGACGATTCGGGATACCACGATGACCAATCACGGCCGCGGAAACGCGTCACATGACGATGAAGATGTCATTGCCCCTCGAGACCAATCGCGCGGCTGGTCGACGATTCGGGATACGGCGACGACCAATCACGGCCGCGGAAACGCGTCACATGACGACAATGATGATGTCATTGCTCCTCGAGACCAATCGCGCGAATGGTCGACGATTCGGGATACGGCGACGACCAATCACGGCCGCGGAAACGCGTCACATGACGATGATGATGTCATTGCCCCTCGAGACCAATCGCGCGGCTGGTCGACGATTCGGGATACGGCGACGACCAATCACGGCCGCGGAAACGCGTCACATGACGATGACGACGATGATGTCATTGCCCCTCGAGACCAATCGCGCGGCTGGTCGACGATTCGGGATACGGCGACGACCAATCACGGCCGCGGAAACGCGTCACATGACGATGACGACGACGACGATGATGTCATTGCCCCTCGAGACCAATCGCGCGGCTGGTCGACGATTCGGGATACGGCGACGACCAATCACGGCCGCGGAAACGCGTCACATGACGATGACGCCGACGACGACGATGTCATTGCCCCTCGAGACCAATCGCGCGGCTGGTCGATGATTCGGGATACGGCGACGTCCAATCACGGCCGCGGAAACGCGTCACATGACGATGACGCCGACGCCGACGACACGCACCCTCTGCCGTGGGCGACATCCACACGTCTCCGCTAAAGTTGCGAGCAACCCGTCTCACTGGGCTGTTAAATAAATAAATAGTGGGCTGGGGTGGGCATGAGTAATGGTGGTGGCAGTGATGGTACGGTGATGGTAGTTGTGTCGGTGATGTTGGTGATGTTGGTGATAGTGGTGTCAGTGATGGTACAGTGATGGTAGAGTGATGGTAGTTGTGTCGGTGATGTTGGTGATGGTGGTGTCAGTGATGGTACGGTGATGGTAGAGTGATGGTAGTTGTGTCGGTGATGTTGGTCATGTTGGTGATGGTGGTGTCAGTGATGGTAAAGTGATGGTAGAGTGATGCTAGTTGTGTCGGTGATGTTGGTGATGGTGGTGGCAGTGATGGTACGGTGATGGTAGAGTGATGGTAGTTATCGGTGATGTTGGTCTTGGTATAGTGATGCTAGCGGTGTTGGTGATGGTACAGTGATGGTACTGGTCATCTGGGAAATACAGGACATCTGTGGACAATAACTTCATAGCTCATAGCATTCCTCCAGTATAAATAAATATTCAGATGCTGGTGCTGGTACAGTGATGGTGGAGGCTTCCGTGACGTTGGTGATGGTCCAGTGACGTCACGGTGATGGTGACGATGGTACAGTGCTGTCCGTGATGTCGAGATGACGTCAGAGCTCCATCGCCACCGCAACCCATCAGCGTCGCCGTAGAAACCCCAGCACTCTCCACTGAAACGCCGGCATCGCCGTGGCAACCGGAGGCGTCGGCGCGGCGACCCCCGCCGTTGCCGCGGCAACGTCATCGAGCAGGCGCCCCAGGCGCCGTCGCCGCGGCGACGCCGGGCGGTTGCCGCGGCGGCGACGTCACCCGTTGAGCGGTCGCCGTGGCGACGGCGACGTCACCCGTCGGGCGGTCGCCGCGGCGACGACGACGTCACCCGTCGGGCGGTCGCCGTGGCGACGACGACGGCACCCGTCGGGCGGTCGCCATGGCGACGACGACGTCACCCGTCGGGCAGTCGCCATGGCGACGACGACGTCACCCGTCGGGCGGTCGCCGCGGCGACGACGACGTCACCCGTCGGGCAGTCGCCATGGCGACGACTACGTCACCCGTCGGGCGGTCGCCGTGGCGACGACGACGTCACCCGTTGGGCGGTCGCCGCGGCGACGTCACCCGTCGGGCGGTCGCCGCGGCGACGACGACCTCCCGACGTCACCCGTCGAGAGGTCGCCCCAGGTACACCATGGAGACTTCGGTGTTGCCGTAAACGGCGGACACGGCCGGGAAGAGGCGCGCCTTGGGTAGGGCGCGGAAGGCGACGCCCAGGAACTCGTGGCCGCGCTCAAACGCCAACGTGCGGTCCTCCATGTCCAGCAGCACGCGCATACGCTCGCCAATCTGCACACCGGCGGCGGTGGCGGCAGGGGAATTGGCAACGGTATCGGCGGCGGCGGTGTGTGTGTGTGTGGCGTGTGTGTGTGTGTGTGGCGTGTGTGTGTGTGAGCAGTGTGTGTGAGCAGTGTGTGGTGTAAGTGTGAGCAGTGTGTGGTGTAAGTGTGAGCAGTGTGTGTGTGTGTGTGTGAGCAGTGTGTGTGTGTAAGTGTGAGCAGTGTGTGTGTGTGAGCGGTGTGTGTGTGTGTGTGAGCAGTGTGTGTGTGTGTGTGTGAGCGGTGTGTGTGTGTGTGTGAGCAGTGTGTGTGTGTGTGTGAGCGGTGTGTGTGTGTGTGTGGCGTGTGTGTGTGTGAGCAGTGTGTGTGAGCAGTGTGTGTGTGTAAGTGTGAGCGGTGTGTGGTGTAAGTGTGAGCAGTGTGTGTGTGTAAGTGTGAGCAGTGTGTGTGTGTAAGTGTGAGCAGTGTGTGTGTGTGAGCAGTGTGTGTGTGTGTGTGAGCAGTGTGTGTGTGTGTGAGCAGTGTGTGTGTGTGTGTGAGCAGTGTGTGTGTGTGTGTGAGCGGTGCGTGTGTGTGTGTGAGCAGTGTGTGTGTGTGTGTGAGTGGTGTGTGTGTGATGTGAGCAGTGTGTGTGTGTGTGTGAGCGGTGTGTGTGTGTGTGTGAGCAGTGTGTGTGTGTGTGAGCAGTGTGTGTGTGTAAGTGTGAGCAGTGTGTGTGTGTAAGTGTGAGCAGTGTGTGTGTGTGTGTGTGAGCAGTGTGTGTGTGTGTGTGAGCGGTGTGTGTGTGATGTGAGCAGTGTGTGTGTGTGTGTGAGCGGTGTGTGTGTGTGAGCAGTGTGTGTGTGTGCTGTGTGTGTGTGTGTGTGAGCGGCGTGTGTGTGTGTGTGTGAGCGGTGTGTGTGTGCTGTGTGTGAGCAGTGTGTGTGTGTGAGCAGTGTGTGTGAGCAGTGTGTGTGAGCGGCGTGTGTGTGTGTGTGAGCGGTGTGTGTGTGTGAACGGTGTGTGTGTGTGTGCAGTGTGTGAGCAGTGTGTGTGTGAGCAGTGTGTGTGTGTAAGTGTGAGCAGCGTGTGTGTGTGTGTGAGCGGTGTGTGTGTGTGTGTGAGCGGCGTGTGTGTGTGTGTGAACGGTGTGTGTGTGTGAGCGGCGTGTGTGTGTGAGCGGTGTGTGTGTGTGTGTGAGCGGTGTGTGTGTGTGAACGGTGTGTGTGTGTGAACGGTGTGTGTGTGAGCGGTGTGTGAGCGACGTGTGTGTGTGAGCGGTGTGTGTGTGTGAGCGGTGTGTGTGTGTGAACGGCGTGTGTGTGTGAGCGGTGTGTGTGTGTGTGAACGGCCTGTGTGTGTGAGCGGTGTGTGTGTGTGAGCGGTGTGTGTGTGTGAGCGGTGTGTGTGTGTGTGTGTGTGAGCGGTGTGTGTGTGTGTGTGAGCGGTGTGTGTGTGTGTGTGAGCGGTGTGTGTGTGTGTATTAGCGGCGTGTGTGTGTGTGTGTGAGCGGCGTGTGTGTGTGTGTGTGAGCGGCGTGTGTGTGTGTGTGTGAGCGGCGTGTGTGTGTGTGCTCGCATGTTTGCATGCGGGGTAAACGTCATCAGCGCCAGTGCCACCACCACCACCACCGTCACCACCACCACCACCGTCACCACCTCCACCACCACCGTCATCACCTCCACCACCACTGTCACCACCTCCACCACCGTCACCACCACCACCACCGTCACCACCTCCACCACCGTCACCACCACCACCGTTACCACCGTCACTACCTCCACCACCATCACCACCTCCAACACCACCGTCAACATCTCCACCACCACCATCACCACCTCCACCACCGTCACCACCATCACCACCTCCACCACCGTCACCACCATCTCCACCACATCTGCCACCACCACCGCCACCACCAGCACCATGACCACCGCCACCACCACCACCACATCTACCACCACCACCGCCACCACCTCCACCACCGTTGCCACCGCCACCACCTCCACCACCACCATCACCACCATCACCACCTCCAACACCACCGTCAACATCTCCACCACCACCATCACCACCTCCACCACCGTCACCACCATCACCACCGCATCTACCACCACCACCGCCGCCACCACCACCACCACCATGACCACCACCGCCGTCACCACCACCGCCACCACCACCACCACCACCGCCACCACCACCACCGTCACCACCGTCACCACCACCAGCGCCGCCGCCACGCCCCGCACCTGGTATTTGGGCGCGTTGTTGCACTGTGGGAAGCTCCCCGTGACCTCCCCGCCGTGCAGCAGGCTGTTGTCCACCAGGTTCCAGCCCCAGCTCTCGACGTCAGAGCCCAGCAGGGCCACGTAGCCCTGGCACTGCATGGGCGCCCGGCGCGTGGCCACGCCGACCACGGCCACCGTGCCCAGGGGGCCCTCCCACCACACCTCCCAGGCGTGGCGGCCCTCCGTGAAGCCGAGGCGGGCACGGGCCCCGTCCGTGCTCTGAGCCACCGGGTTGCGGTGGAGCGTGAAGCCGCTGCGCTTGATGAAGACGTTGCGGGAGCAGTCGTCGGGGTTCCACGCGTGGCACAGCGAGCGCACCTGTGGGCGTGGGGCGGTGGTGAGTGGGTGGGTGAGGTGGGTGTGGTGTGGTGGGTGGTGGGTGGGTGTGGTGGGTGGTGGGTGTGGTGTGGTGTGTGGTGGGTGTGGTGGGTGAGTGGGTGGGTGAGGTGGTGGGTGTGGTGGGTGGGTGTGGTGGGTGAGTGGGTGTGGTGGGTGAGTGGGTGTGGTGTGGTGTGTGGTGGTGTGGTGGGTGGGTGTGGTGGGTGTGGTGGGTGGGTGTGGTGGGTGTGGTGGGTGGGTGTGGTGGGTGAGTAGGGTGGGTGGGTGGGTGTGGTGTGGTGTGTGGTGGGTGTGGTGGGTGAGGTGGTGGGTGTGGTGGGTGGGTGGTGTGGTGGGTGAGTGGGTGAGTGGGTGAGTGGGTGTGGTAGGTGTGGTGGGTGTGGTGGGTGGTGTGTGGTGAGTGGGTGTGGTGGGTGAGTGGGTGTGGTGGGTGGTGGGTGTGGTGGGTGAGTGTGGTGGGTGAGTGTGGTGGGTGAGTGTGGTGGGTGTGGTGGGTGAGTGGGTGTGGTGGGTGTGGTGGATGAGTGGGTGTGGTGGGTGAGTGTGGTGGGTGAGGTGGGTGTGGTGGGTGTGGTGGGTGTGGTGGGTGAGTGGGTGTGGTGGGTGAGTGGGTGTGGTGGGTGGGGTGGGTGTGGGGGTGTGGTGGGTGTGGTGGGTGAGTGGGTGTGGTGGGTGAGTGGGTGTGGTGGGTGAGTGTGGTGGGTGAGGTGGGTGTGGTGGGTGAGTAGGGTGTGGTGGGTGTGGTGGGTGAGTGGGTGTGGTGGGTGAGTGGGTGTGGTGGGTGAGTGGGTGTGGTGGGTGAGTGTGGTGGGTGAGGTGGGTGTGGTGGGTGTGGTGGGTGTGGTGGGTGAGTGGGTGTGGTGGGTGAGTGGGTGTGGTGGGTGTGGTGGGTGTGGTGGGTGAGGTGGGTGTGGTGGGTGAGTGGGTGTGGTGGGTGAGTGGGTGTGGTGGGTGAGTGTGGTGGGTGAGGTGGGTGTGGTGGGTGTGTAGGGTGTGGTGGGTGTGGTGGGTGAGTGGGTGTGGTGGGTGAGTGGGTGTGGTGGGTGAGTGTGGTGGGTGAGGTGGGTGAGTGTGGTGGGTGAGTAGGGTGTGGTGGGTGAGTGGGTGTGGTGGGTGAGTGGGTGTGGTGGGTGTGGTGGGTGTGGTGGGTGAGTGTGGTGGGTGAGGTGGGTGAGTGTGGTGGGTGAGTGGGTGTGGTGGGTGAGTGGGTGTGGTGGATGAGTGGGTGTGGTGGGTGAGTGGGTGTGGTGGGTGTGGTGGGTGAGGTGGGTGTGGTGGGTGAGGTGGGTGAGGTGGGTGAGTAGGTGAGTGGGTGGGTGTGGTGGGTGAGTGGGTGTGGTGGGTGTGGTGGGTGGGTGGGTGTGGTGGTGTGGTGTGGTAAGTGGGTGTGGTGGGTGTGTGGTGTGGTGGGTGTGGTGAGTGGGTGGGTGAGTGGGTGTGGTGGGTGGGTGTGGTGGGTGGTGGGTGTGGTGGGTGGGTGAGTGGGTGTGGTGAGTGGGTGGTGTGTGGTGGGTGTGGTGTGTGTGGTGGGTGTGGTGGGTGTGGTGAGTGGTGGGCGTGGTGGGTGGGTGGATGAGTGGGTGTGGTGAGTGGGTGGTGTGTGGTGGGTGTGGTGGGTGTGGTGGGTGCGGAGGGTGTGGTGGGTGTGGTGGGTGAGTTGGTGTGGTGGGTGGGTGGGTGGGTGAGTAGGGTGAGTGGGTATGGTGGGTGTGGTGGGTGAGTGGGTGTGGTGGGTGGGTGGGTGAGTGGGTGTGGTGGGTGGGTGGGTGGGTGTGGTGGGTGGGTGAGTGGGTGGGTGTGGTGGGTGGGTGGGTGAGTGGGTGGGTGAGGTGGGTGGGTGGGTGAGTGGGTGTGGTGGGTGAGTGGGTGAGTGGGTGTGGTGGTGTGGTGGGTGTGTGGGTGGGTGTGGTGGGTGAGTGGGTGAGTGGGTGTGGTGGGTGAGTGGGTGTGGTGGGTGTGATGGTGTGGTGGGTGTGTGGGTGGGTGGGTGTGGTGGTGTGGTGGGTGTGTGGGTGGGTGGGTGTGGTGGTGTGGTGGGTGTGTGGGTGGGTGTGGTGGGTGAGTGGGTGAGTGGGTGTGGTGGGTGGGTGGGTGGGTGTGGTGGGTGGGTGGGTGGGTGAGGTGGGTGAGTGGGTGTGGTGGGTGAGTAGGGCAGTGGGTGGGTGAGTAGGGCGGTGGGTGGGTGTGGAGGGTGAGTAGGGTGGTGGGTGAGTGGAGGAGTGGGAGTGGTGGGTGAGTAGGTGAGTGGGTGGGTGTGGTGGGTGAGTGGGTGTGTGTGGTGAGTGGGTGTGTGTGGTGAGTGGGTGGGTGTGGTGGGTGAGTGGGTGTGGTGGGTGAGTGGGTGTGGTGGGTGAGTAGGGTGAGTGGGTGTGGTGGGTGTAGTGGGTGTGGTGGGTGAGTAGGGCGGTGAGTGGGTGGGTGAGTGGGTGTGGTGGGTGAGTAGGTCGGTGGGTGGGTGTGGTGGGTGAGTGGGTGTGGTGGGTGAGTGGGTGTGGTGGGTGAGTAGGGCAGTGGGTGGTTGAGTAGGGCGGTGGGTGGGTGAGTAGGGCGGTGAGTGGGTGGGTGAGTGGGTGTGGTGGGTGAGTAGGTCGGTGAGTGGGTGTGGTGGGTGAGTGGGTGTGGTGGGTGAGTGGGTGTGGTGGGTGAGTGGGTGTGGTGGGTGAGTAGGTGGGTGTGGTGGGTGAGTAGGTGAGTGGGTGAGTGGGTGTGGTAGGTGAGTCGGTGGGTGAGTAGGTGAGTGGGTGTGGTGGGTGAGTAGGACGGTGGGTGGGTGGTTAAGTCAGTGGGTGGGTGAGTGGGTGAGTAATTCAGTGGGTGGGTGGGTGGTTAAGTCAGTGGGGGGGTAGGTGAGTGGATGGGTGTGGAGGGTGTGGTGGGTGAGGTGGGTGTGGTGGGTGTGGTGGGTGTGGTGGGTGAGTGGGTGTGGTGGGTGAGTGGGTGTGGTGGGTGAGTGGGGCGGTGGGTGGGTGAGTGGGGCGGTGGGTGGGTGGGTGAGTGGGGCGGTGGGTGGGTGGGTGGGTGAGTGGGGCGGTGGGTGGGTGGGTGGGTGAGTGGGGCGGTGGGTGGGTGGGTGGGTGAGTGGATGGATGTGGTGGGTGAGTGGGTGAGTGGGTATGCAGGTGAGTGGTGTGGGCATGTGTGTGGGTACACGTTTGGGTACGTGTATGTGTGTGATGTACAGGGAGGGAAAAAAGTGTTTGAGCCCCTGCTGATTTTGTACGTTTGCCCACTGACAAAGAAATGATCAGTCTATAATTTTAATGGTAGGTTTATTTGAACAGTGGGAGACAGAATAACAACAAAAAAATCCAGAAAAACGCATGTCAAAAAATGTTATAAACTGATTTGCATTTTAATGAGGGAAATAAATATTTGACCCCTCTGCAAAACATGACTTAGTACTTGGTGGCAAAACCCTTGTTGGCAATCACAGAGGTCAGACGTTTCTTGTAGTTGGCCACCAGGTTTGCACACATCTCAGGAGGGATTTTGTCCCACTCCTCTTTGCAGATCTTCTCCAAGTCATTAAGGTTTCGAGGCTGACGTTTGGCAACTCGAATCTTCAGCTCCCTCCACAGATTTTCTATGGGATTAAGGTCTGGAGACTGGCTAGGCCACTCCAGGACCTTAATGTGCTTCTTCTTGAGCCACTCCTTTGTTGCCTTGGCCGTGTATTTTGGGTCATTGTCATGCTGGAATACCCATCCACGACCCATTTTCAATGCCCTGGCTGAGGGAAGGAGGTTCTCAGCTCGTTACCTGAATAAAAGACAGCTGGGAGCCAGAAATCTTTCTGATTGAGAGGGGGTCAAATAGTTATTTCCCTCATCAAAATGCAAATCAATTTATAACATTTTCGACATGCGTTTTTCTGGATTTTTTCGTTGTTATTCTGTCTCCCACTGTTCAAATAAACCCACCATTTCAATTAAAGACTGATCATTTCTTTGTCAGTGGGCAAACGTACAAAATCAGCAGGGGATCAAATACTTTTTTCCCTCACTGTATGTGTGTGATGTGTGCGTGTGTGATGTGTGCATGTGTGCGTGTGTGTGTGATGTGTGTGTGATGTGTGTGTGTGTGATGTGTGTGTGACGTGTGCATGTGTGTGATGTATGTGTGTGTGTGATGTGTGTGATGTGTGTGTGTGATGTGTGTGATGTATGTATGTATGTGTGATGTGTGTGTGTGATGTGTGTGTGTGATGTATGTATGTGTGTGTGATGTGTGTTTGATGTGTGATGTGTGTTTGATGTGTGTGTGTGATGCGATGTATGTGCGATGTGTGTGTGATGTGTGTGTGATGTATGTGTGTGATGTATGTGTGTGATGTGTGTGTGATGTGTGTGTGATGTGTGTGTGATGTGTGTGTGTGTGATGTGTGTGTGATGTGTGTGTGATGTGTGTGTGATGTGTGTGTGTGATGTGTGTGTGTGTGATGTGTGTGTGTGATGTATGTGTGATGTGTGTGATGTGTGTTTGATGTGTGATGTGTGTGTGTGATGCGATGTGTGTGCGATGTGTGTGTGATGTGTGTGTGATGTATGTGTGTGATGTATGTGTGTGATGTGTGTGTGATGTGTGTGTGTGTGATGTATGTGTGTGATGTATGTGTGTGATGTGTGTGTGATGTGTGTGTGATGTGTGTGTGTGATGTGTGTGATGTGTGTGTGTGTGTGATGCGTGTGTGATGTGTGTGTGTGATACGTGTGTGTGTGATGTATGTGTGTGTGTGATGTATGTGTGTGTGTGTGATGTATGTGTGTGTGTGTATGTATGTGTGTGATGTGTGTGTATGTGTGTGTAATGTGTGTGTGTGTGATGTGTGTGTGTGATGTGTGTGTGTTGATGTGTGTGTGATGTATGTGTGTGTGTGTTGATGTGTGTGTGATGTGTGTGTGTGTGATGTGTGTGTGTGTGATGCGTGTGTGATGTATGTGTGTGTGTGTGATGCGTGTGTGATGTGTGTGTGTGATGCGTGTGATGCGTGTGTGTGATGCGTGTGATGTATGTGTATGTGTGTGTGATGTGTATGTGATGTATGTGTGATGTATGTGTGTAATGCGTGTGTGATGTATGTGTGTGTCTGGGGAGCGGCCGCATAGCCGATGGCGCCGCGTCGCCAACCCGGCGACCCGAGTTCGATTCCCGCTCACGGCCGACACGGGCGGTGACGATCGTCTGAAGCGGCCCCGGGGCCTCTCCCCCCGGGGCCGCTCCCCCCTGGGGCCGCTCCCCCCGGGGCCGCTCCCCCCGGGGCCGCTCCCCCTGGGCCTCTCCCCCCTGGGGCCTCTCCCCCCGGGGCCTCTCCCCCTGGGCCTCTCCCCCTGGGCCTCTCCCCCGGGGCCTCTCCCCCCTGGGGCCGCTCCCCCCGGGGCCGCTCCCCCCGGGGCCTCTCCCCCCGCTCTCTCCCCCAGGGCCTCTCCCCCCTGGGGCCTCTCCCCCCGGGGCCTCTCCCCCCGGGGCCTCTCCCCCTGGGCCTCTCCCCCGGGGCCTCTCCACCTGGGCCTCTCCCCCCTGGGCCTCTCCCCCCGGGGCCTCTCCCCCCGGGGCCTCTCCCCCCCTGGGGCCTCTCCCCCCTGGGGCCGCGCCCCCCCTGGGGCCTCTCCCCCCCTGGGGCCTCTCCCCCCCGGGGCCTCTCCCCCCTAGGGCCGCCCCGCCCACCTTGGCTTTGTAGGTGGGCACGGCCCGCAGGAGGTCCCCCTGCAGGGCGTCGTGGGGCAGCAGGCGTGCGCAGGCCGCCCTCCACACCTCGCTGCCCTCGTCCTCCAGGCAGCGCTGCCAGTGGCGGCACACGCGGGCACAGCGGCCCAGGTCGGCCAGCTCCACGAACGAGAGGATCAGCTGCAGGGCTCGCGGGGGCAGCCGGCCAGCACCCCCCGTCGCTCGCGGACAGCCCATGGGGCGGTGTGGCGAGACCTGGGCGAGGGGGGGAGAGGCAGGGTGGGGGGGGGGGGGGGGCAGACAGAGAGGTTGACTATACAACTAAACTATGTCGATATTATTTGAGAGTTGTATTTGTGTTTTCAGTCGGGCAGCCCATGCCACCTGGGTCTGTCCCGTGCCCCCCCCCCAATCGCTCGTGGGCAGCCTCATGGGGGTAGTGCGGGGGGTGGGGGGCTGTGGGGCGAGACCTGGGGGAGAGGCAGGGGGGGGGGGCAGACAGAGAGGTTGACTATACAACTAAACTATGTCGATATTATTTGAGAGTTGTATTTGTGTTTTCAGTCGGGCAGCCCATGCCACCTGGGTCTGTCCCGTGCCCCCCCCCAATCGCTCGCGGGCAGCCTCATGGGGGTAGTGCGGGGGGTGGGGGGCTGTGGGGCGAGACCTGGGGGAGAGGCAGGGGGGGGGCAGACAGAGAGGTTGACTATACAACTAAACTATGTCGATATTATTTGAGAGTTGTATTTGTGTTTTCAGTCGGGCAGCCCATGCCACCTGGGTCTGTCCCGTGCCCCCCCCCAATCGCTCGCGGGCAGCCTCACGTGGTGGGGGGGGGGGGGGGGGTGGGATGGGGCAGTGGGTGGGGGCACGGGAGATCTGGGGGGAAAGGTCAGAGATAGAAACTCAGTTTGATTTTACCAGCTAAGGCTCACGGAGCTATGCAGGTCTAGTTGTGTGTGTGTGTAAGAGACACTCAGGACCTGGGTTCAATCCCTAGGTGTGGGTCTCTCTCTAGCTGTGTGTGTGTCAGAGACACTGGGGACCTGGGTTCAATCCCTAGGTGTGGGTCTCTCTCTCTCTAGCTGTGTGTGTGTCAGAGACACTGAGGACCTGGGTTCAATCCCCAGTGTGGGTCTCTCTCTAGCTGTGTGTGTGTCAGAGACACTGGGGACCTGGGTTCAATCCCTAGGTGTGGGTTTCTCTCTCTAGCTGTGTGTCAGAGACACTCAGGACCTGGGTTCAATCCCTAGGTGTGGGTGTCTCTCTAGCTGTGTGTGTGTCAGAGGCACTCAGGACCTGGGTTCAATCCCTAGGTGTGGGTCTCTCTCTAGCTGTGTGTGTGTCAGAGACACTCAGGACCTGGGTTCAATCCCCAGGTGTGGGTCTCTCTCTCTCTCTAGCTGTGTGTGTGTCAGAGACACTGGGGACCTGGGTTCAATCCCTAGGTGTGGGTGTCTCTCTCTAGCTGTGTGTGTGTCAGAGACACTGGGGACCTGGGTTCAATCCCTAGGTGTGGGAGTCTCTCTCTAGCTGTGTGTGTGTCAGAGACACTGGGGACCTGGGTTCAATCCCTAGGTGTGGGTCTCTCTCTAGCTGTGTGTGTGTCAGAGACACTCAGGACCTGGGTTCAATCCCTAGGTGTGGGTCTCTCTCTAGCTGTGTGTGTGTCAGAGACACTGGGGACCTGGGTTCAATCCCTAGGTGTGGGAGTCTCTCTCTATCTCTAGCTGTGTGTGTGTCAGAGACACTCAGGACCTGGGTTCAATCCCTAGGTGTGAGTCTCTCTCTAGCTGTGTGTGTGTCAGAGACACTCAGGACCTGGGTTCAATCCCTAGGTGTGGGAGTATCTCTCTCTCTCTAGCTGTGTGTGTGTCAGAGACACTGAGGACCTGGGTTCAATCCCTAGGTGTGGGAGTCTCTCTCTCTCTAGTTGTGTGTGTGTCAGAGACACTGGGGACCTGGGTTCAATCCCCAGGTGTGGGAGTCTCTCTCTAGCTGTGTGTGTGTCAGAGACACTGGGGACCTGGGTTCAATCCCTAGGTGTGGGACTCTCTCTCTAGCTGTGTGTGTGTCAGAGACACTGGGGACCTGGGTTCAATCCCCAGGTGTGGGTCTCTCTCTCTCTAGCTGTGTGTGTGTGTCAGAGACACTGGGGACCTGGGTTCAATCCCCAGGTGTGGGAGTCTCTCTCTAGTTGTGTGTGTGTCAGAGACACTGAGGACCTGGGTTCAATCCCTAGGTGTGGGAGTCTCTAGCTGTGTGAGTGTCAGAGACACTGGGGACCTGGGTTCAATCCCCAGGTGTGGGACTCTCTCTAGCTGTGTGTGTGTGTCAGAGACACTGGGGACCTGGGTTCAATCCCCAGGTGTGGGTCTATCTCTCTCTAGCTGTGTGTGTGTCAGAGACACTGGGGACCTGGGTTCAATCCCCATGTGTGGGAGTCTCTCTCTAGCTGTGTGTGTGTCAGAGACACTGGGGACCTGGGTTCAATCCCCAGGTGTGGGTCTCTCTCTCTAGCTGTGTGTGTGTCAGAGACACTGGGTACCTGGGTTCAATCCCCAGGTGTGGGAGTCTCTCTCTCTCTAGTGTGTGTGTGTCAGAGACACTCAGGACCTGGGTTCAATCCCTAGGTGTGGGTCTCTCTCTAGTTGTGTGTGTGTCAGAGACACTGAGGACCTGGGTTCAATTCCTAGGTGTGGGTCTCTCTCTAGCTGTGTGTGAGTGTCAGAGACACTCAGGACCTGGGTTCAATCCCCAGGTGTGGGTTTCTCTCTCTCTAGCTGTGTGTGTGTCAGAGACACTGGGGACCTGGGTTCAATCCCTAGGTGTGGGTCTCTCTCTAGCTGTGTGTGTGTCAGAGACACTCAGGACCTGGGTTCAATCCCTAGGTGTGGGTCTATGGGTCTCTGTGTGAGTCTATGGGTCTCTGTGTGAGTCTATGGGTCTCCGTGTGAGTCTATGGGTCTCTGTGTGAGTCTATGGGTCTCTGAGTCTATGGGTCTCCGTGTGAGTCTATGGGTCTCTGAGTCTATGGGTCCTACGTGAGGCTATGGGTCTCTGTGTGAGTCTATGGGTCTCTGTGTGAGTCTACGGGTCTCCGTGTGAGTCTGTGGGTCTCCTTGTGAGTCTATGGGTCTCTGTGTGAGTCTATGGGTCTCTATGTTAGTCTATGGGTCTCTGAGTTTATGGGTTTCCGTGTGAGTCTATGGGTCTCCGTGTGAGTCTATGGTTCTCTGTGCGAGTCTATGGGTCTCTATGTTAGTCTATGGGTCTCTGTGTGAGTCTATGGGTCCTACGTGAGTCTATGGGTCTCTGTGCGAGTCTATGGGTCTCTGAGTCTATGGGTCTCCGTGTGAGTCTATGGGTCTCTGTGTGAGTCTATGGGTCTCTGAGTCTATGGGTCTCCGTGTGAGTCTATGGATCTCTGAATCTATGGGTCCTACGTGAGTCTATGGGTCTCTGTGTGAGTCTATGGGTCTCCGTGTGAGTCTGTGGGTCTCTTTGTGAGTCTATGGATCTCTGTGTGAGTCTATGGGTCTCTGTGTGAGTCTATGGGTCTCTGAGTTTATGGGTTTCCGTGTGAGTCTATGGGTCTCTGTGTGAGTCTATGGGTCTCCGTGTGAGTCTATGGGTCTCTGTGCGAGTCTATGGGTCTCTGTGCGAGTCTTTGGGTCTCTGTGCGAGTCTATTGGTCTCCGTTTGAGTCTATGGGTCTCTGTGTGAGTCTATGGGTCTCTGTGTGAGTCTATGGGTCTTTGAGTCTATGGGTCTCTGTGTGAGTCTATTGGTCTCCATGTGAGTCTATGGGTCTCTATGTGAGTCTATGGGTCTCTGTGTGAGTCTATTGGTCTCCATGTGAGTCTATGGGTCTCTGTGTGAGTCTATGGGTCTCTATGTTAGTCTATGGGTCTCTGAGTCTATGGGTCCTACGTGAGTCTATGGGTCTCTATGTGAGTCTATGGGTCCTACGTGAGTCTATGGGTCTCCGTGTGAGTCTGCGGGTCTCCGTGTGAGTCTATGGGTCTCTGTGAGTCTATGGGTCTGTGTGTGAGTCTATGGGTCTCTATGTTAGTCTAAGGGTCTCTGAGTCTATGGGTCCTACGTGAGTCTATGGGTCTCTGTGTGAGTCTGTGGGTCTCCGTGTGAGTCTGTGGGTCTCCGTTTGAGTCTATGGGACTCCGTGTGAGTCTGTGGGTCTCTGTGTGAGTCTATGGGTCTTTGTGTGAGTCATGGGTCTCTGTGTTAGTCTATGGGTCTCTGAGTCTATGGGTCTCTGAGTCTATGGGTCCTACGTGAGTCTATGGGTCTCTGTGTGAGTCTATGGGTCTCTGTGTGAGTCTGTGGGTCTCTGTGTGAGTCTATGGGACTTCGTGTGAGTCTATGGGTCTCTGTGTGAGTCTGTGGGTCTCTATGTGAGTCTATGGGTCTCTGTGTGTCTATGTGTCTCTGTTTGAGTCTGTGGGCCTCCGTGTGAGTCTATGGGTCTCTGTGTGAGTCTGTGGGTCTCTATGTGAGTCTATGGGTCTCTGTGTGTCTATGTGTCTCTGTTTGAGTCTGTGGGCCTCCGTGTGAGTCTATGGGTCTCTGTGTGAGTCTGTGGGTCTCTATGTGAGTCTATGGGTCTCTGTGTAAGTCTGTGGGCCTCCGTGTGAGTCTATGGGTCTCTGTTTGAGTCTATGGGTCTCTGTGCAAGTCTATGTAAACATCACTTCCATCATCATCAGCAGCAACATCATTAGCAGTAGAAACATCATCATGAGCAGTTTCAGCATCATCATCTACAGCAACATCATCAGCAGCAACATCATCAGCAGTAGCAACATCATCATCAGCATCATCAGCAGCAGTAGCAACATCATCATCAGCAGTAGCAACATCATCAGCAGTAGCAACATCATCATCAGCAACATCATCAGCAGTAGCAACATCATCAGCAGCAGTAGCATCATCAACATCATCAGCAGCAGCATCATCAACATCATCAGCAGCATCAGCATCATCATCAGCAGCAGTAGCAACATCATCATCAGCAGCAGCAGTAGCAACATCATCAACAGTAGCATCATCATCAGCAGTAGCATCATCATCAGCAGTAGCAACATCAACATCATCAGCAGCATCATCATCAGCAGCAGTAGCATCATCATCAGCAGTAGCAACATCAGCAGCATCATCAGCAGCAGTAGCAACATCATCAGCAGCATCATCATCATCAGCAGTAGCATCATCATCAGCATCATCAGCAGCAGTAGCAACATCATCAGCAGCAGTAGCAACATCATCATCAGCAGTAGCAACATCATCAGCAGTAGCAACATCATCATCAGCATCATCAGCAGCAGTAGCAACATCAGCATCATCATCAGCAGTAGCATCATCATCAGCAGTAGCATCATCATCAGCAGTAGCAACATCATCATCAGCAGCATCATCAGCAGTAGCAACATCATCATCATCAGCAACATCATCAGCAGCAGCAACATCATCAGCAGTAGCAACATCATCAGCAGCAGTAGCATCATCAGCAGCATCATCATCAGCATCATCAGCAGTAGCAACATCATCAGCAGCAGCAGTAGCAACATCATCAGCAGTAGCATCAGCAGCAGCAGTAGCAACATCAACATCATCATCATCAGCAGTAGCAACATCATCAGCAGCAGCAGTAGCAACATCATCAGCAGTAGCATCATCATCAGCAGTAGCATCATCATCAGCAGTAGCATCATCAACATCATCAGCAGCATCATCATCATCAGCAGTAGCATCATCATCAGCAGTAGCAACATCAGCAGCATCATCAGCAGCAGTAGCAACATCATCAGCATCATCATTAGCAGCAGTAGCAACATCATCAGCAGCAGTAGCAACATCATCATCATCAGCATTAGCAACATCATCAGCAGTAGCAACATCATCATCAGCAGCAGTAGCAACATCAGCATAATCATCAGCAGTAGCATCATCATCAGCAGTAGCATCATCATCAGCAGTAGCAACATCATCATCAGCATCATCATCAGCAGTAGCAACATCATCATCAGCAACATCATCAGCATCATCATCAGCAGTAGCAACATCATCAGCAGTAGCAACATCATCAGCAGCAGTAGCATCATCAACATCATCAGCAGCAGCATCATCATCAGCATCATCAGCAGTAGCAACATCAGCAGCAGCAGTAGCAACATCATCAGCAGTAGCATCATCAGCAGCAGTAGCAACATCATCATCATCAGCATCATCATCAGCAGCAGCATCATCAGCAGCAGTAGCAACATCAGCAGCATCATCATCAGCAGTAGCAACATCATCAGCAGCATCATCATCAGCAGTAGCAACATCATCAGCAGTAGCAACATCATCAGCAGTAGCATCATCAACATCATCATCAGCAATATCATCATCAGCATCATCAGCAGCAGTAGCAACATCAGCAGCAGCAGTAGCAACATCATCATCAGCAGTAGCAACATCATCAGCAGTAGCAACATCATCATCAGCATCATCAGCAGCAGTAGCAACATCAGCATCATCATCAGCAGTAGCATCATCATCAACAGTAGCATCATCATCAGCAGTAGCAACATCATCAGCATCATCATCAGCAGCAGCAACATCATCATCAGCAACATCATCATCATCAGCAGTAGCGACATCATCAGCAGTAGCAACATCATCAGCACCAGTAGCATCATCAACATCATCATCAGCAGCATCATCATCAGCAGTAGCAACATCATCAGCAACAGTAGCATCATCAGCAGCAGTAGCAACATCATCAGCATCATCATCAGCAGCAGTAGCAACATCAGCAGCATCATCATCAGCAGTAGCAACATCATCAGCAGCATCATCATCAGCAGTAGCAACATCATCAGCAGTAGCATCATCAACATCATCATCAGCAATATCAGCAGTAGCAACATCATCAGCAGCAGTAGCATCATCAACATAATCATCATCAGCAGTAGCATCATCAGCAGTAGCAACATCAGCAGCAGCAGTAGCATCAACATCATCATCAGCAGTAGCAACATCATCATCAGCAGCATCATCATCAGCAACATCATCAGCAGTAGCAACATCATCAGCAGCAGTAGCATTATCAACATCATCAGCAGTAGCAACATCATCATCAGCAGCAGTAGCATCATCATCATCAGCAGTAGCAACATCATCAGCAGTAGTGGCATCATCAACATCATCATCAGCAACATCATCAGCAGTAGCATCATCAACATCATCATCAGCAGTAGCATCATCAACATCATCAGCAGCATGATCACGATCAGCTCCAGTAGCAGCCACCCGCGTCACTGCCCAGCAGTCGCAGAAGCAACGCAGCAGCGAGGGAGAAGCAAGGGAGAAGCATGGGAGACGCAAGGCAGAAGCAATGGAGAAGCAAGGGAGAAGCAAAGGAGAAGCATGGAAGAAGCAAGGGAGAAGCATGGGAGAAGCAAGGGAGAAACATGGGAGAAGCATGGGAGAAGCAAGGGAGAAGCAAGGGAGACGCAAGGGAGACGCAAGGGTGAAGCAAGGGAGAAACATGGGAGAAGCATGGGAGAAGCAATGGAGAAGCATGGGAGAAGCATGGGAGAAGCAATGGAGAAGCTAGGGAGACGCAAGGGAGAAGCATGAGAGAAGCAATGGAGAAGCAAGGGAGACGCATGGGAGAAGCATGGGGGAAGCAAGAGAGAAGCAAGGGAGACGCAAGGGAGAAGCATGGGAGAAGCAAGGGAGACGCAAGGCAGAAGCAAGGCAGAAGCAATGGAGAAGCGAGGGAGAAGCATGGGAGAAGCAAGAGAGAAGCAATGGAGAAGCAATGGAGAAGCATGGGAGAAGCGTCGGGGAAGCGGCGCCAGCAGCAGCAGCGAGGGAGAAGCATGGGAGACGCGAGAGAGACAAGCGAGAGAGAGGAGAGAGACAAGCGAGGGAGAAGCATGGGAGAAGCAAGGGAGAAGCAAGGGAGACGCACATGAGAGAGAGGAGAGAGACGAGAGAGAGACGCACACGAGAGAGGAGAGATTTAGACGCGAGGAGCGGTTTACCTGGGACTCTCACTCAGACCGCTCCTACCCGTGACTCCATGCCGGATTGACGCGGTGACGTCAACGCGCAGCGCGTGTGTGTGTGTGGGGGGGTCTTGACGTCATGACGCAGGGGGTATGCGGTGGTCGTGACGTCACCACGCAGCGCGTGTGGGGGGAGGGGTTTGTCGTGACGTCACCGCGTAGCGCGTGGGGGTCTGCGGTCGTGACGTCACCGCGCAGCGCGTGGCGGGGGAGAGGTGGTGGTTGTGACGTCACCGCGTGGCGGGGGGGGTGGTCGTGACGTCACCGCGCATCCCCCTCATCAGCCGCATGGGGAGTGCGTCATTAAAGCAGCCGACTCTGCTTCGGTTTCGACATTCGGTGTCTCATCAGCAGCAGAAGCAGCAACAGAAGCAGCAGAAGCAGCAGCAGTCATCATGATGATTATTTTTATCTTCATCACGACGCCCGCGCCTGCAACCTATTGGTGCGACATGACGCATTAACAAACGAGCGGCGAACGCTTATATTCGACGTCACCGCGCTTTTCGAGTGACGTCATCGCGCACCAAGCAAAGTGATACATCCGTTACGTGACGTCATTACGTTTAATCGTTCAGGGGACGTGACGTAAAACTCGTTTTCTGGAAGCGTCTCACCCAAATCGCTTGAACGCGATGACGTCTTAATCGGGCAACGTCATCGCGTTTGAGAATGTCCCAATTACGTTATCGCGGTCCCGATGTCAGGCGACGTCACCACGTTTGATACGGTCCCGGTGACGTCATCGTGTCCAAGCTTTTGCGCGTGGCGTGACATGACGTTTTAACTAAAAACCCCATAGGGCGATGCGACGTCGGCGCGTTCAAGCCGTTGCCGAGGAACGCTTCCGGATGACGTCACAGCGTTAGCTTCATCGGGTGACGTCACGGCTGAGGCAGCACGCGCGCGCGGTTCTAGCTTCGCGATCAAATAATGCCCCGGAGGCAGATTCCTCTCGACAATTCTTCACTTTTTAACCACGAAAGCTGCCTTGAGGGCGGTTATTGACGACCGAAGGTTACTAAACGGGGAAGTAAGGGGGTGAGGTGGCCGCGTCGCCATCTTAGTTAGGGGTAGGCGGCGTGGGTGGTGATGGTGGTGTTGATGGTGATGTGGGCACGTTGGTGATGGTGTTGATGGTGTTGTGGGCACGTTGGTGATGGTGTTGATGGTGTTGTGGGCGCGTCGGTGATGTTGAGATCCGCCCTGTACCACCTGCTGCTGATGTTGGCTACTGCAGGTGAGATCTCCCCCCTTGAGTCTCGTCCGCTCGTGAACACGAAGTCGAGGTTGTTGTGTTCGGGGTGAGGTGGCGTCGAATGTGGCCAATTCGTTACTAGTACAGCACTAGTGTGTAGTGTATAGTGTAGTGTGTAGTGTATAGTGTAGTGTATAGTGTAGTGTATAGTGTAGTGTATTGTGTAGTGTATAGTGTAGTGTATAGTAGTGTAGTGTATAGTGTAGTGTACTAGTACAGCACTAGTGTATAGTGTAGTGTATAGTAGTGTAGTGTATAGTGTAGTGTATAGTGTAATGTATAGTGTAGTGTGTAGTGTAGTGTACTAGTACAGCACTAGTGTATAGTGTAGTGTATAGTGTAGTGTGTAGTGTATAGTGTAGTGTGTAGTGTAGTGTACTAGTACAGCACTAGTGTATAGTGTAGTGTATAGTGTAGTGTATAGTGTAATGTATAGTGTAGTGTGTAGTGTACTAGTACAGCACTAGTGTATAGTGTAGTGTATAGTGTAGTATACTAGTACAGCACTAGTGTATAGTGTAGTATATAGTGTAGTGTATAGTGTAGTGTACTAGTACAGCACAGCACTAGTGTATAGTGTAGTGTACTAGTACAACACTAGTGTGTAGTGTATAGTGTAGTGTATAGTGTAGTATACTAGTACAACACTAGTGTATAGTGTAGTGTACTAGTACAGCACTAGTGTGTAGTGTATAGTGTAGTGTACTAGTACAGCACTAGTGTGTAGTGTATAGTGTAGTGTACTAGTACAGCACTAGTGTGTAGTGTATAGTGTAGTGTACTAGTACAGCACTAGTGTATAGTGTAGTGTATAGTGTAGTGTACTAGTACAGCACTAGTGTATAGTGTAGTGTATAGTGTAGTATATAGTGTAGTGTATAGTGTAATGTATAGTGTAGTGTATAGTGTAGTGTATTATAGTGTAGTGTATAGTGTAGTGTATAGTGTAATGTATAGTGTAGTGTATAGTGTAGTGTATAGTGTAGTGTGTAGTGTATAGTGTGTAGTGTGTAGTGTATAGTGTAGTGTACTAGTACAGCACTAGTGTATAGTGTAGTGTATAGTGTAGTGTACTAGTACAGCACTAGTGTGTAGTGTATAGTGTAGTGTACTAGTACAGCACTGGTGTGTAGTGTATAGTGTAGTATACTAGTACAGCACTAGTGTGTAGTGTATAGTGTAGTGTATAGTGTAGTATACTAGTACAGCACTAGTGTATAGTGTAGTGTCTAGTGTAGTGTACTAGTACAGTACAGTGTGTAGTGTAGTGTATAGTGTAGTATACTCGTACAGCACTAGTGTATAGTGTAGTGTGTAGTGTATAGTAGTGTAGTGTATAGTGTAGTGTATAGTGTAGTGTACTAGTACAGCACTAGTGTGTAGTGTATAGTGTAGTGTACTAGTACAGCACTAGTGTGTAGTGTATAGTGTAGTGTACTATTACAGCACTAGTGTATAGTGTAGTGTATAGTGTAGTGTATAGTGTAGTATACTAGTACAGCACTAGTATATAGTGTAGTGTATAGTGTAGTATACTAGTACAGCACTAGTGTATAGTGTAGTATACTAGTACAGCACTAGTGTGTAGTGTGGTGTACTAGTACAGCACTAGTGTGTAGTGTATAGTGTAGTGTACTAGTACAGTACTAGTGTATAGTGTAGTGTACTAGTACAGCACTAGTGTATAGTGTAGTGTGTAGTGTAGTGTACTAGTACAGCACTAGTGTATAGTGTAGTGTAGTGTGTAGTGTACTAGTACAGCACTAGTGTATAGTGTAGTGTACTAGTACAGCAATAGTGTATAGTGTAGTGTATAGTGTAGTGTACTAGTACAGCACTAGTGTATAGTGTAGTGTACTAGTACAGCACTAGTGTAGTGTATAGTGTAGTGTACTAGTACAGCACTAGTGTATAGTGTAGTGTATAGTGTAGTGTACTAGTACAGCACTAGTGTATAGTGTAGTGTATAGTGTAGTGTACTAGTACAGCACTAGTGTATAGTGTAGTGTACTAGTACAGCACTAGTGTGTAGTGTAGTGTATAGTGTAGTGTATAGTGTAGTGTACTAGTACAGCACTAGTGTGTAGTGTAGTGTGTAGTGTAGTGTATAGTGTAGTGTATAGTGTAGTGTATAGTGTGGTGTACTAGTACAGCACTAGTGTACTCCGACGTGGATTTGCCCTCCAACACACCGGTGCTGCTGTTCTCGTGTAATGACGACTCGACACACTCTCTTGAGATGGTTTATTTTATTGAAGAGGCGTTCGCTCGAACAGGCGGAGACCCCCCCCACCGCAACAGCCCCGAGTCTCCCGCGCATCTCCCCCTTATATAGCGACAGGAGGCCACGCCCCCACTCCGGAACCTTCTCGCTGGTCCTAGACCGCTCGCTCTGCCAGCAGACTGCCGTCCTCTTCCATCACCTGGCCACGCTCCGGTTCTCGGTCATTCCCGTGGCCACCAGTCCCTTCGCGATGCAGGCTGACTCCCCCGTCATTACCTCCCGTGACCACCAGTCCCTTCACACTCACAGCTGACTCCCCTGTCATTACCTCCCGTGGCCACCAGTCCACTCAAACTCACGGCTGACTCCCCTGTCATTACCTCCCGTGGCCACCAGTCCCTTCACACTCACAGCTGACTCCCCTGTCATTACTTCCCGTGGCCATCAGTCCCTTCACACTCAGAGCTGACTCCCCTGTCACTACCTCCCGTGGCCACCAGTCCACTCACAGCTGACTCCCCTGTCATTACCTCCCTTGGCCACCAGTCCCTTCACACTCACAGCTAACTCCCCTGTCACTACCTCCCGTGGCCACCAGTCCTCTCACACTCACAGCTGACTCCCCTGTCATTACCTCCTGTGGCCACCAGTCCCTTCACACTCACAGCTGACTCCCCTGTCATTACCTCCCGTGACCACCAGTCCACTCAAACTCACGGCTGACTCCCCTGTCATTACCTCCCGTGGCCACCAGTCCCTTCACACTCACAGCTGACTCCCCTGTCATTACCTCCCGTGGCCACCAGTCCACTCGCACTGGAGGCTGACTCCCCTGTCATTACCTCCCGTGGCCACCAGTCCACTCACACTCACAACTGACTCCCCTGTCATTACCTCCCGTGGCCACCAGTCCACTCGCACTGGAGGCTGACTCCCCTGTCATTACCTCCCGTGGCCACCAGTCCCTTCACACTCACAGCTGACTCCCCTGTCACTACCTCCCGTGGCCACCAGTCCCTTCACACTCACAGCTGACTCCCCTGTCACTACCTCCCGTGGCCACCAGTCCACTCACACTGCAGGCTGACTCCCCTGTCACTGCACCAGTAACGAATTGGCCACGTTCTGTTTACGTGACACAAACCTTACTAGTCGGCTGTGTCGGGCGGTGGCGGGTTTAGCGACACATTTATATATTTACGCGACCAAACCCCCCCCCCCCCAAAACAAACCCCCCCCCTCGATTTTGGACTCACCGTCTCTGTGCAAGCGACGTCCTCAATTTAACCGAGCGAGAGCTCCCCATCGGGCCATACCCAACCCGAGCGCTCTGCTGCTGACTCGACCGTGCGTAGGTGACTCGCAGGAGACCGGGCTTGTACAAGTGACGAGGAGAGTTCTCAACTCGGGCTTCCATCGGTGAGTGAACCCACGACCTCCTGCACACAGGGCGAGGGAGATGACATCTCCTAGCCACTAGCCCGGGGCCCCATTAACGAACGTAGATCCAGTAGGAGACTGGCACAGAAACCCAAAGCCCTGACTCTCACACACACACACACAAAAAAAGACAAAGATCCCCCGTGTAGCCTGTAACAGACTGTAGGGGCAAGTGCTGTTAGCGAGCACCTATGAAGGCCGGAACGGCACACGAGGGGGTGGGTGGCCAGCACCACGCCCGACCGCCTTTGTCTCCCCAGTGGCGATGTTTACTACACACCGCACCAGGTACTCATTTGAGGCTGAGTCGACCTAGGGGAGGCCCGGGGACCGGTTCAGATAATCGTCACTGGTGTTGGCCATGAGCGGGAATCGAACTCGGGTCGCCGGGTTCATAGCGCAGCGTGGCGCTAACCGCTGCACCACCGCTCCCCACACACCCACACACCCGCACACAGATGCATAGTCTCACACAGAGACCCCATAGACTTACAACAGGCGGTGGAGATGGTGGTGGTAGTATAGCGGTTAGCGTGCTGCGCTACACTCAACGGCTACCAACACCGGTGGTGACGATTATCTGAACCGGTCCCGGGCCTCCCCTAGGTCGACTCGGCCTCAAACGAGTGACCCGGTGCGGTGTGTGGTAAACGTCGCCACCGGGGAGACAAAGGCGGCCGGGCGTGGTGCTGGCCACCCACCCCCTCGTGTGCCGTTCCGGCCTTCATAGGTGCTGCTCGCTAACAGCACTTGCCCCAACAGTCTGTTGCAGGCTACACGGGGGACCTTTGTGTGTGTGTGTGTGTCTCTGTGTGTGTATGTATGTGTGTGTCTCTGTGTGTGTGACTGTGTGTCTATCTGTGTGTGTGTGCATGTGTCCCCGCGTCTCTCCCCGTGTGTCTCGCTCTCCACCCCCCCACCCACCGCACACCCCAGGGAGCTGGTGTCCGTCGTTTCGGGCCGGGGCCCAGCCCCGCAGGTGGTGCTGCTGCGGGAGACTCTCCCCGCCGGCCTCTACTCCGACCCCTACGAACTCTCGGGGTCGGAGTTTGCGCGCCACTCCCAGGCCGTGTTCCTGTCCCGCGTGGACGTGGAGGCTCCGGCCTCGCGCGCCGCTCCGCTCCAGCTCCTGGTGTTCATCTCCGCCGCCGCCGTCGCCGTCGCCAGCGGCGGGGGACCGGCCTGGACGGCCAACGTCTCCCTGCCCGTCCACCTGCGCTACCACGCGCCCGCACAGCCCGGCCGGCCGCCTCGCGCCCACGTGCTGCTCGGCGGCCCCCTCGTGCTGCTGCCGTGCGACTCCCGTAAGGCCCGCACGCTCGTTCGCACGCTCGTTCGTTCGCCTGCACGTTCGCTCGTTCGCTCGCACGTTCGCTCGCACGCTCGCTCATTCGCTCGCTCGTTCGCACGCACACTCCTTCGCTCGCACGCCCTCTCGCTCGCACGCTCGTTCGCTCGCTCGCCCACTCGCTCACCCACTCGTTCGCTCGCACACTCGTCCGCACACCCACTCACTCGTTCGCTCACTCGCCCTCTTGCTCGCACACCCACTCGCCCGCCCGCTCACCTACTCGCTCGCCCACCCGCCCGCTCACCCCACTCGCTTGCCCACCCACCAATTCAATCACCCGCCCACCAGTTCAATCACCCGCCCACCCGTTCAATCACCCACCCACCAGTTCAATCACCCACCCACCAGTTCAATCACCCACCCATCAGTTCAATCACCCACCCGTTCAATCACCACCCACCAGTTCAATCACCCACCCACCCGTTCAATCACCCACCCACCAGTTCAATCACCCACCCACCAGTTCAATCACCCGCCCACCCGTTCAATCACCCGCCCACCCGTTCAATCACCCGCCCACCCGTTCAATCACCCACCCATCAGTTCAATCACCCACCCGTTCAATCACCACCCACCAGTTCAATCACCCACCCACCCGTTCAATCACCCACCCACCAGTTCAATCACCCACCCACCAGTTCAATCTCCACCCACCCGTTCAATCACCCACCCACACGCTCGCTCCGCCCACCCACCCGCTCTCTCGCTCGCTCACTCACACACTCGACCATCTACACACTCGACCATGGCCCACCCGCTCACTCACACACTCGACCATCTACACACTCGACCATGACCCACCCGCTCACTCACACACTCGACCATCTACACACTCGACCATGACCCACCCGCTCACCCACACACTCGACCATCTACACACTCGACCATGACCCACCCGCTCACTCACACACTCGACCATCTACACACTCGACCATGGCCCACCCGCTCACCCACACACTCGACCATCTACACACTCGACCATGGCCCACCCGCTCACCCAATCTCTCCCCCAATCGTTCCCCCAGCGGGGCGGCCGTGTGACGGGGCGGCTCCGCGTGACGTCACGGAGGGCCCCTGCTCGGCCACCAACCAAACGGTCTGCCTGTGGAGGAGAGCCACCCTCGTCGCCGTGAGTGGGGCACGGCTTCGTCATGACGATGATGTCACACACAGCTTCGTCACGACGATGATGTCACACAGCTTAGTCACGACGATGATGTCACACACACACAGCTTAGACATGATGATGATGTCACACACACACAGCTTAGTCACGACGATGATGTCACACACACACGGCTTCGTCACGACGATGATGTCACACACAGCTTAGTCACGACGATGATGTCACACACACACAGCTTCGTCACGACGATGATGTCACACACAGCTTAGTCACGACGATGTCACACACAGCTTCGTCACGACGATGATGTCACACACAGCTTAGTCACGGCGATGATGTCGCACACACAGCTTAGTCACGACGATGATGTCACACACACACAGCTTCGTCACGACGATGATGTCACACACAGCTTAGTCATGACGATGTCACACACAGCTTAGTCACGACGATGATGTCACACACAGCTTAGACACGACGATGATGTCACACACAGCTTAGACACGACAATGATGTCACACAGCTTAGACACGACGATGATGTCACACACACACAGCTTAGTCACGACGATGATGTCACACACAGCTTCGTCACGACGATGATGTCACACACACACACAGCTTAGTCACGACGATGATGTCACACACAGCTTAGTCACGGCGATGATGTTGCACACAGCTTAGACACGACGATGATGTCACACACACACAGCTTAGTCACGACGATGATGTCACACACACAGCTTAGTCACGACGATGATGTCACACACAGCTTAGTCACGACGATGATGTCACACACAGCTTCGTCACGACGATGATGTCACACACAGCTTAGTCACGACGATGATGTCGCACACACAGCTTAGTCACGACGATGATGTCACACACACACAGCTTCGTCACGACGATGTCACACACAGCTTAGTCATGACGATGTCACACACAGCTTAGTCACGATGATGATGTCACACACAGCTTAGACACGACGATGATGTCACACACAGCTTAGACACGACGATGATGTCACACACAGCTTAGACACGACGATGATGTCACACACACAGCTTAGTCACGACGATGATGTCACACACAGCTTAGTCACGACGATGTCACACACACAGCTTAGTCACGACGATGACGTCACACACACAGCTTAGTCATGACGATGATGTCACACACAGCTTAGTCACGACGATGATGTCACACACACACGGCTTAGTCACGACGATGATGTCACACACATACGGCTTAGTCACGATGATGATGTCACACACACACGGCTTAGTCACGACGATGATATCACACACACACAGCTTAGTCACGACGATGATGTCACACACACACGGCTTAGTCACGACGATGATGTCACACACACACGGCTTAGTCACGACGATGATGTCACACACAGCTTAGTCACGACGATGATGTCACACACACACGGCTTAGAAACGACGATGATGTCACACACACACACGGCTTAGTCACGACGATGATGTCACACACACACGGCTTAGTCACGACGATGATGTCACACACACACGGTTTAGTCACGACGATGATGTCACACACACACGGCTTAGTCACGACGATGATGTCACACACACACGACTTAGTCACGACGATGTCACACACACACGGCTTAGTCACGACGATGATGTCACACACACACGGCTTAGACACTACGATGATGTCACACACACACGGCTTAGTCACGACGATGATGTCACACACACAGCTTAGACACGACGATGATGTCACACACACGGCTTAGTCACGACGATGATGTCACACACACACGGCTTAGTCACGATGATGATGTCACACACACACGGCTTAGTCACGACGATGATGTCACACACACACGGCTTAGTCACGACGATGATGTCACACACACACGGCTTAGTCACGACGATGATGTCACACACACACGGCTTAGTCACGACGATGATGTCACACACACACGGCTTAGTCACGACGATGATGTCACACACACACGACTTAGTCACGACGATGTCACACACACACGGCTTAGTCACGACGATGATGTCACACACACACGGCTTAGACACTACGATGATGTCACACACACACGGCTTAGTCACGACGATGTCACACACACAGCTTAGACACGACGATGATGTCACACACACACACAGCTTAGTCACAACGATGATGTCACACACACACAGCTTAGTCATGACGATGATGTCACACACAGCTTAGTCACGACGTCACACAGCTTAGTAACGACGATGACGTCACACACCTTACTAACGATGACGTGAGTGGCGCACACCTGTTCAGAGACGATGTGAGACGTGCACACATGACCCGTGCGAGTATGGACCTCTGTGAGTCTCTGGGTCTGTGTGTGAGTCTGTGTGAGTCTCTGGGTCTGTGTGTGAGTCTGTGTGTGAGTCTGTGTGTGAGTCTCTGGGTCTGTGTGTGAGTCTGTGGGTCTGTGTGTGAGTCTGTGTTAGTCTCTGGGTCTGTGTGTGATTCTGTGTGAGTCTATGGTCTGTGTGAGTCTGTGTGAGTCTCTGGGTCTGTGTGAGTCTGTGGTCTGTGTGTGAGTCTGTGTGAGTCTCTGGGTCTGTGTATGAGTCTCTGGGTCTGTGTGTGAGTCTCTGGGTCTGTGTGTGGGTCTGTGTATGAGTCTGTGTGAGCCTCTGGGTCTGTGTATGAGTCTGTGTGAGTCTATGGGTCTGTGCGAGTCTCTGGGTCTATGTGTGAGTCTATGTATGAGTCTGTGTGAGTCTATGGGTCTGTGTGTGGGTCTGTGTATGAGTCTGTGTGAGTCTCTGGGTCTGTGTATGAGTCTGTGTGAGTCTATGAGTGTGTGAGTCTATGGGTCTGTGTGAGTCTCTGGGTCTGTGTGAGTCTATGGGTCTGTGTGCGAGTCTCTGGGTCTGTGTGTGAGTCTGTGTGAGTCTATGGGTCTGTGTGTGAGTCTGTGTGAGTCTATGGGTCTGTGTGTGACTCTATGGGTCTGTGTATGAGTCTGTGCGAGTCTCTGGGTCTGTGTGTGAGTCTATGGGTCTGTGTATGAGTCTGTGCGAGTCTCTGGGTCTGTGTGAGTCTGTGTGAGTCTATGGGTCTGTGCGAATCTCTGGGTCTGTGTGAGTCTATGTGAGTCTCTGGGTCTGTGTGAGTCTATGTGAGTCTCTGGGTCTGTGTGTGAGTCTATGGGTCTGTGTGTGAGTCTATGGGTCTGTGTATGAGTCTGTGCGAGTCTCTGGGTCTGTGCGAGTCTTTGGGTCTGTGTGTGAGTCTGTGTGAGTCTTTGGGTCTGTGTGTGAGTTGGGTCTGTGTGTGAGTCTGTGTGAGTCTTTGGGTCTGTGTGTGAGTCTGTGTGAGTCTTTGGGTCTGTGTGTGAGTCTGTGTGAGTCTATGGGTCTGTGTATGAGTCTGTGAGAGTCTCTGGGTCTGTGTGTGAGTCTATGGGTCTGTGTATGAGTCTGTGCGAGTCTCTGGGTCTGTGTGAGTCTGTGTGAGTCTATGGGTCTGTGCGAATCTCTGGGTCTGTGTGAGTCTATGTGAGTCTCTGGGTCTGTGTGTGAGTCTATGGGTCTGTGTATGAGTCTGTGCGAGTCTCTGGGTCTGTGCGAGTCTTTGGGTCTGTGTGAGTCTTTGGGTCTGTGTGTGAGTCTGTGTGAGTCTATGGGTCTGTGTGTGAGTCTGTGGGTCTGTGTGTGAGTCTGTGTGAGTCTATGGCTCTCTGTGCGAGTCTGTGTGAGTCTCTGGGTCTCTGTTTGAGTCTCTGTGTGAGTCTGTGGATCTCTGTGTGGGTCTCTGCGTGACACCAACTCTTGAGAGCCACTTGATCCACCAGTGTAGAGAACATGGCTGACGATCTCTCTCCCCACCGGACCCCCCACTCCCCCCGCCCTCTCCTGCTGCTGCTGCTGGTGCCCCCCGCCTGGCCCTGGTCTCCCCCTCTTGGCGAGGAGCAGCAGCAGGAGGAGGTCAGCCCGCAGGCGCTGTCCGTCCCCGTGGGCAGCCTGGACCACGAGCCGGCCGTGCTGGCCCTGACGCTGCTCACCGCCCTGGGCTGCTGTCTCCTGCTGCTGCACGCCAGCAGCAGCACGAGGCCCTGACACTGCGGGGGGTGCTGTGGGGGGTGCCGTGGGGGGTGTCGTGACACCGTGGGTGATGCTGTGGATGTCGTGACACCGTGGATGTCGTGACACTGTGGGTGATGCTGTGGATGTCGTGACACCGTGGGTGTCGTGACACCGTGAGAGGTGTCGTGACACCGTGGGGGGTGTCGTGACACTGTGGATGATGCTGTGGGTGATTGATGCTGTGGGTGATTGACGCTGTGGATGATGCTGTGGGTGATTGATGCTGTGGGTGATTGACGCTGTGGATGATGCTGTGGGTGATTGATGCTGTGGGTGATTGACGCTGTGGGTGATGCTGTGGGTGATTGATGCTGTGGGTGATGCTGTGGGTGATTGATGCTGTGGGTGATTGATGCTGTGGGTGATGCTGTGGGTGATTGATGCTGTGGGTGATGCTGTGGATGTCGTGACACTGAGGGGTGCCGTGACGCCGTGGGGGGTGCCGTGGGTGTCGTGACACTGTGGGTGACGCTGTGGGTGATTGACGCTGTGGATGATGCTGTGGGTGATTGACGCTGTGGGTGACGCTGTGGGTGATTGACAGTGGGTGATGCTGTGGGTGATTGACGCTGTGGGTGATTGACACTGTGGGTGACGCTGTGGGTGATGCTGTGGGTGATTGACACTGTGGGTGACGCTGTGGGTGATTGACACTGTGGGTGACGCTGTGGGTGATTGACACTGTGGGTGACGCTGTGGGTGATTGACACTGTGATTGACGCTGTGGGTGATGCTGTGGGTGATTGACACTGTGGGTGACGCTGTGGGTGATGCTGTGGGTGATTGACACTGTAGGTGACGCTGTGGGTGATTGACACTGTGGGTGATGCTGTGGGTGACGCTGTGGGTGATTGACACTGTGGGTGATTGACACTGTGGGTGATGCTGTGGGTGATTGACACTGTGGGTGACGCTGTGGGTGATGCTGTGGGTGATTGACACTGTGGGTGATGCTGTGGGTGACTCTGTGGGTGACGCTGTGGGTGATGCTGTGGGTGATTGACACTGTGGGTGACACTGTGGGTGATTGACACTGTGGGTGACACTGTGGGTGACGCTGTGGGTGACGCTGTGGGTGATGCTGTGGGTGACGCTGTGGGTGATGCTGTGGGTGATGCTGCGAGTCTCCTGACACTGGGGCCAGGGGGACCGCCAAGAACAACGCGGCTCACCGTGTGTGACGTCACTTTATTATCATGATGCACGAGTCTGCCCACACCCCCCCCCCCCCGGACCTTGTGCTCAGGCTCAGTTGGTACGATCCAACTCTGTGATTGGGGGGAGGGGGTCCAGTTGCCCCCCCACCCCCCAGTGCCGAGGCTCAGTTGGTACGATCCAACTGTGGAAGGGGGGGTCCCGTTGCCCCCCCCCCCCGCCCAGTGTGTGACGAGGCTGTTGGTATGATCCACCTCTTTTGGAGGGGGGGGGGTCCAGTTGCCTCCCCACCCCTGTGTGCTGAGGCTCAGTTGGTACGATCCAACTCTGTGGTGGGGGGGGGGGGGTCCAGTTCCCCCTCCCCCCCCTGATTTGATTGGCTCTGCCGCTGGGTGGTGGAGGGCTCGCACAGCCACGCGCGTAAAAAAAAAAATAATCTCCGTTCACGTTTCTCAATGTCTTCGTGCAAAAAAATTTCAATTCACGAATAAATAAAAATTTTTTAAAAGTTTTCCTGGCATCTTTCCTGAATCGTTGTTAGTTTCTATGCCGACTGCGTCCACAAAGACGAAGCTCCCCCGTGTAGCCTGCAACAGACTTTGGGGCAAGTGCTGTGAGTAGCAGCAGCAGCAGCCAAGGGCGCGCGAGGAGGCGTGGGTGGCCAGCTCCGAGGCCGGGTAAATCATCTTCACCCGCCAGTGTTGGTGGCCGTGAGCGGGAATCGAACTCGGTCGCCGGGTTCATAGCGCCGACCGCTCCCCATGATGTACACGCAGACGCACACACACACAGGCACGCACACACACAGGCACACACAGGCACGCACGCACACAGGCACGCACACACAGGCACGCACACACACATGCACGCACGCATAAATATAAACACTCCCATGAAACACTCAAATAGAAACACGCATGCAAATACACAACCACTAAGTGGCGGTGATGACACCACGGTGCTTGTGCCAGGCTAGGTGCACCTTTGAGGCAGGTCACGGACGGACGCAGGTGCCATGGGTTGACTGCTGTGCCAGGCTAGGTGCAGGACAACACGGGACAGACCCAGCAAGTGCCGTGGGTTGACTGAGGTGACTGGCTGATGCACCACCTGTGCCCCCCCCCCACTGCGTTTTATCCGCCCGGCGCTCCGCTCGTTGTTGTGAGCGTCGCTCCTCCGCCCTCCGTTGTTGTTGGAGGGCGACTGCCTCCAACTGCCCAGTAGCGTCCTTCACGAGCCTCCTCCACAGAGGCCGATCTTGACACCGCTGGTACCAGTCATCGGCAAGTCCACTCAGCTCCACGTCCTCCTGTACCACATCAGCTCCATCTCTTCTCTAGCCCGTGCCGTGCCCGTTTAGCCCCCTCTGTGCGGCCAATCAGAAGCTGCTGGGCCATGCGGTGTCTGCTGGGCCATGCGGTGGCTACATGATCCAGCCAACGCAGCCTCGCCTGGCCGGAGGAGCTCACTGCTGGGACCGTGCCCGGATCTCTCACGGATTTGTGAGCTCCTCGCACGATCCAGCCTGCAGGCTAAACCAAGGATGGATCATTGGCAGCTATGAAGGCTACCGGCACTGTGGTACACGAGGGGGTGGGTGGCCAGCAACCACGCCCGGCCGCCTTTGTCTCCCCCAGTGGGTGGCGACGTTTACTACGCACCGCTACACCGGGTACTCGTTTGAGGCCGAGTCGACCTAAGGGAGCCCCACGACAGATTCGGATAATCGTCACCGGTGTTGGCCCAGAGCGGGAATCGAACTCGCTGGGTTGGTAGCGCAGCGTAGCACTAACCGCTGCGCCACTGCTCCCATCTAAGAACAAAGACAAAGACCCCCCACCCCGTGTAGCCTCCACAGACTGCTGGGGCAAGTGCTGTCCGCGAACATACAAAGGTCCCCCGTGTAGCCTCCAAAGACTGCCGGGGCAAGTGCTGTCCACGAACGTACAAATACAAAGATCCCCCGTGTAGCCTCCACAGACTGCTGGGGCAAGTGCTGTCTGCGAACATACAAAGCCAAAGATCCCCCGTGTAGCCTCCACAGACTTGCCGGGGCAAGTGCTGTCCGCGAACATACAAAGACCCCCCGTGTAGCCTCCACAGACTGCTGGGGCAAGTGCTGTCTGCGAACATACAAAGCCAAAGATCCCCCGTGTAGCCTCCACAGACTGCCGGGGCAAGTGCTGTCCGCGAACATACAAAGACAAAGACCCCCCATGTAGCCTCCACAGACTTTCCAGGGCAAGTGCTGTCCGCGAACATACAAAGACAAAGACCCCCCGTGTACCCTCCACAGACTTGCTGGGGCAAGTGCTTTCTAGCGAGCGTAGACACGCGTGCGCTCACCCAGAGACACGGGGTCAATTCTGGTTTTCAAAAGACGAGGCTTTGCCCGTCCTGGCGATAGCACAGGAGGTGCTGAGATGCCCAAACACCAAATCGGACAACCCTCCCACCTGCACGAAGGACACGTCAACCTTGCAGTGCAAGGTGCTTCGATAAGACTACTCATTGGTGTTTTCGGTAAAGTCACGTATGTAGAAATACAATTAAAAAAATTATATTAAAATAAAAAACAATCACGACGCTTCGATCACAACGCAAGCGATCTTCATCAGGTGTCAAGAACAAATCACGGAGTCACGAGCTAATCACTCAGCTATTTCAATGCTAAATTATCATGTTTGATTTGTACTAGGTGCCTCTGTGGATGTGTAGGCTTTGACTTTAACACAGCTATTTCTATGACCAGTCACAAGCTAATCACTCAGTTATTTCAATGCTAAATTATCATGTTTGATTTGTACTAGGTGCCTCTGTGGATGTGTAGGCTTTGACTTTAACATAGCTATTTCTGTGACCAGTCAAAAGCTAATCACTCAGCTATTTCAATGCTAAATTCTCCTGTTTGATATGTAAACCCCTTTGTCAAGGTGCCTCACTTCTCTAAACCAGCTTAAAAAGACGCTACAAATCTTAACAACGTTCATTGAAGCTCTGTCGTCCCGACAGGTCTGTTCCTTTCACCTGAAGAAGGCCACTTGCGTTGTGGCCGAAACGTCGTGAGAATTTTATCGTGTTATTTTATTCTATTAATGTATTATTTTATTCTCATTCTACGTGGTGGTGACTTTACCGAAAGAACCAAATAAGAAAAAAAGATGAGAGACGAGAATTCAACAAACCTGAACAAAACAATTACGTGAAGCACATCCGGTCAGGCCAACAACACAGTTAGACACTTCCTGGCGGACCACGAATTTCAGAAGAGCCTTAAATTTCGTGTTCAACCTTTGGATTGCACGTGCCAGCGTGGATAGAATGAAAAATACGAGGTACACGGTCGGTAGGCATACACGTATACAAGTCCACCGAGAGGTAAGGAGGGAGGAAAGACGGACAAGGGAGGCAGAAGCGGACTGGGCCTCCACCAGAGCCACGGCGTCCTCCGTGCCCTCGTGTCTGCGCCGGGTGTCGAGGCGGGAGAACGGCGACCGGCACAAGGGGGGGGGGGCACGTAGCATGTGCCGTAAAGGGGGGGCCTTGCATTTTTTGTTAAAACGAAACGTTAAAACGCAAATTTTCAACTTGCGCAGTACAAAATGTTGGCTCGAGGGAGCTTTCGCGACGGCAGGGAATTCAAATCCCTTGGGGTCTTTCGGTAAAGCCGCGGAGGTCGGTTCAAAGGAAATGAGAAAGAAACCGCTCACAAGCGGTCAAAATCAGGAAAAGGGGGTTTCGCCTCTCAAGGTGAACCGCTGGTAAAGGTTTGAAATGGGCGTAGCCCAAACGTCGGCAGCCAATGAGAATGCGAGTGGTGGGCGGCGGCCGTGACGGTGGTGGCTTTCCCGCCAATCAAAGGGCCGCCCGGTAAAAATTAGCATGTTAATGTAAGATCGTTGAGCGGCGTGCAGCGGGCCCGGATAGTGAAGCGTTTTTTTTTGTTTTCATTCGCTACACGGCCAGATAATACGACAGATCGCTAACCTCAAACACCCCCGGTCGTTCGTAAAAGTTGAAGGCGCTATGGCAGTGTAGCACCAGAGCAAGTGCAGAATCACTCAACGTGGAATTGATAGCTTGAAAGCGTTCAGCGCGGGGCCCTTGAGAGTGCGGGGCCCCAAGTGGCTACAAACGTCGCTACTTTTGCTACTAGACCAGACGTGGGCCAAGTACGGCCCCCGGGGCTTTATACGGCCCGTTGGGCTTTTTAATCACAGCCCGCCGAAACTTGTCCAAATATAATTATTATTATTGGTTTAACACGTAGGAGGCTTTCGCGACCAATATTATTCATAATAAAGGTTTTTGGGTTAGATCGCGTTTACTTATTAATGTGTCGTAACCCTCCACCACCCGACACGGCCAATCAGCAAAAAAAGGTGTCACGTTGACAAAAGACAAATAATTCACTACTTTAGCCCACCGGTGTGTTGAAGAGTACTCAAACTGTAAATGTTGTGGATTCACTCTTCAACACACCGGTGGGCTAAAGTAGTGAACTATTTTGTCTTTTGTCAACGCGACACTTTTTTGCTGATTGGCCGTGTCGGGTGGTGGAGGGTTACGACACATTTATAAATAAACGCGATCTAACCCAAAAACCTTTATTATGAATAATTATTATTAAATTAAATTTTACCTTTCTCCTGTGATGCCCCCATTTCCCCATTAGATGGCGCACTTTGAGCGGGAGTTACGACACGCTTTTCTGCACCGTCCACGTTCGTGCAATTCGTTAAATTGCCTTGCGTACAAATGCTTTGGTGCCTGTTGAAGGCCAAAGCCTCTCACGTAATGATTTTTAACACGCCATTTATATCTAGTTCACACAGAACACTCCGTCCATCCGTTACTGGGCGCGGCCCCTCTGTCGAATTTTAGAACCCATTGTGGCCCCCGAGTCAAAAGATTTGCCCACCCCTGTACGAGGATAATCCGGCACTGCTAGATCAATGCTAGACAAACAAACGCTTCGACAGCGATGTAACGCACAGGCCTACACCAGAGCTGCAGCCTCCTTCGTGGCTCTGTCTCACCGGCGCTTTGGAGCTAAAGGCCGCCAACAAAAGGGGGCAGTACAAGGGCAATGCAATCGGCAAAAAGCGTCAATGGCTCGGGCTACGCGGTTTCAATCTGCGGGACCCTTTTCGCCGGCAATTCTACGAACGGCGCACGCTTCAAACTGTCCACTTCAGGCACCTGCGAACGCACGAACGCACACGCGCATTAGAAACACACCAACAACAACGTGGCAAAAACAACGCTCATAGCTCCATCGTCACGTGTGTGTACGCGCGTGTGCGTATGTACGCGCGTGTGCGTGTCTACGTGCGTGTGTACACGTGTACGTTGGTGTGTCAGCCAGTCGTCTCAGTCAGTCGACCGGTGGCACCTGCTGGGTCTGCCCCGTGACCTCCTGCCCGCGGGCGTTCGACACTTCACGTGGCCTCAGGGTGCACATGGCCTGGCACGGGCGTCGTGGTGACGTCACCGCCACTTAGTGGCGAATGGCGGTTGTTGTTGTTGTTGTGTGTGAGTGTGTGTGAGTGTTTGTGTGTGTGAGTGAGTGTGTGTGGGGAGCGATAGTGTAGCGGTTAGCGCGCTGCGCTATGAACCTGGCGACCCGGGTTCGATTCCCGCTCACGGCCAACACCAGTGACGATTATCTGAACCGGTCCCGGGCCTCCCCTAGGTCGACTCAGCCTCAAATGAGTACCTGGTGCGGTGTGTAAACATTGCCACTAGGGAGACAAAGGCGGTCGGGCGTGGTGCTGGCCACCCACCCCCTCGTGTACCGTTCCGGCCTTCATAGGTGCTCGCTAACAGCACTTGCCCCTACAGTCTGTTAAGGCTATATGGGGGATCTTTGTCTTTGTGATTGTTTGTGTGTGTGTGAGAGTGAGTGTGTGTGAGTGTGTGTGAGTGCGTGTGTGAGTGCGTGTGAGTGTGCGTGTGAGTGTGTGCACAAGCGTCGTGGTGACGTCACCGCCAATTAGTGGCGAATGGCGGTTGTTGTTGTTGTGTACATGTGTGTGTCGTGCGTGTGTACGCGTGTGTACGCGTGTCGGTCTATACGTGCATGCGTGTAGGTGTGTGCACGTGTGTGTATGTGTGTGCATGCGTGCGTGTGTGTGCATGTACGCACGTACGTGCGTGTGTCTGCGTGCGTGTGTCTGCGTGCGTGTGTGTGTCTGCGTGTGTGTGTGTGTCTGTGTGTGTGTCTGCGTGTGTGTCTGTGTGTCTGCGTGTGTGTGTCTGCGTGTGTGTGTCTGTGTGTGTGTCTGTGTCTGCGTGTGTCTGTGTGTGTCTGTGTGTGTGTCCGCGCGCGAGCGTACCGCGTGTCGTGGTGCACCGCCAGGCAGCGCACGCAGCAGCACCGCGCCCCGCACGGCACGCACGTGTACGCCGCCGGGAACCCGCACACGGCACAGAAGCGGCGCGGGGGCCGCGGGGACGGCGGCACCCCCACCGTCAGGTAGCTGGGGCCCCCCTCACTCGCCGACAGGTTCTACAAAGACAAAGTGGGGGGGGGGGGGGGTCCCCCCGGTAGCCTCTCGACGGACCTTCGGGGGAGGCCCCGGCCGCCCGGCCGTCTCCCCCCGGTGGACGAGGCTCAACATCGCCATGGCAGCCCGGGAGCTCGTTTGAGGCTGGGTCGACCTAGGGGGAGGCCCAGGACCGGTTCGGGTAATCGTCATTGATGCTGAGCCGCGAGCGGGAATCGAACCCGGGTCGCCAGGTTTGTAGCGCAGTGTAGCGCTAACCGCAACACTGCCGCTCCCCACACACACCCACCCACTCACTGACTCACTCACCCACCCACCCACTCACCCACTCACCCACCCAATCACCCACTCACCCACCCACCCACTCACCCACTCACCCACCCAATCACCCACCCACCCACTCACTCACCCACCCACTCACCCACTCACCCACCCACCTACTTATCCACTCACCCCCCCCACTCACCCACCCACCCACCCACTCACCCACTTACCCACCTACTCACTCACCCACTCACCCACCTACTCACTCACCCACTCATCCACCCACCCACCCACCCACTCACCCACTCACCCACCCAATCACCCACTCACCCACCCACCCACCCACTCACCCACTCACCCACTCACCCACCCAATCACCCACTCACCCACTCACTCACCTCCTCCTCCAGCAGGGCCTGGAACGTTTTACGGAATCTCAACTTGAAGTGATCGCCTCTCAATTTCTTGCGTTTGCGACCTTGGGGTAAGCACCGAACACACAGCACACACATACACACGCACAGCACATACAGCACACACATGCATACACACAAACAGGACATACACAGCACATACAGCACACACATACATACACACAGCACATACACAGCACACACAGAATACACACACACAGCACACACAGAATATACACACACACACAGCACATACACACAGCACACACACAGCACATACAGAATACCACACACCACACCACACACACACCACACACACACACACCACACACACACTACACACACCACACACACTACACACACACTACACATCACACACACCACACACACCACACACACCACACACACACCACACACACAACACACTACACACACACACCACACACACACACCACACACACCACACACACCACACCACACACAAGCAGCAGCAGGAGCGCGTGTTTGCTCACCGGGCTGTTCGGGGTCCTGGAAGCTGGGCAGTCGAGCGGCAGGGCCCGCCAGCAGGTGAGAGTGAGGGTCCTCCTGGAAGTTGTCCATCTCCAGCGCGTCCAGCTGGCGCGCCAGGCGCCGCTGGCGCGCGGCGCCGTCCAGGACGCGCCGCTGGCCGCCCTCCTGCAAGCGCACTGACGGCGCCCGCACCGGCGCTCGTCAGCAGCGCGGCCAACGTCAACCCCGTCTAGCCGGGGGCGGTGGTCGTGTGGGGGCGGTGGTGATGGTGGCGGTGGTGACGGGGGGTGGCGGTGGTGGTGGCGGTGGTGACCGCGGCGGTGGTGATGGTGGTGGCGTTGGTGATGGTGGCAGTGATGGTGGTGGTGATGGCGGTGGTGGCGATGGCAGTGGTGATGGTGGTGATGGAGGCGATGGCGGTGGTGATGGCGGTGGTGGCGGTGGTGATGGCGGTGGTGATGGTGGTGATGGCGGTGGTGGCGATGGCGGTGGCGATGGCGGTGGTGATGGTGGAGGCGGTGGTGATGGTGGCGGTAATGGTGGTGATGGCGGTGGTGGTCATGGCATTGGTGGTGATGGTGGTGATGGTGGTGGTGGTGATGGTGATGATGGTGGCGGTGATGGCGGTGGTGGTCATGGTGTTGGTGGTGATGGTGGTGGTGATGGTGGCGGTGGTGGTGATGGCGGTGGTGGTCATGGCGTTGGTGGTGATGGTGGTGGTGATGATGGTGGCGGTGATGGCGGTGGTGGTCATGGCGTTGGTGGTGATGGTGGTGGTGATGGTGGCGGTGGTGGTGATGGCGGTGAGCGCAGTAGGGGGTACAGCTGGTGGTGCATCTGCCAGTCAGTAGACCCATGGCACCTGCTGGGTCTATCCCGAGACCTCCTGCCAGCAGCGTGGCCTCAAAGTGCACCTGGCCTGGCACAAGCGCTGTGGTGATGTCACCCTCACTTAGTGACGAATGGCGGCTACGCTACTACACACGCGGCTGCCTGTGATCATTCAGTGCTGTGTGGAGGGTTGGTGGAACACACACAGATGGGCGATGGAACTCCCTCCCTATCCATGGGTGGGTGTCGAGAACAAAGCCGTTCCCCTCTATACAATGTACAATAGACTCCTCTATACAATGAACAATAGACTCCTCTATAAAATATACAATAGACTATACAATGTACAATAGACTCCTCTATACAATGAACAATAGGCTCCTCTAAACATTGTACAATAGACTATACAATGTATAACATACCCCTCTACACAATGCACAATAGGCTCCTCTATACAATGTACAATAGACTATACAATGTAACACATACTCCTCTACACAATGCACAATAGGCTCCTCTATACAATATACAATAGACTATACAATGTACAACATACTCCTCTACACAATGCACAATAGGCTCCTCTATACAATGTACAATAGACTATACAATGTAACACATACTCCTCTACACAATGCACAATATGCTCCTCTATACAATATACAATAGACAATACAATGTACAACATACTCCTCTACACAATGCACAATAGGCTCCTCTATACAATGTACAATAGACTATACAATGTACAACATACTCCTCTACACAATGCACAATAGGCTCCTCTATACAATGTACAATAGACTATACAATGTACAACGTACTCCTCTACACAATGCACAATAGGCTCCTCTATACAATACAATGCACAACATACTCCTCTACACAATGCACAATAGGCTCCTCTATACAATGTACAATAGACTATACAATGCACAATAGACTCCTCTATACAATGAACAATAGACTCCTCTATACAATAGACTATACAATGTACAATAGACTCCTCTATATAATGAACAAAAGACTCCTCTATACAATGTACAATAGACTATACAATGCACAATAGACTCCTCTACACAATGAACAATAGACTCCTCTACACAATGCACAATAGACTCCTCTACACAATGAACAATAGACTCCTCTACACGATGAACAATAGACTCTACACAATGCACAATATACTCCTCTACACAATGAACAATAGACTTAAATACGCAATGAACAATAGACTCATCTACACAATGAACAATAGACTTCTATACACAATGAACAACATACTTATATACACAATGAACAATAGACTCATCTACACAATGAACAATAGACTCATCTACACAACGTCCAACGGACGTCTCTACACAACGTCCAACGGACGTCTCTACACAACGTCCAACAGACGTCTCTACACAACGTCCATCAGACGTCTCTACACAACGTCCAACGGACGTCTCCTACACAACGTCCATCAGACGTCTCTACACAACGTCCAACAGACGTCTCCTCACAACGTCCAACAGACGTCTCTACACAACGTCCAACGGACGTCTCTACACAACGTCCATCAGACGTCTCTACACAACGTCCAACGGACGTCTCCTACACAACGTCCAACGGACGTCTCTACACAACGTCCATCGGACGTCTCTACACACCGTCCAACGGACGTCTCTACACAACGTCCAACGGACGTCTCCACACAACGTCCAACGGACGTCTCCTCACAACGTCCAACGGACGTCTCCTCACAACGTCTAACGGACGTCTCTACACAACGTCCAACGGACGTCTCTACACAACGTCCAACAGACGTCTCTACACAACGTCCAACAGACGTCTCTACACAACGTCCATCGGACGTCTCCTACACAACGTCCAACAGACGTCTCCTACACAACGTCCATCAGATGTCTCCTCACAACCTCCAACAGACGTCTCTACACAACGTCCAACGGACGTCTCTACACAACGTCCAACAGACATCTCCACACAACGTCTCCACACAACGTCCAACAGACGTCTCTACACAACGTCCAACGGACGTCTCTACACAACGTCCAACAGACGTCTCCACACAACGTCCAACAGACGTCTCTACACAACGTCCAACAGACGTCTCTACACAACGTCCAACAGACGTCTCCTACACAACGTCCAACGGACGTCTCCTACACAACGTCCAACGGACGCCTCCTCACAACGTCCAACGGACGTCTCCTCACAACGTCCATCGGACGTCTCTACACAACGTCCAACGGACGTCTCTACACAACGTCCAACGGACGTCTCTACACAACGTCCAACGGACGTCTCCTACACAACGTCCAACGGACGCCTCCTCACAACGTCCAACGGACGTCTCCTCACAACGTCCAAGGGACGTCTCCTACACAACGTCCAAGGGACGTCTCTACACAACGTCCAACGGACGTCTCTACACAACGTCCAACGGACGTCTCCTCACAACGTCCAACGGACGTCTCTACACAACGTCCAACAGACGTCTCTACACAACGTCCAACGGACGTCTCTACACAACGTCCAACAGACGTCTCTACACAACGTCCATCAGACGTCTCTACACAACGTCCAACGGACGTCTCCTACACAACGTCCATCAGACGTCTCTACACAACGTCCAACAGACGTCTCCTCACAACGTCCAACAAACGTCTCCTACACAACGTCCAACAGACGTCTCTACACAACGTCCAACAGACGTCTCTACACAACGTCCATCAGACGTCTCTACACAACGTCCTACGGACGTCTCCTACACAACGTCCAACGGACGTCTCTACACAACGTCCATCGGACGTCTCTACACACCGTCCAACGGACGTCTCTACACAACGTCCAACGGACGTCTCCACACAACGTCCAACGGACGTCTCCTCACAACGTCCAACGGACGTCTCCTCACAACGTCTAACGGACGTCTCTACACAACGTCCAACGGACGTCTCTACACAACGTCCAACAGACGTCTCTACACAACGTCCAACAGACGTCTCTACACAACGTCCATCGGACGTCTCCTACACAACGTCCAACAGACGTCTCCTACACAACGTCCATCAGATGTCTCCTCACAACCTCCAACAGACGTCTCTACACAACGTCCAACGGACGTCTCTACACAACGTCCAACAGACGTCTCCACACAACGTCTCCACACAACGTCCAACAGACGTCTCTACACAACGTCCAACGGACGTCTCTACACAACGTCCAACAGACGTCTCCACACAACGTCCAACAGACGTCTCTACACAACGTCCAACAGACGTCTCTACACAACGTCCAACAGACGTCTCCTACACAACGTCCAACGGACGTCTCCTACACAACGTCCAACGGACGCCTCCTCACAACGTCCAACGGACGTCTCTACACAACGTCCATCGGACGTCTCTACACAACGTCCAACGGACGTCTCTACACAACGTCCAACGGACGTCTCCTACACAACGTCCAACGGACGCCTCCTCACAACGTCCAACGGACGTCTCCTCACAACGTCCAAGGGACGTCTCCTACACAACGTCCAAGGGACGTCTCTACACAACGTCCAACGGACGTCTCCTCACAACGTCCAACGGACGTCTTTACACAACGTCCAACGGACGTCTCTACACAACGTCCAACAGACGTCTCTACACAACGTCCATCAGATGTCTCCTCACAACATCCAACGGACGTCTCTACACAACGTCCAACGGACGTCTCTACACAACGTCCAACGGACGTCTCTACACAACGTCCAACGGACGTCTCTACACAACGTCCAACGGACGTCTCTACACAACGTCCAACGGACGTCTCTACACAACGTCCAACGGACGTCTCTACACAACGTCCAACGGACGTCTCTAATACAACGTCCAACGGACGTCTCCTACACAACGTCCAACAGACGTCTCTACACAACGTCCAACGGACGTCTCTACACAACGTACAACGGACGTCTCTACACAACGTCCAACAGACGTCTCTACACAACGTCCAACGGACGTCTCCTACACAACGTCCAACGGACGTCTCTACACAACGTCCAACGGACGTCTCCTCACAACGTCCAACGGACGTCTCTACACAACGTCCAACAGACGTCTCTACACAACGTCCAACAGACGTCTCTACACAACGTCCAACAGACGTCTCCTACACAACGTCCAACAGACGTCTCTACACAACGTCCAACAGACGTCTCTACACAACGTCCAACAGACGTCTCTACACAACGTCCAACAGACGTCTCCTACACAACGTCCAACGGACGTCTCTACACAACGTCCAACGGACGTCTCTACACAACGTCCAACAGACGTCTCCTACACAACGTCCAACGGACGTCTCTACACAACGTCCAACGGACGTCTCTACACAACGTCCAACGGACGTCTCTACACAACGTCCAACGGACGTCTCTACACAACGTCAAACGGACGTCTCTACACAACGTCCAACGGACGTCTCCTCACAACGTCCAACGGACGTCGCTACACAACGTCCAACAGACGTCTCTACACAACGTCCAACGGACGTCTCCACACAACGTCCAACGGACGTCGCTACACAACGTCCAACGGACGTCTCCACACAACGTCTAACGGACGTCTCTACACAACGTCCAACAGACGTCTCCTACACAACGTCCAACGGACGTCTCCTACACAACGTCCAACGGACGCCTCCTCACAACGTCCAACGGACGTCTCCTCACAACGTCCATCGGACGTCTCTACACAACGTCCAACGGACGTCTCTACACAACGTCCAACGGACGGCTCCTACACAACGTCCATCGGACGTCTCTACACAACGTCCAACGGACGTCTCCTACACAACGTCCAACGGACGCCTCCTCACAACGTCCAACGGACGTCTCCTCACAACGTCCAAGGGACGTCTCCTACACAACGTCCAAGGGACGTCTCTACACAACGTCCAACGGACGTCTCCTCACAACGTCCATCGGACGTCTCTACACAACGTCCAACGGACGTCTCTACACAACGTCCAACGGACGGCTCCTACACAACGTCCAACGGACGTCTCTACACAACGTCCAACGGACGTCTCCTACACAACGTCCAACGGACGCCTCCTCACAACGTCCAACGGACGTCTCCTCACAACGTCCAAGGGACGTCTCCTACACAACGTCCAAGGGACGTCTCTACACAACGTCCAACGGACGTCTCCTCACAACGTCCAACGGACGTCTCTACACAACGTCCAACGGACGTCTCTACACAACGTCCAACAGACGTCTCTACACAACGTCCATCAGATGTCTCCTCACAACGTCCAACAGACGTCTCTACACAATGTCCAACGGACGTCTCTACACAACGTCCAACGGACGTCTCTACACAACGTCCAACGGACGTCTCTACACAACGTCCAACGGACGTCTCTACACAACGTCCAACGGACGTCTCTACACAACGTCCAACGGACGTCTCTACACAACGTCCAACGGACGTCTCTAATACAACGTCCAACGGACGTCTCCTACACAACGTCCAACAGACGTCTCTACACAACGTCCATCAGATGTCTCCTCACAACGTCCAACAGACGTCTCTACACAACGTCCAACGGACGTCTCTACACAACGTCCAACGGACGTCTCTAATACAACGTCCAACGGACGTCTCCTACACAACGTCCAACAGACGTCTCTACACAACGTCCATCAGATGTCTCCTCACAACGTCCAACAGACGTCTCTACACAACGTCCAACGGACGTCTCTACACAACGTCCAACGGACGTCTCTACACAACGTCCAACGGACGTCTCCTACACAACGTCCAACGGACGCCTCCTCACAACGTCCAACGGACGTCTCCTCACAACGTCCAAGGGACGTCTCCTACACAACGTCCAAGGGACGTCTCTACACAACGTCCAACGGACGTCTCCTCACAACGTCCAACGGACGTCTCTACACAACGTCCAACGGACGTCTCTACACAACGTCCAACAGACGTCTCTACACAACGTCCATCAGATGTCTCCTCACAACGTCCAACGGACGTCTCTACACAACGTCCAACGGACGTCTCTACACAACGTCCAACGGACGTCTCTACACAACGTCCAACGGACGTCTCTACACAACGTCCAACGGACGTCTCTACACAACGTCCAACGGACGTCTCTACACAACGTCCAACGGACGTCTCTACACAACGTCCAACGGACGTCTCTAATACAACGTCCAACGGACGTCTCCTACACAACGTCCAACAGACGTCTCTACACAACGTCCAACGGACGTCTCTACACAACGTACAACGGACGTCTCTACACAACGTCCAACAGACGTCTCTACACAACGTCCAACGGACGTCTCCTACACAACGTCCAACGGACGTCTCTACACAACGTCCAACGGACGTCTCCTCACAACGTCCAACGGACGTCTCTACACAACGTCCAACAGACGTCTCTACACAACGTCCAACAGACGTCTCTACACAACGTCCAACAGACGTCTCCTACACAACGTCCAACAGACGTCTCTACACAACGTCCAACAGACGTCTCTACACAACGTCCAACAGACGTCTCTACACAACGTCCAACAGACGTCTCCTACACAACGTCCAACGGACGTCTCTACACAACGTCCAACAGACGTCTCCTACACAACGTCCAACGGACGTCTCTACACAACGTCCAACGGACGTCTCTACACAACGTCCAACGGACGTCTCTACACAACGTCCAACGGACGTCTCTACACAACGTCCAACGGACGTCTCCTACACAACGTCCAACGGACGTCTCTACACAACGTCCAACGGACGTCTCCTCACAACGTCCAACGGATGTCGCTACACAACGTCCAACAGACGTCTCTACACAACGTCCAACGGACGTCTCCACACAACGTCTAACGGACGTCTCTACACAACGTCCAACAGACGTCTCCTACACAACGTCCATCAGATGTCTCCTCACAACCTCCAACAGACGTCTCTACACAACGTCCAACGGACGTCTCTACACAACGTCCAACAGACGTCTCCACACAACGTCTCCACACAACGTCCAACAGACGTCTCTACACAACGTCCAACGGACGTCTCTACACAACGTCCAACAGACGTCTCCGCACAACGTCCAACAGACGTCTCTACACAACGTCCAACAGACGTCTCTACACAACGTCCAACAGACGTCTCCTACACAACGTCCAACGGACGTCTCCTACACAACGTCCAACGGACGCCTCCTCACAACGTCCAACGGACGTCTCTACACAACGTCCATCGGACGTCTCTACACAACGTCCAACGGACGTCTCTACACAACGTCCAACGGACGTCTCCTACACAACGTCCAACGGACGCCTCCTCACAACGTCCAACGGACGTCTCCTCACAACGTCCAAGGGACGTCTCCTACACAACGTCCAAGGGACGTCTCTACACAACGTCCAACGGACGTCTCCTCACAACGTCCAACGGACGTCTTTACACAACGTCCAACGGACGTCTCTACACAACGTCCAACAGACGTCTCTACACAACGTCCATCAGATGTCTCCTCACAACATCCAACGGACGTCTCTACACAACGTCCAACGGACGTCTCTACACAACGTCCAACGGACGTCTCTACACAACGTCCAACGGACGTCTCTACACAACGTCCAACGGACGTCTCTACACAACGTCCAACGGACGTCTCTACACAACGTCCAACGGACGTCTCTACACAACGTCCAACGGACGTCTCTAATACAACGTCCAACGGACGTCTCCTACACAACGTCCAACAGACGTCTCTACACAACGTCCAACGGACGTCTCTACACAACGTACAACGGACGTCTCTACACAACGTCCAACAGACGTCTCTACACAACGTCCAACGGACGTCTCCTACACAACGTCCAACGGACGTCTCTACACAACGTCCAACGGACGTCTCCTCACAACGTCCAACGGACGTCTCTACACAACGTCCAACAGACGTCTCTACACAACGTCCAACAGACGTCTCTACACAACGTCCAACAGACGTCTCCTACACAACGTCCAACAGACGTCTCTACACAACGTCCAACAGACGTCTCTACACAACGTCCAACAGACGTCTCTACCCAACGTCCAACAGACGTCTCCTACACAACGTCCAACGGACGTCTCTACACAACGTCCAACGGACGTCTCTACACAACGTCCAACAGACGTCTCCTACACAACGTCCAACGGACGTCTCTCCACAACGTCCAACGGACGTCTCTACACAACGTCCAACGGACGTCTCTACACAACGTCCAACGGACGTCTCTACACAACGTCAAACGGACGTCTCTACACAACGTCCAACGGACGTCTCCTCACAACGTCCAACGGACGTCGCTACACAACGTCCAACAGACGTCTCTACACAACGTCCAACGGACGTCTCCACACAACGTCCAACGGACGTCGCTACACAACGTCCAACGGACGTCTCCACACAACGTCTAACGGACGTCTCTACACAACGTCCAACAGACGTCTCCTACACAACGTCCAACGGACGTCTCCTACACAACGTCCAACGGACGCCTCCTCACAACGTCCAACGGACGTCTCCTCACAACGTCCATCGGACGTCTCTACACAACGTCCAACGGACGTCTCTACACAACGTCCAACGGACGGCTCCTACACAACGTCCATCGGACGTCTCTACACAACGTCCAACGGACGTCTCCTACACAACGTCCAACGGACGCCTCCTCACAACGTCCAACGGACGTCTCCTCACAACGTCCAAGGGACGTCTCCTACACAACGTCCAAGGGACGTCTCTACACAACGTCCAACGGACGTCTCCTCACAACGTCCATCGGACGTCTCTACACAACGTCCAACGGACGTCTCTACACAACGTCCAACGGACGGCTCCTACACAACGTCCAACGGACGTCTCTACACAACGTCCAACGGACGTCTCCTACACAACGTCCAACGGACGCCTCCTCACAACGTCCAACGGACGTCTCCTCACAACGTCCAAGGGACGTCTCCTACACAACGTCCAAGGGACGTCTCTACACAACGTCCAACGGACGTCTCCTCACAACGTCCAACGGACGTCTCTACACAACGTCCAACGGACGTCTCTACACAACGTCCAACAGACGTCTCTACACAACGTCCATCAGATGTCTCCTCACAACGTCCAACACACGTCTCTACACAATGTCCAACGGACGTCTCTACACAACGTCCAACGGACGTCTCTACACAACGTCCAACGGACGTCTCTACACAACGTCCAACGGACGTCTCTACACAACGTCCAACGGACGTCTCTACACAACGTCCAACGGACGTCTCTACACAACGTCCAACGGACGTCTCTAATACAACGTCCAACGGACGTCTCCTACACAACGTCCAACAGACGTCTCTACACAACGTCCATCAGATGTCTCCTCACAACGTCCAACAGACGTCTCTACACAACGTCCAACGGACGTCTCTACACAACGTCCAACGGACGTCTCTAAAACAACGTCCAACGGACGTCTCCTACACAACGTCCAACAGACGTCTCTACACAACGTCCATCAGATGTCTCCTCACAACGTCCAACAGACGTCTCTACACAACGTCCAACGGACGTCTCTACACAACGTCCAACGGACGTCTCTACACAACGTCCAACGGACGTCTCCTACACAACGTCCAACGGACGCCTCCTCACAACGTCCAACGGACGTCTCCTCACAACGTCCAAGGGACGTCTCCTACACAACGTCCAAGGGACGTCTCTACACAACGTCCAACGGACGTCTCCTCACAACGTCCAACGGACGTCTCTACACAACGTCCAACGGACGTCTCTACACAACGTCCAACAGACGTCTCTACACAACGTCCATCAGATGTCTCCTCACAACGTCCAACGGACGTCTCTACACAACGTCCAACGGACGTCTCTACACAACGTCCAACGGACGTCTCTACACAACGTCCAACGGACGTCTCTACACAACGTCCAACGGACGTCTCTACACAACGTCCAACGGACGTCTCTACACAACGTCCAACGGACGTCTCTAATACAACGTCCAACGGACGTCTCCTACACAACGTCCAACAGACGTCTCTACACAACGTCCAACGGACGTCTCTACACAACGTACAACGGACGTCTCTACACAACGTCCAACAGACGTCTCTACACAACGTCCAACGGACGTCTCCTACACAACGTCCAACGGACGTCTCTACACAACGTCCAACGGACGTCTCCTCACAACGTCCAACGGACGTCTCTACACAACGTCCAACAGACGTCTCTACACAACGTCCAACAGACGTCTCTACACAACGTCCAACAGACGTCTCCTACACAACGTCCAACAGACGTCTCTACACAACGTCCAACAGACGTCTCTACACAACGTCCAACAGACGTCTCTACACAACGTCCAACAGACGTCTCCTACACAACGTCCAACGGACGTCTCTACACAACGTCCAACAGACGTCTCCTACACAACGTCCAACGGACGTCTCTACACAACGTCCAACGGACGTCTCTACACAACGTCCAACGGACGTCTCTACACAACGTCCAACGGACGTCTCTACACAACGTCCAACGGACGTCTCCTACACAACGTCCAACGGACGTCTCTACACAACGTCCAACGGACGTCTCCTCACAACGTCCAACGGATGTCGCTACACAACGTCCAACAGACGTCTCTACACAACGTCCAACGGACGTCTCCACACAACGTCTAACGGACGTCTCTACACAACGTCCAACAGACGTCTCCTACACAACGTCCATCAGATGTCTCCTCACAACCTCCAACAGACGTCTCTACACAACGTCCAACGGACGTCTCTACACAACGTCCAACAGACGTCTCCACACAACGTCTCCACACAACGTCCAACAGACGTCTCTACACAACGTCCAACGGACGTCTCTACACAACGTCCAACAGACGTCTCCACACAACGTCCAACAGACGTCTCTACACAACGTCCAACAGACGTCTCTACACAACGTCCAACAGACGTCTCCTACACAACGTCCAACGGACGTCTCCTACACAACGTCCAACGGACGCCTCCTCACAACGTCCAACGGACGTCTCTACACAACGTCCATCGGACGTCTCTACACAACGTCCAACGGACGTCTCTACACAACGTCCAACGGACGTCTCCTACACAACGTCCAACGGACGCCTCCTCACAACGTCCAACGGACGTCTCCTCACAACGTCCAAGGGACGTCTCCTACACAACGTCCAAGGGACGTCTCTACACAACGTCCAACGGACGTCTCCTCACAACGTCCAACGGACGTCTTTACACAACGTCCAACGGACGTCTCTACACAACGTCCAACAGACGTCTCTACACAACGTCCATCAGATGTCTCCTCACAACATCCAACGGACGTCTCTACACAACGTCCAACGGACGTCTCTACACAACGTCCAACGGACGTCTCTACACAACGTCCAACGGACGTCTCTACACAACGTCCAACGGACGTCTCTACACAACGTCCAACGGACGTCTCTACACAACGTCCAACGGACGTCTCTACACAACGTCCAACGGACGTCTCTACACAACGTCCAACGGACGTCTCTAATACAACGTCCAACGGACGTCTCCTACACAACGTCCAACAGACGTCTCTACACAACGTCCAACGGACGTCTCTACACAACGTACAACGGACGTCTCTACACAACGTCCAACAGACGTCTCTACACAACGTCCAACGGACGTCTCCTACACAACGTCCAACGGACGTCTCTACACAACGTCCAACGGACGTCTCCTCACAACGTCCAACGGACGTCTCTACACAACGTCCAACAGACGTCTCTACACAACGTCCAACAGACGTCTCTACACAACGTCCAACAGACGGCTCCTACACAACGTCCAACAGACGTCTCTACACAACGTCCAACAGACGTCTCAACACAACGTCCAACAGACGTCTCTACACAACGTCCAACAGACGTCTCCTACACAACGTCCAACGGACGTCACTACACACCGTCCAACGGACGTCTCTACACAACGTCCAACAGACGTCTCCTACACAACGTCCAACGGACGTCTCTACACAACGTCCAACGGACGTCTCTACACAACGTCCAACGGACGTCTCTACACAACGTCCAACGGACGTCTCTACACAACGTCAAACGGACGTCTCTACACAACGTCCAACGGACGTCTCCTCACAACGTCCAACGGACGTCGCTACACAACGTCCAACAGACGTCTCTACACAACGTCCAACGGACGTCTCCACACAACGTCCAACGGACGTCGCTACACAACGTCCAACGGACGTCTCCACACAACGTCTAACGGACGTCTCTACACAACGTCCAACAGACGTCTCCTACACAACGTCCAACGGACGTCTCCTACACAACGTCCAACGGACGCCTCCTCACAACGTCCAACGGACGTCTCCTCACAACGTCCATCGGACAGTCTCTACACAACGTCCAACGGACGTCTCTACACAACGTCCAACGGACGGCTCCTACACAACGTCCATCGGACGTCTCTACACAACGTCCAACGGACGTCTCCTACACAACGTCCAACGGACGCCTCCTCACAACGTCCAACGGACGTCTCCTCACAACGTCCAAGGGACGTCTCCTACACAACGTCCAAGGGACGTCTCCTACACAACGTCCAACGGACGTCTCCTCACAACGTCCATCGGACGTCTCTACACAACGTCCAACGGACGTCTCTACACAACGTCCAACGGACGGCTCCTACACAACGTCCAACGGACGTCTCTACACAACGTCCAACGGACGTCTCCTACACAACGTCCAACGGACGCCTCCTCACAACGTCCAACGGACGTCTCCTCACAACGTCCAAGGGACGTCTCCTACACAACGTCCAAGGGACGTCTCTACACAACGTCCAACGGACGTCTCCTCACAACGTCCAACGGACGTCTCTACACAACGTCCAACGGACGTCTCTACACAACGTCCAACAGACGTCTCTACACAACGTCCATCAGATGTCTCCTCACAACGTCCAACAGACGTCTCTACACAATGTCCAACGGACGTCTCTACACAACGTCCAACGGACGTCTCTACACAACGTCCAACGGACGTCTCTACACAACGTCCAACGGACGTCTCTACACAACGTCCAACGGACGTCTCTACACAACGTCCAACGGACGTCTCTACACAACGTCCAACGGACGTCTCTAATACAACGTCCAACGGACGTCTCCTACACAACGTCCAACAGACGTCTCTACACAACGTCCATCAGATGTCTCCTCACAACGTCCAACAGACGTCTCTACACAACGTCCAATGGACGTCTCTACACAACGTCCAACGGACGTCTCTAATACAACGTCCAACGGACGTCTCCTACACAACGTCCAACAGACGTCTCTACACAACGTCCATCAGATGTCTCCTCACAACGTCCAACAGACGTCTCTACACAACGTCCAACGGACGTCTCTACACAACGTCCAACGGACGTCTCTACACAACGTCCAACGGACGTCTCCTACACAACGTCCAACGGACGCCTCCTCACAACGTCCAACGGACGTCTCCTCACAACGTCCAAGGGACGTCTCCTACACAACGTCCAAGGGACGTCTCTACACAACGTCCAACGGACGTCTCCTCACAACGTCCAACGGACGTCTCTACACAACGTCCAACGGACGTCTCTACACAACGTCCAACAGACGTCTCTACACAACGTCCATCAGATGTCTCCTCACAACGTCCAACGGACGTCTCTACACAACGTCCAACGGACGTCTCTACACAACGTCCAACGGACGTCTCTACACAACGTCCAACGGACGTCTCTACACAACGTCCAACGGACGTCTCTACACAACGTCCAACGGACGTCTCTACACAACGTCCAACGGACGTCTCTACACAACGTCCACCGGACGTCTCTAATACAACGTCCAACGGACGTCTCCTACACAACGTCCAACAGACGTCTCTACACAACGTCCAACGGACGTCTCTACACAACGTACAACGGACGTCTCTACACAACGTCCAACAGACGTCTCTACACAACGTCCAACGGACGTCTCCTACACAACGTCCAACGGACGTCTCTACACAACGTCCAACGGACGTCTCCTCACAACGTCCAACGGACGTCTCTACACAACGTCCAACAGACGTCTCTACACAACGTCCAACAGACGTCTCTACACAACGTCCAACAGACGTCTCCTACACAACGTCCAACAGACGTCTCTACACAACGTCCAACAGACGTCTCTACACAACGTCCAACAGACGTCTCTACACAACGTCCAACAGACGTCTCCTACACAACGTCCAACGGACGTCTCTACACAACGTCCAACGGACGTCTCTACACAACGTCCAACAGACGTCTCCTACACAACGTCCAACGGACGTCTCTACACAACGTCCAACGGACGTCTCTACACAACGTCCACCGGACGTCTCTACACAACGTCCAACGGACGTCTCTACACAACGTCCAACGGACGTCTCCTACACAACGTCCAACGGACGTCTCTACACAACGTCCAACGGACGTCTCCTCACAACGTCCAACGGATGTCGCTACACAACGTCCAACAGACGTCTCTACACAACGTCCAACGGACGTCTCCACACAACGTCTAACGGACGTCTCTACACAACGTCCAACAGACGTCTCCTACACAACGTCCAACGGACGTCTCCTACACAACGTCCAACGGACGCCTCCTCACAACGTCCAACGGACGTCTCCTCACAACGTCCATCGGACGTCTCTACACAACGTCCAACGGACGTCTCTACACAACGTCCAACGGACGGCTCCTACACAACGTCCATCGGACGTCTCTACACAACGTCCAACGGACGTCTCTACACAACGTCCAACGGACGTCTCCTACACAACGTCCAACGGACGCCTCCTCACAACGTCCAACGGACGTCTCCTCACAACGTCCAAGGGACGTCTCCTACACAACGTCCAAGGGACGTCTCTACACAACGTCCAACGGACGTCTCCTCACAACGTCCAACGGACGTCTCTACACAACGTCCAACGGACGTCTCTACACAACGTCCAACAGACGTCTCTACACAACGTCCATCAGATGTCTCCTCACAACGTCCAACAGACGTCTCTACACAACGTCCAACGGACGTCTCTACACAATGTCCAACGGACGTCTCTACACAACGTCCAACGGACGTCTCTACACAACGTCCAACGGACGTCTCTACACAACGTCCAACGGACGTCTCTACACAACGTCCAACGGACGTCTCTAATACAACGTCCAACGGACGTCTCCCTACACAACGTCCAACAGACGTCTCTACACAACGTCCAACGGACGTCTCTACACAACGTCCAACGGACGTCTCTACACAACGTCCAACAGACGTCTCTACACAACGTCCAACGGACGTCTCCTACACAACGTCCAACGGACGTCTCTACACAACGTCCAACGGACGTCTCCTCACAACGTCCAACGGACGTCTCTACACAACGTCCAACAGACGTCTCTACACAACGTCCAACAGACGTCTCTACACAACGTCCAACAGACGTCTCCTACACAACGTCCAACAGACGTCTCTACACAACGTCCAACAGACGTCTCTACACAACGTCCAACAGACGTCTCTACACAACGTCCAACAGACGTCTCCTACACAACGTCCAACGGACGTCTCTACACAACGTCCAACGGACGTCTCTACACAACGTCCAACAGACGTCTCCTACACAACGTCCAACAGACGTCTCTACACAACGTCCAACGGACGTCTCTACACAACGTCCAACAGACGTCTCTACACAACGTCCAACGGACGTCTCTACCCAACGTCCAACGGACGTCTCCTACACAACGTCCAACGGACGTCTCCTCACAACGTCCAACGGACGTCGCTACACAACGTCCAACAGACGTCTCTACACAACGTCCAACGGACGTCTCCACACAACGTCCAACGGACGTCGCTACACAACGTCCAATGGACGTCTCCACACAACGTCTAACGGACGTCTCTACACAACGTCCAACGGACGTCTCCTCACAACGTCCATCGGACGTCTCTACACAACGTCCAACGGACGTCTCTACACAACGTCCAACGGACGGCTCCTACACAACGTCCAACGGACGTCTCTACACAACGTCCAACGGACGTCTCCTACACAACGTCCAACGGACGCCTCCTCACAACGTCCAACGGACGTCTCCTCACAACGTCCAAGGGACGTCTCCTACACAACGTCCAAGGGACGTCTCTACACAACGTCCAACGGACGTCTCCTCACAACGTCCAACGGACGTCTCTACACAACGTCCAACGGACGTCTCTACACAACGTCCAACAGACGTCTCTACACAACGTCCATCAGATGTCTCCTCACAACGTCCAACAGACGTCTCTACACAATGTCCAACGGACGTCTCTACACAACGTCCAACGGACGTCTCTACACAACGTCCAACGGACGTCTCTACACAACGTCCAACGGACGTCTCTACACAACGTCCAACGGACGTCTCTACACAACGTCCAACGGACGTCTCTACACAACGTCCAACGGACGTCTCTAATACAACGTCCAACGGACGTCTCCTACACAACGTCCAACAGACGTCTCTACACAACGTCCATCAGATGTCTCCTCACAACGTCCAACAGACGTCTCTACACAACGTCCAACGGACGTCTCTACACAACGTCCAACGGACGTCTCTAATACAACGTCCAACGGACGTCTCCTACACAACGTCCAACAGACGTCTCTACACAACGTCCATCAGATGTCTCCTCACAACGTCCAACAGACGTCTCTACACAACGTCCAACGGACGTCTCTACACAACGTCCAACGGACGTCTCTACACAACGTCCAACGGATGTCTCCTACACAACGTCCAACGGACGCCTCCTCACAACGTCCAACGGACGTCTCCTCACAACGTCCAAGGGACGTCTCCTACACAACGTCCAAGGGACGTCTCTACACAACGTCCAACGGACGTCTCCTCACAACGTCCAACGGACGTCTCTACACAACCTCCAACGGACGTCTCTACACAACGTCCAACGGACGTCTCTACCCAACGTCCAACGGACGTCTCCTACACAACGTCCAACGGACGTCTCCTCACAACGTCCAACGGACGTCGCTACACAACGTCCAACAGACGTCTCTACACAACGTCCAACGGACGTCTCCACACAACGTCCAACGGACGTCGCTACACAACGTCCAACGGACGTCTCCACACAACGTCTAACGGACGTCTCTACACAACGTCCAACGGACGTCTCCTCACAACGTCCAACGGACGACTCCTACACAACGTCCAACAGACGTCTCCTACACAACGTCCAACGGACGTCTCCTCACAACGTCCAACAGACGTCTCCTCACAACGTCCAACGGACGTCTCCTACACAACGTCCAATGGACGTCTCTACACAACGTCCAACAGACGTCTCCTCACAACGTCCAACGGACGTCTCCTCACAACGTCCAACAGACGTCTCCTCACAACGTCCAACGGACGTCTCCTACCAGACTCGCGCCTCTTGTCCACCATCTTGCAGTGTTTACATCGGGTCGCGTTTTTTTTAGCAGCATCTTCCTGTGGCGGAAGATTTCTTCCGGAGGAGGAAGTTGTCCACTCGCCTTGGTCTATGAGCGGGCGGGGAGGTCTCTCTATCTTCCGGAAGATGTCTTCCGGAAGAGGAAGGTGTCAACAAGATGTCAACACCACCAACTGCGGTGTTTAAGCGGTGGCGTCTTCCGGAAGATGCATTCGCATTCAATGGCGCCTGCCCTATCTTCCGGAAGATTCTACCGTCCGTTTCTGTGAACCTCTTCCAAGATTGAGCATCATCCGGAAGGGGAAGACGTCACACTGGCCTCAGCCTATAAGCGACGGTAAGAGGAGTCTTCCGCTACTGGAAGATTAATTTGTTGTTTTGGTGGCATCTTCCAGAAGAAGAAGTTACTGCCGTGTTGAATGTCGCCTCGTTTGTCTCTCTCTGCTTCTTCCGGAAGACGTCTACCGGTCCGTCTAACGAACAATTAAATTAAATTCTTGGTTCTTTCGGTAAAGTCACGTAAAAATAATAAAAAAACATTTAAATTTTAAAATAATAAACTGAAAATTATTATTATTTTTCTACGTGACTTTTACCGAAAGAACCAAGAATTTGAATTCCAGCAGTCACGAAAGTTTTAAGTCAAAAATGTTAACTAAAAATTAGTTTAGTTTTAAATAGTTGCTTAGTGTACTAAGGGCAGTTTATTCCAGTGAGCTAAGGGTGTTATCTCGCTATATAAACATAGCTTCTGTGCTCGTCCTAGGACGGAGGCTGTAATATTTACGAAATAATTTAGCAGAGTGTAATTGTATCTTGTCAAAATTTAATGGCAGTGAATCTTGCACAAAAGTAATCATTCTACTCACCTGGTATCGACAAAGGCATTTCCCTGTCCCCAGACGACCTGCTTGTCAGTTTTGATGTGGTGTCCTTGTTCACCAAAGTCCCGGTACCTGACACCATCGCTATCATTGAAGACCTGGTTCATCAAAGACTGCATACTGATGTACCCCCCCTGGTGAGACATTGCTTAACCAACACATACTTCACCTGGAATGGAACTTTCTACAAACAAACTGAGGGCACCCCAATGGGCTCCCCCCTATCTCCGGTTGTAGCCAACGTATTCATGGCAAAATTTGAAACTGACGCCATCCAGACTGCCACTCTACGCCCGACCTTATGGAAGAGGTACGTGGATGACACCTTTGTCATCTGACCACATGGCCAGCCTGCTCTAGACCAATTCCGCGACCACATCAATTCCATACACCCAGCCATCAGATTTACCATGGAGGTCGAAAAAGATGGCAAACTACCCTTTTTGGATGTCTTAATTAAAAGGAGACCTGATGGCTCAATGAGTCACTCTGTCTACAGGAAAGCTACCCATACAGATGCTTACTTGAAACCGGATTCCCACCACCATCCATCCCAGAAGAACTCCCTCATCAAGACTCTATACTTACATTTTGATTTGAAGCTTTCGTGACTGCAGTAATTCATATTCTTAGCTCTTTCGGTAAAGTCACGTTGAAGGGAAACAATAAAATATATATAAAACAATAAAAATTCTCACGACGTTTCGACCATAACACAAACGGTCGTCATCAGGTGTGTCGGTTTGCATTAATTGTTTTATTTTTAAACGGCGCATTTATTTATTATAAAAAATAACGTCAGCGCCACACGCAGCGATTTGGCAGTTTATTTAGAAAGACTAGTCCATCTATGTTCTGAAAAGAGGAGGGGGGAGACGGAAAATTAATGTATGCTGTCTGAAAGACCTGAAACACGGTAGGACCAACACCTCGGCCGTGGCAGATCACTGTTATAATTCAGTAGGCTGACATGACATTGACTTTTCCAAGACAGAGGTTCTTTGTAAGCCATCTGGCTACCATGAGAGATTCGTTCATGAGGCTATCCACATATACAAGCACAGAGACAATTTCAACCGAGAAGATGGATTCTGGCTTAGCAATCGTTGGAAAGATTTGATAAACTTTTTCAGGTCTTAATTGATTGTTCACGCTTACAGTGGCTTTCAGACAGCTCTGATAATATGCACTGTCCTTGAAATTGATTGGTCCACACCCGAGACGGCTTTCTTTAGAGCCCTTTAGTCTCCACTGGTGTTGGACCAGAATACGCCAAAAGGCGTACAAATCAAAAACAGCACACTATCAGAGTATTGAGGGCTCGGGGTGAGCATTTACAAATTCAAGGACAGTGCATATTATTATCAGAGTTGTCTTTTTGTTTGCATTTTGACTGCTTGTGTTGTGGTTATTGCAGACATGATGCCTTGAATAAAGGTGTCAGTTTTTTGTGCCAGTTTAAAAGGTTAAAACCTATTACTATATCTTGTTACTGGCAAAGGAGGTCTCATAACGTGAGTCAACTCACTATATTCAGAGACTCGCAGTGGCTTCCAGGGAAGGAAGACGCTTGACTTTGACGGCAAACACGGTTATTCTAAAACCCAGACATGGCTACGACATGAAGGTGCACAGTTACTGGACCCCAACAGGGTAACCACACACACGGGTCAGGTCAGCGACACACTGCCTGACCCACCATGCCGAGCGTAGCGCCCGAAGACGCAAAAGACTCAGCACCGAGGGTTCCATTCCAGCAGGCGGCCACGATTGCTCTAAGGACCTCTGCTTTGGGGCAGTCCATAAATGACGTCACGCACCTGGGGGGGGGGGGGGTGGGGGGCGGGGTCAGACATTTGTGACGATGCGTGACGAGGTGGGGGAGGGGGCGGGGTTTGAGAAATGTGACGTCACGTCAAATTGCGCAGCTTTATAAATAAATGTAGACAACACGTTCTACTTAATTAAATAGACTTTCATTTTGATTTAAAGCTTTCGTGACTGCAGTAATTCATATTCTTATCTCTTTCGGTAAAGTCACGTTAAAGGGAAACAATAAAATAATAAAATATATTAAAAAAAAATTAAGCAATGTTTATAAAAAAATTAAATATTTTTTGGTATATATAATTTTAGTATTTTATTGTTTCCCTTTAACGCGACTTTAACGAAAGAGCTAAGAATATAAATAGACTTTGTAATAAATGTGTTCTCCTACAACATCAGAGTGCAGCGCCACATTAAATACGCAACTACAATGACAACAGAGCTTTGTGACGTCATATTTGAGGGGGGGGGGGGTCTGACTTTTTGTGACGCCATGTGACGAAGAGGGGGTGGGGGGTCAAAAATCGTCCAAAATCGCGTGACGTCATTTTTTGACGTCCCCTTTATGCTCGGGGGCGTGGCCTCGCTCCGCCCTCGGTCACGCCCCCTTCTGGATCTCACCAGAAGGTTCTCGGCCACTCATCACGTGTCCCTCATACACACCACACACACGCCACACACCGCACACACGCCACACACCACACACACACCACACACACCACCCCACACACACCACAAACACACCACGCACACCGCACACACACCACGCCACACACCACACACACCACGCACACCACACACACCACACACACACCACACACACACCACACCACACACCACACCACACACACACCACACCACACACCACACACACCACAAACACCACACACACCACACACACCACACCACACACCACACACACACCACACACACCACACAAACACCACACACACACCACACGCGTTCATGGGGCACTTACAATCGACATTCGGGGCCTTAAAATGAAACAAAAATCTCGGCTGTTCAAATCTCCCCTGTTGCTTGCGTCCTGAAAGCCACCCCGTGTCGCAAATCTCAGCCCTCTACCTTGTCGGGAAGGACCTGCAGAGGTGTTCGTGAGACACGGACTCAGATTCGTGTTAATTTATAACACAAATTTGTTCTCTTTGCCGAGAGCCTTCCACTCCGGTGGTGTCTCCGTTTGTTGTTGTGGCTTTGTGACGTCATCGTGCCCCCCCCTCCTCCTCCCCCTCTCACCCCCCTTCAGATGGACATCTGTCGACAAAGAGCTTCTTAGCCTTTCGGATTGTATGACGGCGGACTCGGACGCCGTCCGAAATGTGGAGGCAACGGTGGGGGAGGGCGTGGGGGGTGGGCGAGGTCCGGATGGGGGGCCCCGGATTGTTGGGTCGAGGCGACAGTGTGCAACAAAAGGGGAAGTATGGTTCCTGAAACCAACTGGGCAGCTTGCGCAAATCCGCCAAAGACAAAGGTGCCCCGTGTAGCCTCTAACAGACTGCAGGGGCTAGTGCTGTTAGTAGCGAGTAGCAGCAGCACCTGTGAAGGTAGACACAGACAAAGATCCCCCGTGTAGCCTGTAACAGGCTTCAGGGGCAAGTGCTGTTAGCGAGTAGCAGCAGCACCTGTGAAGGTAGACACAGACAAAGATCCCCCGTGTAGCCTCTAACATACTGCAGGGGCAAGTGCTGTTAGTAGCGAGTAGCAGCAGCACCTGTGAAGGTAGACACAGACAAAGGTCCCCCGTGTAGCCTCTAACAGGCTGCAGGGGCAAGTGCTGTTAGCGAGCAGCAGCTATGAAGGCTACCGGCACTGTGGCACACGAGGAGGGGGCGGGCGGCCAGCAACCACGCCCGGCCGCCTTTGTCTCTCCCTAGTGGCGATGTTTACCGCACACCGCTACACCAGGCAACTCATTTGAGGCTGAGTCGACCTAGGGGGGGTGGCAGGGGAGGAGGCTCAGCACCGCTTGTTTCAGACGATCGCTGTCACGTGGCAGGTCGCTGTTGGTGGCCTTCGAACGTGATACCCACTCGGGGCTCTATGGCGGGATTTGTTTTAGCGCAGTGCGCTAACCGCTGCGCCACCGCTCCCCTGCCGACACCGACACAGCCCCCGTGACTCACCCCCCCCCTCCCCCCCCACCGCACTTGGGCGTACGCGCTCCCGCCATACTACTGTGGAATGTGCGCGCACCCCTCCCATCCACCACCGCTCCGAGCAAAACCAGTCGGTTCGCTGTTTGCTTACAACCCCACGCGATAAAATGTACAATAAAGCAATCGTTTCGTTTACAACTTCTCAGTTGTGCAGTGCATATACATGTTGTAATATAGTTGTTATTTAAAATGACAATATAATATCGTGGCTTGCCACGTTCGCCGTTCGACGGTGATTGCGGAGGTGTTTTTGACCTGGTGCTCTTAGCTGCGCGTACTATCTAACGGACTGTGGTATTATATTGTGGTATTGCTTGGTGGTATTGCCTGGTGGTATTGCCTGGTGGTATTGCCTGGTGGTATTGTCTGGTGGTATTGTCTGGTGGTATTGTCTGGTGGTATTGTCCTGGTGGCGTCTTCCGACGTGAGTATCGATCGCTCCTCGCATCCACACGCGAGTTACAGGCATCCTCGCGCTTTCAGATGCTATATACACTATATACTATACTATATACTACGCTATACACTATATACTACACTACACTATACACTACACTACTATACCCTACACTATACACAACACTATACACTACACTATACACTACTATACACTACACTATACACTACACTATATACTACTATACACTACATTATACACGACACTATACACTACTATACACTACACTATACACTACACTATACACTACACTATATACTACACTACTACAGTATACACTACACTATATACTACACTATATACTACACTATACACTACAATATATACGACACTATACACTACACTATACACCACTACTATACACTACACCATACACTACACTATACACTACTATACACTATACTATATACTGCACTATATAATACTATACACTACACTATATACTACACTATACACTACACTATATACTACACTATATACTACACTATACACTACACTATATACTACACTATACACTACACTATATACTACACTACTACACTATACACTACACTATACACTACTATACACTACTATACACTGCACTACACTATACACTATACACTACACTATACACTACACTATAAACAACACTATATACTACACTATACACTACTATACACTACACTATACACTATACTACTATACACTACTATACATTACACTATACACTACACTATACACTACACTATACACTACTATACACTACACTATACACTACACTATATACTACACTATACACGACACTATACACTACACTATACACTACTATACACTACACTATATACTACACTATATACTACACTACACTATACACTACTATACACTACACTATACACTACACTATACACTACTATACACTACACTATACACTCCTATACACTACACTATACACTACACTATATACTACACTACTACACTATACACTACACTATGCACGACACTATATACTACACTATATACTACACCTACACTACACTACTATACACTACACTATACACTGCTAGACACTACACTATATACTCTACACTACACTACTATACACTACACACGACACTACTATACACTATACACTACACTACTATACACTACACTACTATACACTACACTATACACTGCTAGACAATACACTGTATACTCTACACTAGACTACTATGCACTACACTACTATACACTACACTATACACTACACTACTATACACTACACTATAATACACTATACACTACACTATAGACTACACTACTATACACTACATTATACACTACGCTATACACTACTATACACTACACTACTATACACTACACTATACACTGCTAAACACTTCTCTACACTGCACTATACACTACGCTATACACTACACTATATACTACACTATACACTACACTATACACTACACTATATACTACACTACTACACTATACACTACACTATACACGACACTATATACTACACTATACACTACACTATATACTACACTACTACACTATACACTACACTATACACTACACTATATACTACACTCTATACTACACTATACACTACACTATATACTACACTATATACTACACTATACACGACACTATATACTACACTATACACTACACTATACACTGCTAAACACTTCTCTACACTGCACTATACACTACGCTATACACTACGAGACACACTGCTAGACACTGTCCGTTTTTTCCCCGCCACATTTAGAAACAAAAACTGAACCATTTAAATTTTCGCAGGTAAGGCCCCACTTAGCTGTGTGGGTCTTCAGAAGCGACCTGGCTATGGCAAATAATAGCTCAACGAAGTGGCTTATCAAGTGGAAATGTATAGCAGCCAAATACTCTACATCCATAACGTTGATTCTCTGAGACCGCCGCTCCCGCCAAGGTGACCGGGCGTTATCGCTCCAGAAACCCACAGCCGCTGTACGCTCATCCCGAGTCCGTCCCGATCGACCGGCCGCCACCAATCCTACAAGGGGCATCATCGCCGTAACAGGAAGCCGTACCTACACGTTCACCCTGAGCCCACCGCTGCCACCAATCCTACAAGGGGCATCATCGCCGTAACAGGAAGCCGTACCTACACGTTCACCCTGAGCCCACCGCTGCCACCAATCCTACAAGGGGCATCATCGCCGTAACAGGAAAGGCCAGATTAACACGTAGGAGGCTTTCGCGACCAATATTATTCATAATAAAGGTTTTTGGGTTAGATCGCGTTTATTTATAAATGTGACGTAACCCTCCACCACCCGACACGGCCAATCAGCAAAATAAAGTGTCACGTTTACAAAAGACAAATAATTCACTACTTTAGCCCACCGGTGTGTTGAAGAGTGAATCCACAACATTTACAGTTTGAGTAGTACTGTGACGTTTCGCTGGTAATTACATCCAGCATCATCGGGCAATTCGCCAGAATGGTAAAGCCCTCACTTGCTCCCGGTCTTAAATAGAGCAGCAGCAGGGTGACATCATCACTTAACTCATTTCAGGTGCAGTAATTATATAATAGATTGGTAATCAGTCAATGGTTATGATTAGTAATGAGTTGTAGATTAGTAATTATTTGTAATGTGTGTTATTGTGATTATATGCTACGTTAGTAATCCGTTAATTAGTATGTGTTTCTCCTATAAGGAATTGTAATATGTATTATTTAATAATACACTTCCAAGCCGCACTAAGCCTGTAGCTGTCAGAGCGATTAAAGTTATTTCTATTCCTCTCAATTTCAATGGATTCTCTAATTAGTCTTTGCCAGTAATAATTAGTTTTACACAACATTTCAACGTTATCAAAATCAATTGAGTGTCCTTGTTGGCAAGCATGTTCTGCCACTGCCGACAGTTGTGTTTGAGATCATTTAATATTTCTCTGATGTTCTTTTAGTCTTACACTGATGTTACGTCCCATCTGTCCAATGTAGCAGCTGCCACATAAACAATTAATCCGATATACACCTTCTGTTGATAATTTAGGTAATGCGTCTTTAGTGCAAGATACTAGTTTTTGAATTTTGAAGACTGTACCAAATCTTACTGTCATGTTTTGCTTTTGCAAAACACGGGCTAATTTGTCAGTTACTCCTGAGATATATGGAATTTTTATTGTTTTAACAATCTGATCGCTTTCAGCAGTGTTGCTTTGCGATCGTGATTTGGCATTCAGTGCTCTGTTAATTTGAGCATTGTTGTAGCCATTCTGTCGTAGTGCGTCTTTAACGTGTTTGATCTCTCTCACTAGACTCTCACCATCTGACACTGTTTTAGCCCGATGTATGAGCGTCTTGATAAGAGAGAATTTCTGAACTGGATGATGATGATGATGATGATGCGAATCTGCATTCAGATAGGCATCAGTGTGCGTTTGCTTGCTGTAAACGCTGTGTGTTATTTTACCGTTTAGGCCATGTCCGAGCAAAACATCTAGGAACGGGAGTGTGTCGTTCACCGCCGTGCCCTCGAGCCTACGATGGCAACCAACGCCACCGCCGCCGAAGGCGTCGCCGGCGTCGAGGAAGCGGCGTGCGACGTGGACCCCGTGACCAAGCGGGCGGTGTACGCAGGTGTCTACGGCGCGGTGTTCGTCCTGGGCCTGCTCGGGAACTCGGTGGCGCTCTACGCGTTCACGTGCGGACGCCACCGCCGCCGCCGCGGCCGCCGCGGCCCTGGGGGTCGCAAGGCCACGGCGAGCACCGTCATCCTGGCCAACCTGGCCGTCGCCGACCTCCTCTTCGTGCTCATGCTGCCGCTGCGCATTCACTACAACGCACGGGGTACGGCGGCGGCGGTGGTGGGGGCGGTGGTCGGTGTTAACGTTAACACCGTACACTACATTATACATTACACTATACACTACACTATACACTACACTATACACTACACTATACACTACACTATACACTACACTATACACTACACTATACACTACACTATACACTACACTATACACTACACTATACACTACACTATACACTACATTATACACTACATTATGCACTACATTATACACTACACTATACACTACACTATACACTACACTATACACTACATTATACACTACATTATATACTACACTACAATATATACTACACTAAACACTACACTATACACTACATTATACACTACATTATGCACTACATTATACACTACACTATACACTACACTATACACTACACTATACGCTACATTATACACTACATTATGCACTACATTATACACTACATTATACACTACACTATACACTACACTAAACACTACACTATACACTACATTATACACTACATTATGCACTACATTATACACTACACTATACACTACACTATACACTACACTATACACTACACTATACACTAGATACTACACTATGCACTACTATACACTATACTATACACTACAATACACTACAATATACACTACATTATACACTACACTACACACTACACTACACACTACACTATACACTACACTCTACACTACACTATACACTACACTATACACTACACTATACACTACACTATACACTACACTATAAGATACACTACACTATACACTACACTATACACTACAATATATACTACACTATACACTACACTATACACTACAATACATACTACACAATACACTACACTACACACTACAATATATACTACACTATACACTACACTATACACTACTATACACTCCAATATACACTACACTATACACTACACTATACTTTACTACACTACATTATACACTACATTATACACTACACTACACACTACACTATACACTACACTATACACTACATTATACACTACACTACACTATACACTACACTATACACTACACTATACTTTACTACACTACACTATACACTACACTATACACTACACTATACATTACACTATACACTACATTATACACTACACTATACACTACACTATACACTACACTATACACTACTATACACTACAATATACACTACAATATACACTATACACTACACTCTACACTACACTAAACACTCCACTATACACTACTATACACTATACTTTACTACACTATACACTACACTATACACTACACTATACACTACACTACACACTACAATATACACTATACACTACACTATACACTACACTACATACTACAATATACACTATACACTACACTACACACTACAATATACACTACACTATACACTACACTATACACTACACTATACACTACACTATACTTTACTACACTATATTACGCACTACATTATACACTATACACTACACACTATACACTACACTATACACTACACTACACACTACAATATACACTACACTACACACTATACACTACACTATACACTACACTACACACTACAATATACACTACACTACACACTATACACTACACTATACACTACACTATTGGCTGGCCATTGAACAATGACAGTCCACTGCATCGTGTGGCGCTTTCAGAAGTGCTGCATCTGCGGCCGTCTGGAACGCTCTTCCCTCTGATGTTAGGAATCCGCCTGCAGCTACGGCCACTCTAAAATCATCATCATCATCATGTAGACTGACAAACTCATTTATTTACACCTGCTGCTGCTAGTGCTCGTTGTTGTCTAAATCATCTTCTTGGTTATTTCGATAGTAAAGTCATGTGGACTGTGAGCACGATAATAAAGGCAGCGCGGTTGGCTACGTGCGGTGCGTTCAGCACAACGCGCAGCTGTACGGCGATTCCTCTAAACCATTTGACACTTCACCAGGTGAGGCCTCCCTGAGATGCCGGCGTAGCTGCTTCTCACAGTGACAGCTCGCTGGCTCGCTCGCTCGCACGACGAAGAGTCTCACCGCCGCCATCCACATCACCACGGGGACGTGTGGAGCAGCAGCGATGACGACGACGATGACGACGACGATGACGACAATGACGATGACGATGATGACGACGATGACGATGACGACGATGATGACAATGACGATGATGACGATGACGATGACGACGATGACGACAATGACGATGACGATGATGACGACGATGACGATGACGACGATGACGACAATGACGATGACGATGATGACGACGACGACGACGATGATGACGATGACGACGATGACGATGACGACGATGACGACGATGACGACGATGACGATGACGACGATGACGACAATGACGATGACGACGATGACGACGATGACGATGACGACGATGACGACGATGACGACAATGACGATGATGACTATGACGACGATGACGACGACGACGACAATGATGATGATAACGACGATGACGATGATGACGATGACGACGATGACGATGATGACGATGATGACGATGACGACGATGATGACGATGACGACAATGCCGACGATGATGATGACGACGATGATGACGACGACGATGATGACGATGATGATGACGATGATGATGACGACGATGATGACGATGACAACGATGACGATGACAACGATGACGACGATGACGACGATGACGACGATGATGACGACGACGATGACGACGATGATGACAACGATGACAATGATGACGACGACGATGATGATGACGATGATGATGATGACGACGATGACGACAATGACGACGATGATGATGACGAGCCACTTCGCTGAGCTGTCATTCGTGACAGCTGCGGTCGCGGGCAACAAAAATCCGCCAGCTTGCGATGCGAGCGTGCGTCCACGCTCAGTCTCCACTCCTCCTCCTCCACTCCTCCTCCACTCCACCTCCTCCTCCACTCCTCCTCCTCGTCCACTCCTCGTCCACTCCTCCTCGTCCACTCCTCCTCCACTCCTCCACTCCTCCTCCTCGTCCACTCCTCCTCCTCGTCCACTCCTCCTCCACTCCTCCTCCTCCTCCACTCCCTCCTCCTCTTCCACTCCTCCTCCTCCTCTTCCACTCCCTCCTCCTCTTCCACTCCCTCCTCCTCTTCCACTCCCTCCTCCTCTTCCACTCCTCCTCCTCGTCCACTCCTCCTCCTCCACTCCTCCTCCTCCACTCCTCCTCCTCCACTCCTCCTCCTCCTCCACTCCTCCTCCTCCTCCTCCACTCCTCCTCCACTCCTCCTCCTCCTCCTCCACTCCTCCTCCTCCACTCCTCCTCCTCCTCCTCCTCCACTCCTCCTCCTCCACTCCTCCTCCTCCTCCACTCCTCCTCCTCCACTCCTCCTCCTCCACTCCACCTCCTCGTCCACTCCTCCTCCACTCCTCCTCCTCCACTCCTCCTCCTCCTCCTCCACTCCTCCTCCTCCACTCCTCCTCCTCCACTCCACCTCCTCGTCCACTCCTCCTCCACTCCTCCTCCTCCACTCCTCCTCCTCCACTCCTCCTCCACTCCTCCTCCTCGTCCACTCCTCCTCCACTCCTCCTCCTCCACTCCTCCTCCTCCACTCCTCCTCCTCCACTCCTCCTCCTCCACTCCTCCTCCTCCACTCCACCTCCTCGTCCACTCCTCCTCCACTCCTCCTCCTCCACTCCTCCTCCTCCACTCCTCCTCCTCGTCCACTCCTCGTCCATTCCTCCTCCACTCCTCCTCCACTCCTCCTCCACTCCTCCTCCTCCACTCCTCCTCCTCCTCCACTCCTCTTCCTCCTCTTCCTCCTCCTCCACTCCTCCTCCACTCCTCCTGATCCCTCCTCGGCCCACCCCAGGCGGCGAGTGGGTGTTTGGGGACGCGTTGTGCCGCATGGCCTCCTACGCCTTCTACGTGAACCTCTACGGCAGCATCCTCCTGCTCACGGCGCTCAGCGTCACGAGATTCATCTCCATCGTCGTGCCCCGCCGCTCGCTCTGCCGAAGCAGACGCAAGGTGTGTGGTGTGTGTGGTGTGTGTGTGTGGTGTATGTGGTGTATGTGGTGTGTTGATGTGTGTGGTGTGTGTGGTGTGTGTGTGTGGTGTATGTGGTGTATGTGGTGTGTTGATGTGTGTGGTGTGTGTGGTGTGTGTGTGTGGTGTATGCGGTGTGTTGATGTGTGTGGTGTGTGTTGATGTGTGTGTCTGTGTATGGTGTGTGCCTGTGTGTGTGCCTGTGTGTGGTGTGTTGATGTGTGTGGTGTGTGTTGATGTGTGTGTGTGCCTGTGTGTGGTGTGTGTTGATGTGTGTGTGGTGTGTGTGTTGATGTGTGTGTGTGTGAACACGTAGTTCGTGAAGCCTTCAACACCTGCCTGGGTATTTTGTACCATCGGACACTCCACCCCCACAACTCCCAATCGGTGATGGGGCAGTTGTGGAGAGAGTGGAGAGTTTCCCATACCTGGGCAGAGGTCTCACTCCGAATCAGTCGAGCGGCAATATCTTTTCATCGGTTGCGTAACGCTGTGTGGAAGCTACCTGGTCTGTCGCTCCGCACTAAGCTTCAGGTCTTCTCGGCCACGGTCATTCCCTCCCTTCTCTACGCTTGCGAAACGTGGACCCCCCTAATGGAACATCTTCACCGGTTAGAAACATTTAGGCTGGCCTGCCTACGATCCATCCTGGGTTTAACCAGACTGGATTGTGGGAGGAGCTCAAAAATCCTAGAAAGATCTGGGCAAGGTCCCATCGGTGAGCTCCTCCGGCGGGGAAGGCTGCGATGGCTGGGTCATGTAGCCCGCATGCCCAGCCACCACATGCCGAAACAGCTTTTGTTCGGCCGGATTGAGGGGGCTAAGCGGGCGCGGCACGGGCTAGAGAAGAGATGGAGTGATGTGGTAGAGGAGGACGTGGAGCTGAGTGGACTTGCCGATGACTGGTACCAGTGGTGTCAAGATCGGCCTCTGTGGAGGAGGCTCGTGAAGGATGCTACTGGGCAGTTGGAGGCAGTCGCCCTCCAACAACAACGGAGGGCGGAGGAGCGACGCTCAGAACAATGAGCGGAGCGCCGGGTGGCTAAAGCACAGCAGGTTGGCACAGTAGGGGGCACAGGCGGTGCATCAGCCAGTCATCTCAGTCAGTCGACCCGTGGCACCTGGGTCTGCCCCGTGACCTCCTGCCAGCGGGCGTTCGACACTTCACGTGGCCTCAGGGTGCACATGGCCTGGCACAAGCGTCGTGGTGACGTCACCGCCACTTAGTGGCGAATGGCGGTTGTTGTTGTTGTGTGTTGATGTGTGCCTGTGTGTGTGGTGTGTGTGTGTTGATGTGTGGTGTGTGTGTTCATGTGTGTGTGTGTGGTGTGTGTGCCTGTGTGTGTGGTGTGTGTGTGCCTGTGTGTGTGGTGTGTGTGTGTTGATGTGTGTGTGTGCCTGTGTGTGTGGTGATGTGCCTGTGTGCCTGTGTGTGTGTGTGTGTTGATGTGTGCCTGTGTGTGTTGATGTGTGTCGGTGTGCCTGTTCGGCAAAACAGCCCCCGACCTCATACTCTTTGGGTCTTACGGTAAAGTCACGTAAATATTTTCTTTAACCCAAAGAGTATGAATTCCTGCAGTCACGAAAGCTTCAAGTGAAGACCGCCTCCCTCCTCGTCGGTGCCGGACAGCAACGCTGTGGTGGGCGGCGCCGTGAGGGGAGGGCCAATTCAGATTGGCCCTTCCCCTTATGGCGTTTGCAGCCACCACAGTCGCAAAAGGGGCCTCTGGACGGGCTGCGAGGGGCTGGTAACCCCTCCACCTTCAAATAAATTACCATTATACTCCGAAAAAAAGTATTAAACGAAGCTTGTGCCGGAGGCCCCGGGGGGGACAGGCGTCTATGTCGTCTCCTGGCCAAACCCCATTTGGCGGAGCCAGGAGACTGAATCCTTACCCTCGGGGCTCCTCCAGAAGCAGCAAAAAGCCACTGCGGATGGCCACGTGGAATGCTCGAATGCTCACAGAGGAGGAGAAGTTGCCACTCCTTTGTCGGGAGCTGAACCGGTACCGCCTGGATCTCTGTGGTATTCAGGAGGTCCGGTGGACTGGCTCTGGCTCCGGCCACCAAGAGGGGTGGACAGTCCTCTACTCGGGGCAGCAGACTGCCAAACAACAGGGTGCGGCTCTTCTTCTGAACAAAAGAATGAAGGGGGCGTGGGAGCGTGGCGGTGAGGTGTGGGAAGCTGTAAGCCCCAGGCTACTTTGAGCTCGCCTTCCCATCAACCAGAGGCAAGGAGTGGTGGTCGTGGTTATTTATGCCCCCACCGAAGATGAACATCAGTGGAGGGATGCAGGCAAGGCTGATGAGTCCGATGCCTCATATGACCTCCTGTCACAGGTGCTGGCTAAAGTGGCCCCTCAGGATATAGTCATCCTGTTGGGGGACTTTAATGCCCGAGTTGGTCATGATGCTGGCACCTGATCTGGAGTGATTGAAAGGCATGGGCCAGATCAGCTCAATAACAACGGTAGGAGGCTGCTAGACTTTTGTGAAGCCTATGGGCTTGTAATTACCAACACGCTGTTCCGGCATTGGCGCATCCACACAACATCATGGATGCATGCTGGGTCCAAGCAAGAACATCTGCTGGACTACATAGTGACGGAACAGCGGATGCGGGCCCATGTCCTTGACAGGAGGACCTACCATGGAGCTGATCTGTCCACTGACCATCGACTTGTCATCTGTAAGATGCGCCTGCCATTCTTCCACTCCGGTGGTGGGTGTACACCCAGGACCCCATTAAAACCCATAGTGGCCTGGTCTCACCTAGGGGTTGGCATCGTCTCCCATTCTTCCTGATGTCAAGGGGAAATGGGCCAGGTTTAGGACTGTGACTCATGCAGCTGCAATGGCTGCATTGGCTACACAGTCCAGACCTCCCCAGAGACTCTGGCTAATAGAGGAGGTGTTCAGGATGGTTGAGAAAAAGCGACAGGCCCACTGTCATCGGCTACAGAATCCCACGTCAGAGAATGAGGAGGTGTACCGCAGTCCTTGCTTGGAGGTTCGGAGAGCCGTGAGGCGCTGCGAGGTTGGGCGGTGGTCACGGGTTGCTGAGGAGATGGAGTCTGCCTCAATGGCCCGCGATCACATTTAACTATTTAATTACATCAACAAAAAGTAACTTTCAGCGCCTCGTTTATCACCATCCTTAAGTGAAAGAACGGTGATCCAATCTCCGACCCCCAGGAACAGGTTTTCAGATTTGCTGAGCATTTCTGTGGGGTCCTGGGGGAGGGGAAATCCCTCCGCCAGGAAAACATCGTGGGACAAAGTGGGGATGACCCTGCTGAGGCTGCAGTGCCTCAAATATTGGAAGAAGTCACCCCCTGTGAGTGGCTGGCTGAGGTGCCATCTGTTGAGGAAGTACTGAAGGGGATCCAGAGTCTGAGACCAGGAAAAGCACTGGGCAGAGATGAGCTCTCAGGCGCAATGCTGAGGGAGGGTGGCGTTGTGCACAGACTGCCCTATATGACATCATAACAACAGTCTGGACCACTGTACGGGTTCCGCAGGATTGGAAGGATGCCCTGGTGGTCCCCCTCTTTCAGAAGGGGGACCGCACAGACTGTAACAACTACAGGGGCATCTCACTCCTCAGTGTGCCGGGAAAGGTCCTGGTAAGGAATATTCAACATCGCCTTGCCAGGCACACTGAGGAGATGCTTGCAGAGCCCCAATGTGCTTTCAGAAAAGGGCGGTTCTGCACAAATGCCATATTTTCTGTCCATTCCTACAGGGCCTACATCTCTGCTTTATTTACCTGGCCAAGGACTATGATACCATCAGTAGGTCTGAGCTCTGGGTTGTTCTTCGTGCTTTCTGAGTCCCTGACTCTCTGCTCACAATCATTAAGGACCTTCATGATTTTATTATGAGACCTCTTTTGCCAGTAACAAGATATAGTAATAGGTTTTACCCTTTTAACTGGCACAAAAACTGACACCTTTATTCAAGGCATCGTGTTTGCAAGAACCACAACACAAGCAGTCAAAATGCAAACAAAAGAGACAACTCTGATAATAATATGCACTGTCTTTGAAATTGATTGGTCCACACCTGAGACGGCTTTTCTTAGAGCCTAGTCTTCTCTGGTGTTGGACCAGAGACGCCAAAAGGCATACAACTCAAAAACAGCGCACTATCAGAGTACTGAGGGCTCGGGTGTGGACGAATAAAATTCAAGGACAGTGCATATTATTATCAGAGTTGTCTCTTTTGTTTGCATTTTGACTGCTTGTGTTGTGGTTATTGCAAACATGATGCCTTGAATAAAGGTGTCAGTTTTTGTGCCAGTTAAAAGGGTAAAACCTATTACTAGACCTTCATAATGGTGAGCGGGCCCGGGTAAAACTACGTGGCCGGGAGTCGGAGCCATTCCTTGTACACCTTGGAGTGCGACAGGGATGTCCTCTGACTCCCACATTATTTAACATCTATTTCGACTATGTAGTCCGTGAAGCCTTCGATGGCTGTACAGATACAATGGGAGGCTGATCGATACCCAGGTGCGGTCAAGGGATGGCTCCCTATTGGTCAACCACGTTATGTATGCCGATGATCTGGTGATTGCTGCTCAGTCAGATGAGGAGTTGGAGGTGCTGTTGCAGCCCCACCAAAACTAAGCACCGGCCTGGGTATTTTGTACCATCGGACACTCCACCCCCACAACTCCCAATCGGTGATGGGGCAGTTGTGGAGAGAGTGGAGAGTTTCCCATACCTGGGCAGTGTGCTTATGACCGAGGTCTCACTCCGAATCAGTCGAGTGGCATTATCTTTACATCGGCTGCGGAACGCTGTGTGGAAGCTTCCTGGTCTGTCGCTCCACGCAAAACTTTGGGTCTTCTCGGTCACGGTCATGCCCTCCTTTCTCTATGCTTGCGAAAGTTTAAAGATCTGGATAAAGTCCCATCAGTGAGCTCCTTCGGCAGGCAAGGCTGCATTGGCTGAGTCATTTAGCCCGCATGCCCAGCCACCGCATGCCTAAACAACTTTTGTTTGGCCAAATAGAGGGGGCTAAACCGGCGCGGCACGGGATAAAGAAGAGATTGAGTGACGTGGTACAGGACGTGGAGCTGAGTGGACTTGCCGATGACTGGTACCAGCGGTGTAAAAATCGGCCTCTGTGGAGGAGGCTCGTGAAGGATGCTACTGGGCAGTTGGAGGCAGTCGCCCTCCAACAACAACAGAGGGCGGAGGAGCGACGCTCACAACAACGAGCGGAGCGCCGAGTGGCTAAAGCACAGCAAATTGGCACAGTAGGGGGCACAGGTGGTGCATCGGCCAGTCACCTCAGTCAACCCATGGCACCTTGCTGGGTCTGTCCCGTGGCCTCCTGTCAGCAGCGAGCCTTTAACACTTCACGTGGCCTCAAACGTGCATCTGGCCTGGCACAGGCGATCTGGTGACGTCACCGTCACCTAATATTGGTCTTCATCCGGTAGTGTAGCAGTTAGCGCCCTGCGATACAAAACCAGCAGCCTGAGTTCAATTCCCTCTCACGGCCAACACAAGTGACGTTTGCATGAACCAGTCCTGGGCATCCTCCGCAAGGTTCGACTCGCTTTAGTGTCTGGTGTGGTGCAGAAACATCGTCGCAGGGGAGACAAAGGCGGCCGGGCGTGGTATTTGCCACTCACCTCCTCGTCCGCCACAGTGTTAGCCTTCATACGTGATGCTGCCATCATCATCATCATCATCGTGAACTTGCTGAACTTCGTTTGCACCCTACGTCGCCAACCGCGCTAATCGGACGTGCGGACCGAGCCAATTGTCATCATCGTGTGACGCCGGTGCCAAGGCGCCACGGGTCGACTGGCTTGAGATGACCGGCAAGACGCACCCACCTGCCACTGTGACAACCACCACCCTCGCCACCCTCGCCCACCCTCGCCCACCCAGGCGCGAGCGGTGAAGGTGTGCGTCTGCATCTGGGTTCTCGTCTCTATCCTCACGACGCCGTTCCTCACGATGGGGCAGCAGCGGCAGCAGCAGCCCGGGCAGCAGGGTGGCCGGGTCACGTGCTTCGAGTTGAACCCGAAGGGGCAGTCCCTGGCACTCCTGATGGCCATGAACTACGTGGCGCTCGTCATCGGATTCCTGCTGCCCTTCCTCACCATCGCCGTGTGCTACGTGTGCATACTACGGTGAGATTAGCGAGCGAGGCGGGACGCGGGGAAAGTCACCCGCTCGCTCACTCGTTCACCCACTGATTCACCCACCCACTCATTCACCCACCTACCCACTCATTCACCCACCCACTGATTCACCCATCCACCCACTAATTCACCTACCCACCCATTTACCCACGCACCCACTCATTCACCCACCCACTCACTCATCCACCCACCCACTCATTCACCCACCCATCCACTCATTCACCCACCCACTCACTCATTCACCCACTCATTCATCCACCCACTCATTCACCCACCCATCCACTCATTCACCCACCCACCCACCCACTCACTCATTCACCCACCCATCCACTCATTCACCCACCCACCTACTCATTCACCAAATGACCCACTCACTCAGCGTGTGCTATTCGTGCCTCCTGCGGTGAGATAGCCAGCACGGTGGAAAGTGTGGGCAGGGAGGAGGGGGGGTATCTCGCCCACTCCATGCAGGACTGCCCTGGTCTGAAACCGCATTGAGGCCACGCAAGCCTCTCCTCAGCGTGCCTGGCAAGGCGATGTTGAATAATCCTTGCCAGGAGCTTTCCCAGCACTCTGAGGAGTGAGATGCCCCTGTAGTTGTTACAGTCTATGCGGTCCCCCTTCTTAAAGAGGGAGACCACCAGGGCATCCTTCCAATCCTGCAGAACCCGTCCAGTGGTCGTGACTTGTTATGATTTCACGTAGGGCAGTCTGTGCACAAACGCCACCCTCCCTCAGCATATCGCCTGGGAGATCATCTCTGCCCGGTGCCTTTCCTGGTCTCAGACTCCGGATCGCCCTCAGTACTTCCTCAACAGAGGGCACCTCAAGCCAACCACTCACAGGGGGTGGCGACTTCTGACAATATTTGAGGCACCGCAGCCCTAGCAGGGTCGTCCTCACCTTGCCCCGCGATGTTGTCTGGGCCGAGGGAATTCCTCTCCCCCAGGACCTCACAGAAATGCTCTGCAAACCTGCAGACCTTTTCCTGGGGGTCGGAGATGGGATTACCGTTCTTTCCCTTAAGGATGGTAATGGGTGAGTTGCTGCAAGTGACCTTTGTAATGGAATTAAATAGTGATTTGTGATTGTGGGCTACTGAGGCAGATTCCATCTCCTCAGCAAGCCGCGCCCACCACTCATCCTTGCAGCGCCGCACGGCTCTCCGAATCTCCGAGCGAAGGCTGCGGTAAGCCTCCTCATTCTCTGATGTTAGATGTTGTAGACGATGCGAGTGGGCCTGTCGCTTTCTCTCAACCAGCCAGAACACCTCCTCCTTCAGCCAGGGTCTTTGGGGAGGTCTAGACCGCATATCCATTGTAGCTGTATGAGTTAAGGTCCTGAACCTCAACCATTTCCTCTTAGCATGAGGGGCGAACAATGCTAACCCCAGCTGCAAGCGATGTTGACATTCCTGCTTGCAACTATCCTCAGCTAGCCACTGTATGTTTTAATGGGGTCCTAGACGGACACCCACCACCGGAGTGGAAGAATGGCCGGCGCATCTTACAGATGACAAGTCGATGGTCAGTGGCCAGATAAGCTCCACGGTAGGTCCTGGTGTCAAAGACATGGGCCCGCATCCACTGGTCTGTAATTATAGTGGAGCAGATGTTCTTGCTTTGACCTGGCGTGCATCCATGATGTTGTGTGGATGTGCCGATGTCGGAGCAGCATGTTGGTTATTACAATCCCACGGGCTGCACAACAATCTAGCAGCCTCCTACCGTTGTTAATGAGCTGATCTGGCCCATGCCTTACGATCTCTCCAACCCAGGCATCTGCGTCACGACCCACTCGGGCATTAACGTAACTTAACAGGGTGACTCTATCCCGAGGGGCCACTTTAGCCAGCACCTGGGACAGGAGGTCATAGAAGGCATCTGACTCATCGGCTTTGCCTGAATCCCTCCACTGATGTTCATCTTCGGTGGGGGTGTAAGCAACCACCACCATGACCATTCCTTGCGTCTCGTTGATAGGGAGGTGAGCCCACATGAGCCTGGGCCTTAAAGCTTCCCACACCTCACCGCCACGCTCCCAAACCCCTTGCTTTTGTTCAACAGAAGTGCCACTCCCTGAAGTTTGGTAGTTTCCTACCCCGAGTGGAGAACTGTCCACCCCTCACGACCGGAGCCAGAACTGGTCCACCGGACCACCTGTATTCCACAAAGCTCCGGGCGGTACCAATCCATCTCCCGACAGACAAGTGGCAGCCTCTCCTCCGCAACGAGAGTCCGAACATTACACATGGCCAATCTCAGTGTTCTCATGTCCCTGGCTTTGCCAGATGGAGTTTGGACAGGAGTCATGAACGCCTGCCCCGCTGGTCTCTAGCACGGTGCTTATTTTGGCGTTTCCACCGTGGTACTTCGCGGAAAAAAGTGGCAGGTGGAGGAGTTACCAGCCCCTCCCACTCACTCAGTCATCCACTCACTCATCCACCGACTCACTCATCCACTCACTCACCCACACACTCACTCACCCACACACTCACCCATCTACTCACACCCACACACTCACCCACCCACTCATCCACTCACCCACACACTCACTCACCCATCCACTCACCCACCCACCCACTCACCCACCCACACACTCATCCACCCACTTCAAATGAGACTCCTCCATCCCTTCTCTCTTGATTCCCCGCCTGGTCACACATCACGAAGCTGGCCACGGCCGACTCCTCCCGTGACCTCCGTCTCTCGTTTGCAGGACCCTGCTGAAAATGGACAAAAACACAAAGGCCAGCAGGTACGGAGCGCACCAAATGGGCCCCACAGCCAAGATCCGTGGGCCATTTGACCTAGATTCGTGGGGCCCACAGCCGAGATCCGTGGGGCCCACAGCCGAGATCCGTGGGCCCACAGCCGAGATCCGTGGGGCCTACAGCCAAGATCTGTGGGCCATTTGGCCTAGATTCGTGAGGCCCACAGCAGAGATCCATGGGCCCTTTAGCCTAGATTCGTGGGGCCTACAGCCGAGATCCGTGGGGCCCACAGCCGAGATCCCTGGGCCATTTGGCCTAGATTCGTGAGGCCCACAGCCTTTTCAGGAACAAAACAAATAACTGGCGACGTTTGGGGCAATGGGCCTTCTTTATGGTGGGTTATCAGGTGGAGGCTGCCTCTGGTTACGACGACGTGGGCCCGTTGAGAAGCCCAGGGGTTTTGTGATGACCGCGTTGAGTAAACGGGCGTGCGAGTCATGTCGTATTGTATAGTGTAATGTGTAGTGTAGTATGTATTGTAGTGTTTATAAAGACGAGTAAACTTCTTAGGAGGCACACTCTGTTTATTGTAATTCCTTTTCCATACAGTCCTTAACACACAGAGGGGTATATGGTCCCCTCACCCGATACCTGAAGGAGGTATAGCCTCCGGACTTAGCGTAACCTACACACAGGTCTCTTGCTACCTGAGGTGGTACTTAGCGTGACCTACACACAGGTCTCTTGATACCTGAGGTGGTACTTAGCGTGACCTACACACAGGTCTCTTGATACCTAAGGAGGTACAGCCTCCTAGCTTGTGGGGACCTACACACAGGTCCCTTGATACCTAAGGAGGTACAGCCTCTGGACTTAGCGTGACCTACACACAGGTCTCTTGATACCTAAAGAGGTACAGCCTCCGGACTTAGCGTGACCTACACACAGGTCTCTTGATACCTAAGGAGGTACAGCCTCCGGACTTAGCGTGACCTACACACAGGTCTCTTGATACCTAAGGAGGTACAGCCTCCTAGCTTGTGGGGACCTACACACAGGTCCCTTGATACCTAAGGAGGTACAGCCTCTGGACTTAGCGTGACCTACACACAGGTCTCTTGATACCTAAAGAGGTACAGCCTACGGACTTAGCGTGACCTACACACAGGTCTCTTGATACCTAAGGAGGCACTTAGCGTGACCTACACACAGGTCTCTTGATACCTAAGGAGGTACAGCCTCAATCCTGGCGGGACTTACTCTCAGGTCTACCGCTATCCCAGAGTCCTCCGGCTGGGACCTAGGGGAGGCTATCTGACCCACCGCGGGCCCGGCGGGTCTTGACCACTGGATACGCCGAGCCTTAGCCCTCAGAAGGGCTGGAAGGCTGGGTCCAGGGTCCTGGCTATCTTCAGCCCGGGCTTCGGTCTCCGTGTAGGGAGAGAACTCCCCGCCGCGCTCTGCGCGGTCACCCTTCTCATACCCGTTTGTGGCCAGGTGTAACCAATCACACACTCACACGTGGCACCGTCTGATTGGTTCTCCCCAAACCGTGTCTACGATCCACTTCACCTCGTCTGACCCCACCCGTTACGTACACACAGAGAGGTAACGCTGCACTGCCCCCTTGACACCCGGTGGCAATGCAGGTTACCCAACAGTGCGTGGTTTAACGCCTCTACACATGTATCGTAGTGTATAGTGTGGCTACGGTACCCCCCGTTGAACTGTGTTCCCACCGAGCGTCCCCCTTGCGCGACCCAACATACTGAACACGCGTCTCCGCGTGCGTGTCCGCTCCCCCGTCCCACCACCCTCCACGCCCCAGCCGCCGCGTGCGAGCTCGCTCCGCCACCACCGTCCTCGTGGTGCTCTTCGTGTTCCTCCTGTGCTTCGCCCCGTACCACGTGCAGCGCACCGCCCTGCTGCACTCGCAGCCTTACCCCGCCTACGCCCTCGCCACGCTGCCACCGCTGCCACCGACGTCACCACCTCGATCCTCCTCCTCCTCCGCCTCCTCCGCCTCCTCTCCTCCATTCACCTCACCGCATCCTCAACCGTCTCCTCCGCCACCACTGCCCTCCTTCACCTCCTTCTCCTCTGCCACCTTCTCCTCCGCCACCTCCTCCTCCGCCACCTCCTCCTCCTCCTCCGCCACCTCCTCCTCCACCACCTCCTTCACCACCTCCTCCTCCGCCACCTCCTCCTCCTCTTCGTCGTCGTCCGCCTGCGCCCGCCTGCGGCGTCTGCGAGCGAGCGCCATGGCGTCGCAATGCCTGGCCGTGCTCAACAGCTGCCTGGATCCCCTCGTCTACTTCTTCGCCGGGGACCACTTCCGCCGCCGCCTCCTCCTCATCCTCCGCGCCTGGGGGGCCGGCGGCGGCGGCGGCGGCGGCGCAGCTCCGCCGGCCTCCTCCGCCTCTTCCGGCGGCGGCGGCGGCGTCGGGTCGGCGCTGGCGTTCTTCCGCTCCGCCAGGCGGAGCCGCGCCAGCGCCGGCGGCGGCGGCGACGAGGACGGCGATTACGACGACGACGACGACGCGAGTGGAGGGGCGGCGGCGGCGACGGCGACGACGGCGGCGACGGCGGCGACTTGTTCGTCGCAAGCACGTCAAGCCTCCGGCGGCGGACGAGGAGAACGGAGCGGAGGAACGGGAGGCGGAACGGAGCCGGGGACGGAGCCGGGGACGGAGCTGGGGACGGAGCCGGAGCTGGGGACGGAGCCGGAGCCGGGGACGGAGCCGGGGACGGAGCCGGAGCCGGGGACGGGGCGCGCCGCGGGTGACGGCACGGGGACGGGTGCCGGGGGTGGAACGGAGACCGGACGCACCGCGGGGGGCAGAACGGAGCCGGGGACGGGGAGAGAAGCTGAAGCCGGAACGGAGCCGGGGAGAGGCGGAACGAGCGGGGGGGCCGGGATTGGATGCAGAGACGCGGCCGGCACGAAAGAGGGAAGAGTGGCGGTCGCCGGCGCAAGAGAGGATGACGATGACGTGTTCCTGTGACGGTTGTGATTGTCGTCGTCATCACCACCGTCGTCATCATGTCCTCGTCGACACTGACACCATCACCGTCATCATCACCACTTTCCATCACTAGCGTCGTCACCAACATCACGATCATCGCCATCATCACCATCATCGTCATGTCCTTGTCAACATTGACACCATCACCGTCATCACCACAACCACTATCACCGCTAGCGTCGTCACTGTTATCAACAGCACCGTCATCGTCACCAACATCACGATCATCGCCATCATCACCATCGTCATGTCCTCGTCGACACTGACACCATCACCGTCATCACCACAACCACTTTCTCCGCTAGCGTCGTCACTGTTATCAACAGCTCCGCCATCGACATGACCATCATCACTATCGTCGTCACCACCACCACCACAATCATCTTCACCATCACGAGCATCTCCACAGCCACTTTCCATCACTAACGTCGTCACCGTTATTAAAAGCACCATCATCACCACCATCGTCACTACCATCACTATCGTCGTCAGCATCACAATCACCGTCGTCATCTTCACCATCACTATCATTGTCATCATCTTCACCATCACCATCATCGTCAACATCTTCACCGTCACTATCATCATCTTCACCATCATCATCTTCACCATCGTCATCACTACCACCATCATCTCCACCACTATCATCGCTAGCATCATCACTGTTATCAACAGCACAATCACTATCACCACCATCGTCGTCACAACCATCACCACCACCGTCACCACCACCATCGTCACCACCATCACTATTATTGCCATGATTTCCACCACCATCACTAACATTGTCACCATTATCGCTGTACATGTGTACACATGAAGCTTTGAGTGTTTAATACCATTTATAACGACTGTAATTCATGTTAATTTCGCACTTTTTATGGCACATTTGATGCCATGTTTTTAAATCGAAAGCATGTCGCGTGATACAATGCCATTAATTAAACGCATATATTCCCTTATGCAATGATACATTGTCAATAATTAATCTCATATTCTAATTTACCCAACCATTATGCAACACCACATATCACGAACAATGCCAACTGTGTCACCATTGTATGTAATATATTGCCACTAAGTGAACATGTGTAATATCATTTCAGTGCCACCGGTTTAAATAAAATAACGTTACTATCATATCTCCACCCCTCTTAATTTGACACGCACACAAGACAAAGATCCCCCGCGTAGCCTACACAAACCGCCGGGGCAAGTGCTGTTTGCGAGCAGCACTAGCTAGGCTGTGGACAGCACCACACCGGCCCGGCCGCCTTTGTCTCCCCTGTGCTGATCTTTACACGCACCGCACCAGGTACCACTAATTTACGGTTGGGTCGACCTAGGGGATGCCCAAGACTTGGCTGATTTTAGATTTAATCACTGGTGCTGGTGGTGGCAGGGCAGGGCGCTAACCACTGCACCACCGCTCCCCAAAGGTCCCCCGTGTAGCCTCTAACAGACTGCTGGGGCAAGTGCTGTTAGTGGCGAGTAGCAGCAGCATCTGTGAAGGTAGACACAGACAAAGATCCCCCGTGTAGCCTCTAACAGAATGCTGGGGCAAGTGCTGTTAGTGGTGAGCAGCAGCAGCATCTGTGAAGGTAGACACAGACAAAGATCCCCCGTGTAGCCTCCAACAGACTTCTGGGGCAAGTGCTGACATGTATCACACAAGGGGGTGGGCGACCAGCACAACGCCCGGCCGCCTTTGTCTCCCCAGTGGCGATGTTTACTACACATCGCAGCAGGTACTCATTTAAGGCTGAGTCGACCTAGGGGAGGCCCTGGGTCGACTCGTCGCTCGTGTTGGCCATGAGAGGGAATCGAACTCACACACACAAACGTACACATACGTACACACACACGTACACAACAACAACCGCCATTCGCCACTACGTGGCGGTGACGTCACCACGACGCTTGTGCCAGGCTGTGCACCCTGAGGCCACGTGAAGTGTCGAACGCCCGCTGGCAGGAGGTCACGGGGCAGACCCAGGTGCCACGGGTCGACTGGATGAGATGACTGGCTGATGCACCACCTGTGCCCCCTACTGTGCCAACCTGCTGTGCTTTAGCCACCCGGCGCTCCGCTCGTTGCTGTGAGCGTCGCTCCTCCGCCCTCCGTTGTTGTTGGAGAGCGACTACCTCCAACTGCCCAGTAGCATCCTTCACGAGCCTCCTCCACAGAGGCCGATCTTGACACCGCTGGTACCAGTCATCGGCAAGTCCACTCAGCTCCACGTCCTCCTGTACCACATCACTCCATCTCTTCTCTAGCCCGTGCCGCGCCCGCTTTGCCCCCTCAATCCGGCCGAACAAAAGCTGTTTCGGCATGCGGTGGCTGGGCATGCGGGCTACATGACCCAGCCATCGCAGCCTTGCCCGCCGGAGGTGCTCACCGATGGGACCTTGCCCAGATCTTTCAAGGATTTGTGAGCTCCTCACACAATCCAGTCTGATTAAACCCAGGATGGATCGTAGGCAGGCCAGCCTAAATGTTTCTAACCGGCGAAGATGTTTCATTAGGGGGGTCCACGTTTCGCAAGCGTAGAGAAGAGAGGGAATGACCGTGGCCGAGAAGACCTGAAGCTTAGTGCGGAGCGACAGCCCAGGTAGCTTCCACACAGCGTTACGCAACCGATGAAAAGATATTGCCGCTCGACTGATTCGGAGACCTCTGCTGTTAAACTGGAGCCAGTCATAAGCACACTGCCCAGGTATGGGAAACTCTCCACTCTCTCCACAACTGCCCCATCACCGATTGGGAGTTGTGGGGGTGGAGTGTCCGATGGTACAAAATACCCAGGCAGGTGCTTAGTTTTGGTGGGGCTGATTGTAAGGCCCCACCTCTTAGTGGCACGCTCCAGTCTCAGCAGCAGCGTCTCCAACTCCTGTCCGGCAAAACAACCCCCTACCTCCTCGCGGTGCCGGACGGGCAATTCTGTCGTGGACAGTGCTGTGGGGGGAGATCCAATTTTGATTGGCTCCTCCCCTCATGGCATATGTGTCCACCACAGGGGCTAAACGGGGGCTCTGGACGGGTGCGAGGGGCTGGTAACCCCTCCACCTTCAATTAATTACCACGAAACCACGGGTTAAACACACGTACACACACACACACGTACACACAAACATACACACACACGCACACACTCACGTACACACACACGTACACACACACGTACACACACACGCACAATCTCCTGCCAGCACCTTCGCCGGCAGGAAGTTTCACAACGTCCACGCCAACCGGCGGCTCTCCGCAGCGCATGCGCGCACAGCAGCAGCGGCAGCGGCGACATCCTCACCGCAAGCGCTCACAGCCTCACGCCCACCAGGGTCTCACGATGGCCGAGATGTCCACCCCGTGTTTCCGTGTCCCTCCAAGTCCACGCATCGTCCTCCCTCTCCCCCGTGTCTCTGTGTCCCCGTATTCCCGTGTCTCCTCCGTGTCTCCCTGGTGTCTCCGTGTCTCCGCGTCCCCGTGTCGTCGTCCGCCCCATCCACCCGGCGTGTCTCTAGAAGTCCACGCATCGCCCCTTCCTCTCCCCCGTGTCTCTGTGTCCCCGTGTCTCCGTGTCTCCCTGGTGTCCCCGTCCACCCGGCGTGTCTTTAGAAGTCCACGCATCGCCCCTTCCTCTCCCCCGTGTCCCTGTGTCCCCGTGTCTCCGTATTCCCGTGTCTCCTCCGTGTCTCCCTGGTGTCCCCGTGTCTCCGTGTCTCCCTGGTGTCCCCGTCCGCCCGGCGTGTCTCTAGAAGTCCACGCATCGCCCCTTCCTCTCCCAGTCCCCGTAGCGTGTGGGCTCAGGGCCCCTTGGGCCCCCCCTCTCCCCCGTGCGGGGGTTCACGCCCCCCGGGAACTCTGTGGGAACACAACGGTTGGGGGGAGGGGGGGGGCATGAGGTCAAGGGGTCGCCACGTTGGCTAGGAAATGTTAACTACCTCGCCTGGTACACAGGAGGTCGTGGGTTCGATCCCGACCCTGACGCCTGCTGTATATTTGTGTGTGGTGAGATGTTAACTACCTCGCCTGGTGTGCAGGTCGTGGGTTCAATCCCGACCGTGACGCCTGATGCTGTTTATTTTGAGTTTGCGCCTCTTTCTCTCCAGCTTCTCCAGTTTTTCCCCTCCACACGTTTAGAATATTTGGTTGCTGCTATAAATTTCCACACGATGATGACGATGATATCAGCCACTTCGTCGAGGTATAATTTAAGATGGCACAAAAGAGTTACATAGCTCAGTGGGGGCCTTACCTGCTCAAATATAAATAGTTTTAAAATTGTTTATGTGATTGCGTTGTAGCGTTATGAGTGTTGTGTACTGGTGTTGTTTTGTAGCGTCGTTTAGTAACATTGTTTAGTAACGTTGTTTAGTAACGTTGTTTAGTAACGTTGTTTAGTAACGTTGTGTAGTAACGTTGTTTAGTAACGTTGTTTAGTAACGTTGTTTAGTAACGTTGTTTAGTAACGTTGTGTAGTAACGTTGTTTAGTAACGTTGTTTAGTAGCGTTGTTTAGTAACGTTGTTTAGTAACGTTGTTTAGTAACGTTGTTTAGTAACGTTGTTTAGTAACGTTGTTTAGTAACGTTGTTTATTAACGTTGTTTAGTAACGTTGTTTAGTAACGTTGTTTAGTAACGTTGTTTAGTAACGATGTTTAGTAACGTTGTTTAGTAACGTTGTTTAGTAACGTTGTTTAGTAACGTTGTTTAGTAACGTTGTTTAGTAGCGTTGTTTAGTAGCGTTGTTTAGTAGCGTTGTTTAGTAGCGTTGTTTAGTAACGTTGTTTAGTAGCGTTGTTTAGTAACGTTGTTTAGTAACGTTGTTTAGTAACGTTGTTTAGTAGCGTTGTTTAGTAACGTTGTTTAGTAACGTTGTTTAGTAACGTTGTTTAGTAACGTTGTTTAGTAACGTTGTTTAGTAACGTTGTTTAGTAACTTTGTTTAGTAACGTTGTTTAGTAACGTTGTTTAGTAACGTTGTTTAGTAACGTTGTGTAGTAACGTTGTTTAGTAACGTTGTATAGTAACGTTGTTTAGTAACGTTGTTTAGTAACGTTGTTTAGTAACGTTGTTTAGTAACGTTGTTTAGTAACGTTGTGTAGTAACGTTGTTTAGTAACGCTGTTTAGTAACGTTGTTTAGTAACGTTGTTTAGTAACGTTGTTTAGTAACGTTGTTTAGTAACGTTGTTTAGTAACGTTGTTTAGTAACGTTGTTTAGTAGCGTTGTTTAGTAACGTTGTTTAGTAACGTTGTTTAGTAACGTTGTTAGTAACGTTGTTTAGTAACGTTGTTTAGTAACGTTGTATAGTAACGTTGTTTAGTAACGTTGTGTAGTAACGTTGTTTAGTAACGTTGTTTAGTAACGTTGTTTAGTAACGTTGTTTAGTAGCGTTGTTTAGTAACGTTGTTTAGTAACGTTGTTTAGTAACGTTGTTTAGTAACGTTGTTTAGTAACGTTGTTTAGTAACGTTGTTTAGTAACGTTGTGTAGTAACGTTGTTTAGTAACGTTGTTTAGTAACGTTGTATAGTAACGTTGTTTAGTAACGTTGTTTAGTAACGTTGTTTAGTTTTTTTTTTTTTTTTTTTTTTTAGTAACGTTGTTTAGTAACGTTGTTTAGTAACGTTGTTTAGTAACGTTGTTTAGTAACGTTGTTTAGTAACGTTGTTTAGTAACGTTGTTTAGTAACGTTGTTTAGTAACGTTGTTTAGTACGTTGTTTAGTAACGTTGTTTAGTAACGTTGTTTAGTAACGTTGTTTAGTAACGTTGTTTAGTACGTTGTTTAGTAACGTTGTTTAGTAACGTTGTTTAGTAACGTTGTTTAGTAACGTTGTTTAGTAACGTTGTTTAGTAACGTTGTTTAGTAACGTTGTTTAGTAACGTTGTTTAGTAACGTTGTTTAGTAACGTTGTATAGTAACGTTGTTTAGTAACGTTGTTTAGTAACGTTGTTTAGTAACGTTGTTTAGTAGCGTTGTTTAGTAACGTTGTTTAGTAACGTTGTTTAGTAACGTTGTTTAGTGGCGTTGTTTAGTAACGTTGTTTAGTAACGTTGTTAAGTTACGTTGTTTAGTAACGTTGTTTAGTAACGTTGTTTAGTAACGTTGTTTAGTAGCGTTGTTTAGTAACGTTGTTTAGTAACGTTGTTTAGTAACGTTGTTTAGTAACGTTGTTTAGTGAACGTTGTTTAGTAACGTTGTTTAGTAACGTTGTGTAGTAACGTTGTTTAGTAACGTTGTTTAGTAACGTTGTTTAGTAACGTTGTTTAGTAACGTTGTTTAGTAACGTTGTTTAGTAACGTTGTTTAGTAGGCGTGTGTTAGTAACGTTGTTTAGTGGCGTTGTTTAGTAACGTTGTTTAGTAACGTTGTTTAGTAACGTTGTTTAGTAACGTTGTTTAGTAACGTTGTTTAGTAACGTTGTTTAGTAACGTTGTTTAGTAATGTTGTTCAGTAACGTTGTTTAGTAACGTTGTTTAGTAACGTTGTTTAGTAACGTTGTTTAGTAACGTTGTTTAGTAACGTTGTTTAGTAACGTTGTTTAGTAACGTTGTTTAGTAACTTTGTTTAGTAACGTTATTTAGTAGCGTTGTGTAGTAACGTTGTTTAGTAGCGTTGTTTAGTAACGTTGTTTAGTAACGTTGTTTAGTAACGTTGTTTAGTAACGTTGTTTAGTAACGTTGTTTAGTAACGTTGTTTAGTAACGTTGTTTAGTAACGTTGTTTAGTAACGTTGTTTAGTAACGTTGTTTAGTAACGTTGTTTAGTAACGTTGTTTAGTAACGTTGTGTAGTAACGTTGTTTAGTAACGTTGTTTAGTAACGTTGTTTAGTAACGTTGTTTAGTAACGTTGTTTAGTAACGTTGTTTAGTAACGTTGTTTAGTAACGTTGTTTAGTAACGTTGTTTAGTAACGTTGTTTAGTAACGTTGTTTAGTAACGTTGTTTAGTAACGTTGTTTAGTAACGTTGTTTAGTAACGTTGTTTAGTGGCGTTGTGTAGTAACGTTGTTTATTAACGTTGTTTAGTAACGTTGTTTAGTAACGTTGTTTAGTAACGTTGTTTATTAACGTTGTTTAGTAACGTTGTTTAGTAACGTTGTTTAGTAACGTTGTTTAGTAACGCTGTTTAGTAACGTTGTTTAGTAACGTTGTTTAGTAACGTTGTTTAGTAACGTTGTTTAGTAGCGTTGTTTAGTAACGTTGTTTAGTAACGTTGTTTAGTAACGTTGTTTAGTAACGTTGTTTAGTAACGTTGTTTAGTAACGTTGTTTAGTAACGTTGTTTAGTAACGTTGTTAGTAACGTTGTTTATAACGTTGTTTAGTAGCGTTGTTTAGTAACGTTGTTTAGTAACGTTGTTTAGTAACGTTGTTTAGTAACGTTGTTTAGTAACGTTGTTTAGTAACGTTGTTTAGTAACGTTGTTTAGTAGGTTGTTTAGTAACGTTGTTTAGTAACGTTGTTTAGTAACGTTGTTTAGTAACGTTGTTTAGTAACGTTGTTTAGTAGTTGTTTAGTAACGTTGTTTAGTAACGTTGTTTAGTAACGTTGTTTAGTAACGTTGTTTAGTAACGTTGTTTAGTAACGTTGTAAGGTTGTTAGTAACGTTGTTTAGTAACGTTGTTTAGTAACGTTGTTTAGTAACGGTGTGTAGTAACGTTGTTTAGTAACGTTGTTTAGTAACGGTGTTTAGTACGGTTTGTTTAGTAACGTTGTTGTAGTAACGTTGTTTAGTAACGTTGTTTAGTAACGTTGTTTAGTAACGTTGTTTAGTAGCGTTGTTTAGTAACGTTGTTTAGTAACGTTGTTAGTAACTTGGTTTAGTAACGTTGTTTTAGTAACGTTGTTAGTAACGTTGTTTAGTAACGTTAGTGTAGGTAACGTTGTTAGTAAAGTTGTTAGTAACGTTGTTTAGTAACGTTGTTTAGGTAACGTTGTTTAGTAAACGTTGTTTTAGTAACGTTTTTTAGTAACGTGTTTAGTAACGTTGTTTAGTAACGTTGTTTAGTAACGTTGTTTAGTACGTTGTTAGTAACGTTGTTTAGGTAACGTTGTTTAGTAACGTTGGTAGTACCGTTGTTAGTAAACGTTGTTTAGTAACGTGTGTTTAGTAACGTTGTTTAGTAACGTTGTTTAGTAACGTTGTTTAGTAACGTTGTTTAGTAACGTTGTTTAGTAACGTTGTTTAGTAACGTTGTTAGTAACAGTTGTTTAACGTTGTTTAGTGACGTTGTTTAGTAACGTTGTTTAGTAACGTTGTTTAGTAACGTTGTTTAGTAACGTTGTTTAGTAACGTTGTTTTAACGTTGTTTAGTAACGTTGTTTAGTAACGTTGTTTAGTAACGTTGTTTAGTAACGTTGTTTAGTAACGTTGTTTAGTGGCGTTGTGTAGTAACGTTGTTTATTAACGTTGTTTAGTAACGTTGTTTAGTAACGTTGTTTAGTAACGTTGTTTAGTAACGTTGTTTAGTAACGTTGTTTAGTAACGTTGTTTAGTAACGTTGTTTAGTAACGCTGTTTAGTAACGTTGTTTAGTGACGTTGTTTAGTAACGTTGTTTAGTAACGTTGTTTAGTAGCGTTGTTTAGTAACGTTGTTTAGTAACGTTGTTTAGTAACGTTGTTTAGTAACGTTGTTTAGTAACGTTGTTTAGTAACGTTGTTTAGTAACGTTGTTTAGTAACGTTGTTTAGTGGCGTTGTGTAGTAACGTTGTTTATTAACGTTGTTTAGTAGCGTTGTTTAGTAACGTTGTTTAGTAACGTTGTTTAGTAACGTTGTTTAGTAACGTTGTTTAGTAACGTTGTTTAGTAACGTTGTTTAGTAACGTTGTTTAGTAGGGTTGTTTAGTAACGTTGTTTAGTAACGTTGTTTAGTAACGTTGTTTAGTAACGTTGTTTAGTAACGTTGTTTAGTAGGGTTGTTTAGTAACGTTGTTTAGTAACGTTGTTTAGTAACGTTGTTTAGTAACGTTGTTTAGTAACGTTGTTTAGTAACGTTGTTTAGTAACGTTGTTTAGTAACGTTGTTTAGTAACGTTGTTTAGTAACGTTGTTTAGTAGCGTTGTTTAGTAACGTTGTTTAGTAACGTTGTTTAGTAACGTTGTTTAGTAACGTTGTTTAGTAACGTTGTTTAGTAGCGTTGTTTAGTAACGTTGTTTAGTAGCGTTGTTTAGTAACGTTGTTTAGTAACGTTGTGTAGTAACGTTGTTTAGTAATGTTGTTTAGTAACGTTGTTTAGTAACGTTGTTTAGTAACGCTGTTTAGTAACGTTGTTTAGTAACGTTGTTTAGTAGCGTTGTTTAGTAGCGTTGTTTAGTAACGCTGTTTAGTAACGTTGTTTAGTAGCGTTGTTTAGTAACGTTGTTTAGTAACGTTGTTTAGTAACGTTGTTTAGTAACGTTGTTTAGTAACGTTGTTTAGTAACGTTGTTTAGTAACGTTGTTTAGTGACGTTGTTTAGTAACGTTGTTTAGTAACGTTGTTTAGTAACGTTGTTTAGTAACGTTGTGTAGTAACGTTGTTTAGTAACGTTGTTTAGTAACGTTGTGTAGTAACGTTGTTTAGTAACGTTGTTTAGTAACGTTGTTTAGTAACGTTGTTTAGTAACGTTGTTTAGTAACGTTGTTTAGTAACGTTGTTTAGTAACGTTGTGTAGTAACGTTGTTTAGTAACGTTGTGTAGTAACGTTGTTTAGTAACGTTGTTTAGTAACGTGTTTAGTAACGTTGTTTTAGCACATTGTTTAGTACGTTGTTTAGTAACGTTGTTTAGTAACGTTGTTTAGTAACGTTGTTTAGTGGCGTTGTTTAGTAACGTTGTTTAGTAGCGTTGTTTAGTAACGTTGTTTAGTAACGTTGTTTAGTAACGTTGTTTAGTAGCGTTGTTTAGTAACGTTGTTTAGTAACGTCACTAAGTAACATCGTTTAGTAACGTTGTTTAGTAACGTTGTGTAGTAACGTTGTTTAGTAACGTTGTTTAGTAACGTTGTTTAGTAGCGTTGTTTAGTAACGTTGTTTAGTAACGTTGTTTAGTAACGTTGTTTAGTAGCGTTGTTTAGTAACGTTGTTTAGTAACGTTGTTTAGTAGCGTTGTTTAGTAACGTTGTTTAGTAACGTTGTTTAGTAGTGTTGTTTAGTAACGTTGTTTAGTAACGTTGTTTAGTAACGTTGTTTAGTAACGTTGTTTAGTAGCGTTGTTTAGTAACATTGTTTAGTAACGCTGTTTAGTAACGTTGTTTAGCATCGTTGTGTAGTAACGTTGTTTAGTAATGTTGTTTAGTAATGTTGTTTAGTAATGTTGTTTAGTAACGTTGTGTAGTAACGTTGTTTAGTAACGTTGTTTAGTAACGTTGTTTAGTAACGTTGTTTAGTAACGTTGTTTAGTAACGTTGTTTAGTAACGTTGTTTAGTAACGTTGTTTAGTAGCGTTGTTTAGTAACGTTGTTTAGTAACGTTGTTTAGTAACGTTGTTTAGTGGCGTTGTTTAGTGGCGTTGTGTAGTAACGTTGTTTAGTAACGTTGTTTAGTAACGTTGTTTAGTAACGTTGTGTAGTAACGTTGTTTAGTAACGTTGTTTAGTAGCGTTGTTTAGTAACGTTGTTTAGTAACGTTGTTTAGTAACGTTGTTTCGTAACGTTGTTTAGTAACGTTGTTTAGTAGCGTTGTTTAGTAACGTTGTTTAGTAACGTTGTTTAGTAACGTTGTTTAGTAACGTTGTTTAGTAACGTTGTTTAGTGGCGTTGTTTAGTAACGTTGTTTAGTAACGTTGTTTAGTAACGTTGTTTAGTAACGTTGTTTAGTAACGTTGTTTAGTAACGTTGTTTAGTAACGTTGTTTAGTAACGTTGTTTAGTAACGTTGTTTAGTAGCGTTGTTTAGTAACTATGTTTATTAACGTTGTTTAGTAACGTTGTTTAGTAACGTTGTTTAGTAACGTTGTTTAGTAACGTTGTTTAGTAACGTTGTTTATTAACGTTGTGTAGTAACGTTGTTTAGTAACGTTGTTTAGTAACGTTGTTTAGTAACGTTGTTTAGTAACGTTGTTTAGTAACGTTGTGTAGTAACGTTGTTTAGTGGCGTTGTTTAGTAACGTTGTTTAGTAACGTTGTTTAGTAACGTTGTTTAGTAACGTTGTTTAGTAACGTTGTTTAGTAACGCTGTTTAGTAGTTTAGATAATAGAAATATTAAATTATCCCAAATACAACTGTCAGCAGTAGCAGAACACGCTTGCCAACAAGGACACTCATTTGATTTTGATAATGTTGACGTTCTGTGCAAAACTAGCTAATACTGGCCAAGACTAATTAGAGAATCTATCAAAATTTAAAGAAATAAAAATAATTTTAACCATTCGGATAGCTACCGCCTTAGTGCTGCGTGGAAGCGAATCATCAAATAATACATTGTTTAAATGCAAGCCTATAAAGGGCAGCGTACTTCAATAGGGATCAAGCTAGTTGTAATTACTGGCAAAACGTCGTACTCAGGTTGTAAATGTTGTGGCTTGGCTCTCCAACACATCGGTGTGCTGTACTAGTACACTATACACTACACTATACACTCAACTATACACTACACTATATACTACACTATACACTAGTGCTGTACTAGTACACTACACTATACAATACACTCAACTATACACTACACCTTATACTACACTATACACTAGTGCTGTACTAGTACACTACACTATACACTCAACTATACACTACACCTTATACTACACTATACACTAGTGCTGTACTAGTACACTACAATATACACTAGTGCTGTACTAGTATACTACACTATACACTACACTATACACTAGTGCTGTACTAGTACACTACACTATACACTACACTATACACTAGTGTTGTACTAGTATACTACACTATACACTACACTATACACTACACTATACACTAGTGCTGTACTAGTATACTACACTATACACTACACTATACACTAGTGCTGTACTAGTACACTACACTGTACACTACACACTACACTACACTATACACTAGTGTTGTACTAGTATACTACACTATACACTAGTGCTGTACTAGTATACTACACTATACACTACACACTACACTATACACTACACTATACACTACACTATATACTACACTATACACTACACTATACACTACACACTAGTGTTGTACTAGTATACTACACTATACACTACACTATACACTAGTGCTGTACTAGTATACTACACTATACACTAGAGGTGTACTAGTATACTACACTATACACTACACACTACACTATACACTAGTGTTGTACTAGTATACTACACTATACACTACACACTACACTATACACTACACTATACTAGTATACTACACTATAGACTAGTGCTGTACAAGTATACTACACTATACACTACACTATACACTAGTGCTGTAATAGTACACTACACTATACACTAGTGTTGTACTAGTATACTACACTATACACTACACTATACACTAGTGCTGTACTAGTATACCACACTATACACTACACTACACACTAGTGCTGTACAAGTATACTACACTATACACTACACTATACACTACACTATACACTAGTGCTGTACTGTTGACGAATTGGCACATTTCTGTTAGCGTGACAACCCTTACTAGTTGGCTGTGTCGGGTGGTGGCGGGTTGCAACAACACAACACTTATCTATTTACGCGATCTAACCCCCCCCCCAAAAAAACCTCTCTACGATGGCCGTTTAGCAACGTTGTTTATCAGCGTGATAGCGTTGCGTCGCTGGTGCTGACAGTGCGAGGAGCGTGCCGCTTACTCTCCAGGGAGTCACCGTCACCACCGTCGCCGCCTGTTGCTCCGGCCTTCTCCTCCTCCGCCGCCTCCCCCTCCGCCCGGTCCAGCCTGCCGAGGGGCGTTCTCGGTTTGCGCGGGGGGGCAGGGCCCCCCGGCTCTCGCTGCGCGGAGAGTGGACGGCAGAGAAGCACGGGGACCAGCGGGCGCCCCCCGAAGACTGTACGCACAGAGACAAAGGTCCCCCGTGTAGCCTTAACAGACTGTAGGGGCAAGTGCCGTTAGCGGCGAGTAGCAGCAGCACCTGTGAAGGTAGACACAGACAAAGATCCCCCGTGTAGCCTCTAACAGACTGTAGGGGCAAGTGCTGTTAGTGGCGAGTAGCAGCAGCACCTGTGAAGGTAGACACAGACAAAGATCCCCCGTGTAGCCTCTAACAGACTGTAGGGGCAAGTGCTGTTAGTGGCGAGTAGCAGCAGCACCTGTGAAGGTAGACACAGACAAAGATCCCCCGTGTAGCCTCTAACAGACTGTAGGGGCAAGTGCTGTTAGTGGCGAGTAGCAGCAGCACCTGTGAAGGTAGACACAGACAAAGATCCCCCGTGTAGCCTCTACAGACTATAGGGGCAAGTGCTGTTAGTAGCGAGTAGCAGCAGCACCTGTGAAGGTAGACACAGACAAAGATCCCCCCTGTAGCCTTAATAGACTGTAGGGGCAAGTGCTGTTAGTGGCGAGTAGCAGCAGCACCTGTGAAGGTAGACGCAGACAAAGGTCCCCCGTGTAGCCTCTAACAGACTGCAGGGGCAAGTGCTGTTAGTGGCGAGTAGCAGCGCCTATGAAGGTAGACACAGACAAAGGTCCCCCGTGTAGCCTCTAACAGACTGCAGGGGCAAGTGCAGTTAGTAGCGAGTAGCAGCAGCGCCTGTGAAGGTAGACACAGACAAAGATCCCCCGTGTAGCCTCTAACAGACTGCAGGGGCAAGTGCTGTTAGTAGCGAGTAGCAGCAGCACCTGTGAAGGTAGACACAGACAAAGAACCCCCGTGTAGCCTCTAACAGACTGTAGGGGCAAGTGCTGTTAGTGGCGAGTAGCAGAAGCACCTGTGAAGGTAGACACAGACAAAGATCCCCCGTGTAGCCTCTAACAAACTGCAGGGGCAAGTGCTGTTAGCGAGCAGCACCTATGAAGGCTACCGGCACTGTGGCACACGAGGGGGTGGGTGGCCAGCAACCACGCCCGGCCACCTTTGTCTCCCCAGTGGGTGGCGATGTTGAGTACACACCGCTACACCAGGTACTCTCACACACACATACTGGTCACCGTTACCCTTTGTACAGATTACAGCACATGCCTGCGACAAAGAGAGGAGCACGTGGATGAGAGACCACACGCAGGCGAGAGACATCACCACCACACTGATGTTTCATCCAGCAGTGGATAGACCCTGGCTGCTGCTGCACATGATGTCATCATGAAGTCATTGCGTAGCACAGTGAGCACAACCAGCCATAGGGAACACCTCCACAGCCTGACATCGCTGCAATCGGCTGACACGAAGACCGCTCTCCGTGTGTGTATCGCTCGTGGTGGCTGTGAGATGTTGACTACCTCGCCTGGTGTGCAGGGGGTCGTGGGTTCGATCATCATCATCATCAGGGTGGCTAGGAGATGTTAACTACCTCGCCTGGTATACAGGAGGTCGTGAGTTAGATCCCGACCCTGACGCCTGCTGCTGCTGTATATTTGTAGTTTGTGTGTGTCTCTCTCTCTCATCATCTTCATCACGGTGGCTATGAGATGTTGACTACCTCGCCTGGTGTGCAGGAGGTCGTGGGTTCGATCATCATCATCATCAGGGTGGCTAGGAGATGTTAACTACCTCGCCTGGTGTGCAGGAGGTCGTGAGTCCGATTCAGACCCTGACTCCTGCTGCTGCTGTGTATTTGTAGTTTGTGTGTGTCTCTCTGTCTCTCATCATCTTCATCACGGTGGCTAGGAGATGTTGACTACCTCGCCTGGTGTACAGGAAGTCGTGAGTTCGATTCCGGCCCTGACGCCTGCCGCTGCTGCTGCTGTATATTTGGAGTCTGTGTCTAAAGTCTCTCTCCCCCGTGGTAGCGTGGATTTGTCTCTCTCCGAGTCCTAAGGCTTCCCACTCCACATTCATCAGACTCAACATCACCACGCGTCCAGAGGATGCTCCCACTGCTGTAAAGCCACCAACTTCGTTACCTTTCGTTTAAGATATCCAGGCCGCTTGAGAAACAGCGCTACACATCACCTCAGTAGGGCCTTGCCTGGGAACACAACTGCGTGCAAAAATCTAGAACTTTACACACTTTGTTAATAATTATGTACACTATTAAATAACTCTACACACACACTCAGCGCGTTGACGAGTCTCTCTCCAGAGGCCCGGAACGATTTTTTTCGTTCCGCTTCGGTCGCAGCCCGGACGACAACGCGCGGACCTCGACCCGAGCCTGAGGCCTGGCCAACAACAACCACCACAACAACCACGACAACAACAACAACCACCACAACAACCACAACAACCACGACAACAACAACCACAACAACCACGACAACAACAACAACACCAACAAGTCGACCCCGCGCGCCTCTGCCGCGACTCACGCGAGACGCCCCGGAGACAGCGAAGGGAAGCAGCAGCGGCCATGGCGGTCGTTTGTTTGGAGGGTGAGGGGCGGGGCGTGGGAGGGATGGGGGCGGGTGGTGGGAGGGGCGTGGGTGGGAGGGGCGTGGGGGTGGTGGGAGGGGCGTGGGGGTGGTGGTAGGGGCGTGGGGGTGGTGGGAGGGGCGTGGGGTGGTGGGAGGGGCGTGGGGGTGGTGGGAGGGGCGTGGGGGTGGTGGGAGGGGCGTGGGGGTGGTGGTAGGGGCGTGGGGGTGGTGGGAGGGGCGTGAGGGTGGTGGAGGGGCGTGGGGGTGGTGGGAGGGGCGTGGGGGTGGTGGTAGGGGCGTGGGGGTGGTGGGAGGGGCGTGGGGGTGGTGGTAGGGGCGTGGGGGTGGTGGGAGGGGCGTGGGGTGGTGGGAGGGGCGTGGGGGTGGTGGGAGGGGCGTGGGGGTGGTGGGAGGGGCGTGGGAGTGGTGGGAGGGGCGTGGGGGTGGTGGGAGGGGCGTGGGGGTGGTGGGAGGGGCGTGAGGGTGGTGGGAGGGGCGTGAGGGTGGTGGGAGGGGCGTGGGGGTGGTGGGAGGGGCGTGGGGGTGGTGGGAGGGGCGTGGGAGTGGTGGGAGGGGCGTGGGGGTGGTGGGAGGGGCGTGGGGGTGGTGGGAGGGGCGTGGGGGTGGTGGGAGGGGCGTGAGGGTGGTGGGAGGGGCGTGGGGGGTGGTGGGAGGGGCGTGGGGGTGGTGGGAGGGGCGTGGGGGTGGTGGGAGGGGCGTGGGGGTGGTGGGAGGGGCGTGGTGGGAGGGGCGTGGTGGGAGGGGCGTGGGTGGTGGGAGGGGCGTGGGGGGTGGTGGGAGGGGCGTGGGGGTGGTGGGAGGGGCGTGAGGGTGGTGGGAGGGGCGTGGGGGTGGTGGGAGGGGCGTGGGGGTGGTGGGACGGGCGTGGGGGTGGTGGGAGGGGCGTGAGGGTGGTGGGAGGGGCGTGGGGGTGGTGGGAGGGGCGTGGGGTGGTGGGAGGGGCGTGGGGTGGTGGGAGGGGCGTGGGGTGGTGGGAGGGGCGTGGGGGTGGTGGGAGGGGCGTGGGGGTGGTGGGAGGGGCGTGGGGGTGGTGGGAGGGATATCGCAGCAGCACATTTAACGTACAGCGGGAATGAATCCGATCGATGGCTGCGTCATCGCCCCACACGTGTCGAATTAAAAGCAAGGGACAACTCCTTACTTACTAACAACTACTTACTTACTAACAACTCCTTACTCACTAACAACTCCTTACTTTTTGATTTAAAGCTTTCGTGACTGCAGTAATTCATATTCTTAGTTTTTTCGGTAAAGTCACGTTGAAGAGAAACAACAAAATAACAAAATATATATAAAACAATAAAAAATTCTCACGACGTTTCGACCATAACTCAAACGGTCATCATCAGGTGTGTCGGTTTGCATAAATTTATTTTGAAAACGGCATATTTATTTATTTATATAAAAATAACGTTTGCGTCACGCGCAACGATTGGCTGTTTGCCAGGACTAGTCCATCTATTTTTTGAAAAGAGGAGGGGGGAGACGAAATTTGTTTTTATGTATGCTGTCTGAAAGCCACTGTAAGCGTGAACAATCAATCAAGAACTGAAATGATTTATCAAATCTTTCCAATGATTGCTAAGATAGAATCCATCTTCTCGGTTGAAATTGTCTCTGTGTTTGTATATGTGGATAGCCTCATGAACGAATCTCTCATGGAAGCCAGATGGCTTACAAAGAACCTCCGTCTTGGAAAAGTCAATGGCATGTGAGCCTACTGAATTAGAACAATGATCTGCTACGGCCGAGGTGTTGGTCCTACCGTGTTTAAGGTCTGCTTTATGTTCACGAATGCGGTCCGAGATATGGCGTTTGGTTTCTCCAATGTAACTACTACCACAGAGGCAACTTAGTTTGTAGACACCAAGGTATTGTATGTCCGGAATCACATCTTTTACAGACGGAACCAGATCACGGATTTTATGTAATGTGTTGAAACGGACCTGGATCTTGTGTTTATTCAAGATTTTGGAGATCTTTTTTGTGATCCCAGAAATGTAGGGTAAAGTGATGGTTTTGAAAGGCTCCTCAAGAGGGTTCTTCTTCATGGTTTGAGTGATAGCTTTGCGGATTGTATAGTCGGAGTAACCATTAGCCCTAAGAGCTTGGTGTACGTGCTTGAGTTCACTGCTTATGTGTTCCTGGTCGGATATGCATTGGGCTCTATGATACAGAGTCTTGATGAGAGAATTCTTCTGTGATGGATGGTGGTGGGAATCCGGTTTCAGATAAGCATCCGTATGGGTAGCTTTCCTGTAGACAGAGTGGCTCATTGAAACATCAGGTCTCTTTTTAATTAGGACATCCAAAAAAGGTATCTTGCCATCTATTTCGACTTCCATGGTAAATCTGATGGCTGGGTGTATGGAATTGATGTGGTCGAAGAATTGGTCTAGAGCAGGCCGGCCATGTGGCCAGATGACAAAAGTGTCATCCACGTACCTCTTCCATAAGGTTGGGCGCAGAGTGGCAGTCTGGATGGCGTCAGTCTCAAATTTCTCCATGAAAATGTTAGCTATAACTGGAGAAAGGGGGGAGCCCATTGGGGTGCCCTCAGTTTGTTTGTAGAAAGTTCCATTCCAAGTGAAGTATGTATTGGTTAAACAGTGTCTCACCAGGGGGGGTACCTCAGTGTTTAGTCCTTGATGAACCAAGTCTTCAATGATTGCAATGGTGTCAGGTACAGGAACCTTGGTGAATAAGGAAACTACATCAAAACTGACAAGCAGGTCGTCTGGGGACAGGGAAATACCCTTGATTGTTGATACCAGGTGAGTAGAATTTTGTACCGCAGAGGTGGTCTTTCCAGTGAAAGGACGCAGGATTTCAGACAAAAAACGAGCTAGTTTGTAGGTGGGGGAGCTGATAGTAGAAACTATGGGACGAAGAGGTGTATCAACTTTATGTATTTTTGGTAAGCCGTATAATCTTGGTGGCCTGGCAGCAGAAGGTTTCAACGAAAACTGTTTAGATTGATCAATTAATGCGGTTGAATCAGAAATTATTTTGTTGGTTTGTGTGACGAGGCTGTTGGTGGGATCTCTTTTTATTTTTGTATAACTACCATCGTCGAGTAATTCTTTAATTTTGTTGTTGTATTCTATTTTATCCATGATAACAGTAGCATTGCCTTTGTCATTGACGGCAATAATGTCCACATCGGATTGGGAACATGTAGACAATATGACTGCCTCTTCAGCTGCTACTATGTCGACCAAATGTAAGGAAAACCTGATTTCCAAATTTAACCTCCTCTTAAACAAAAGACCGGACCCACACACCAAAAAGTTAGACGTTAATAAAGTCGTAATTAATCGCAGTAACAGTTCTATTTCCGATGGTCTGAAATCCGTTTTAGCTAAAGGTCTAAACTTTGCAGTCACACCTAAACACATACCAGTTAATGATATAATTGCCCAAGTAGACGTTGCTCTCAGGGGCCTGGGTCACATCGCTGCAGACGTAGCAAGATCTGAAATCGCTGCAACCCTCAAAAACGCTAAGATGCCAGCTAGCAACCTCAGCAAAGATGAGCGTTTTGAATTATATAAATTAAAAAAGAGGAATGATATTGTAGTTCTCTCAGCTGACAAAGGCAATGCTACTGTTATCATGGATAAAATAGAATACAACAACAAAATTAAAGAATTACTCGACGATGGTAGTTATACAAAAATAAAAAGAGATCCCACCAACAGCCTCGTCACACAAACCAACAAAATAATTTCTGATTCAACCGCATTAATTGATCAATCTAAACAGTTTTCGTTGAAACCTTCTGCTGCCAGGCCACCAAGATTATACGGCTTACCAAAAATACATAAAGTTGATACACCTCTTCGTCCCATAGTCTCTACTATCAGCTCCCCCACCTACAAACTAGCTCGTTTTTTGTCTGAAATCCTGCGTCCTTTCACTGGAAAGACCACCTCTGCGGTACAAAATTCTACTCACCTGGTATCAACAATCAAGGGTATTTCCCTGTCCCCAGACGACCTGCTTGTCAGTTTTGATGTAGTTTCCTTATTCACCAAGGTTCCTGTACCTGACACCATTGCAATCATTGAAGACTTGGTTCATCAAGGACTAAACACTGAGGTACCCCCCCTGGTGAGACACTGTTTAACCAATACATACTTCACTTGGAATGGAACTTTCTACAAACAAACTGAGGGCACCCCAATGGGCTCCCCCCTTTCTCCAGTTATAGCTAACATTTTCATGGAGAAATTTGAGACTGACGCCATCCAGACTGCCACTCTGCGCCCAACCTTATGGAAGAGGTACGTGGATGACACTTTTGTCATCTGGCCACATGGCCGGCCTGCTCTAGACCAATTCTTCGACCACATCAATTCCATACACCCAGCCATCAGATTTACCATGGAAGTCGAAATAGATGGCAAGATACCTTTTTTGGATGTCCTAATTAAAAAGAGACCTGATGGTTCAATGAGCCACTCTGTCTACAGGAAAGCTACCCATACGGATGCTTATCTGAAACCGGATTCCCACCACCATCCATCACAGAAGAATTCTCTCATCAAGACTCTGTATCATAGAGCCCAATGCATATCCGACCAGGAACACATAAGCAGTGAACTCAAGCACGTACACCAAGCTCTTAGGGCTAATGGTTACTCCGACTATACAATCCGCAAAGCTATCACTCAAACCATGAAGAAGAACCCTCTTGAGGAGCCTTTCAAAACCATCACTTTACCCTACATTGCTGGGATCACAAAAAAGATCTCCAAAATCTTGAATAAACACAAGATCCAGGTCCGTTTCAACACATTACATAAAATCCGTGATCTGGTTCCGTCTGTAAAAGATGTGATTCCGGACATACAATACCCTGGTGTCTACAAACTAAGTTGCCTCTGTGGTAGTAGTTACATTGGAGAAACCAAACGCCATATCTCGGACCGCATTCGTGAACATAAAGCAGACCTTAAACACGGTAGGACCAACACCTCGGCCGTAGCAGATCATTGTTCTAATTCAGTAGGCTCACATGCCATTGACTTTTCCAAGACGGAGGTTCTTTGTAAGCCATCTGGCTTCCATGAGAGATTCGTTCATGAGGCTATCCACATATACAAACACAGAGACAATTTCAACCGAGAAGATGGATTCTATCTTAGCAATCATTGGAAAGATTTGATAAATCATTTCAGTTCTTGATTGATTGTTCACGCTTACAGTGGCTTTCAGACAGCATACATAAAAACAAATTTCGTCTCCCCCCTCCTCTTTTCAAAAAATAGATGGACTAGTCCTGGCAAACTGCCAATCGTTGCGCGTGACGCAAACGTTATTTTTATATATAATAAATAAATATGCCGTTTTCAAAATAAATTTATGCAAACCGACACACCTGATGATGACCGTTTGAGTTATGGTCGAAACGTCGTGAGAATTTTTTATTGTTTTATATATATTTTGTTATTTTGTTGTTTCTCTTCAACGTGACTTTACCGAAAAAACTAAGAATATGAACTCCTTACTTACTAACAACTCCTTACTCACTAACAACTCCTTACTCACTAACAACTCCTTACTTACTAACAAGTCCTTACTAACAAGTCCTTACTAACAACTCCTTACTTACTAACAACTCCTTACTAACAAGTCCTTACTTACTAACAAGTCCTTACTAACAACTCCTTGCTTACTAACAACTCCTTACTAACAAGTCCTTGCTAACTAACAAGTCCTTACTAACAAGTCCTTACTAACAAGTCCTTACTAACTAACGAGTCCTTACTAACAAGTCCTCACTAACAAGTCCTTACTAACTAACAAGTCCTTACTAACACGTCCTTACTAACAACTCCTTGCTTACTAACAACTCCTTACTAACAAGTCCTTGTTAACTAACAAGTCCTTACTAACAAGTCCTTACTAACAAGTCCTTACTAACTAACAAGTCCTCACTAACAACTCCTTACTAACAAGTCCTTACTAACTAACAAGTCCTTACTAACAACTCCTTACTAACAACTCCTTGCTAACAAGTCCTTACTTACTAACAAGTCCTTACTAACAACTCCTTACTAACAAGTCCTTGCTTGCTAACAAGTCCTTACTAACAACTCCTTGCTAACAAGTCCTTACTAACAACTCCTTGCTAACAAGTCCTTACTTACTAACAAGTCCTTACTAACAAGTCCTTGCTTGCTAACAACGCCTTACTAACAAGTCCTTGCTAACTAACAACTCCTCACTAACAACGCCTTACTAACAAGTCCTTACTAACTAACTCCTCCCCTGCCACGTGAAACTCCTGGCTCCGCCATTGCACCCCGCCACTGGTGAAGAGCCCCAAGACGTGGGGAGACCTCGCCAGCAAAGCGGCCCTGAGCCCCCCACCCCCCTGGCCAGCAAAGCGGCCCTGAGCCCCCCACCCCCCACCCCTCCCCCTCGCCAGCAAAGTGGCCCTGAGCCCCCCACCCCCCACCCCTCCCCCTCGCCAGCAAAGTGGCCCTGAGCCCCCCACCCCCCACCCCTCCCCCTCGCCAGCAAAGTGGCCCTGAGCCCCCCACCCCCCACCCCTCCCCCTCGCCAGCAAAGTGGCCCTGAGCCCCCCACCCCCCCACCCCTCCCCCTCGCCAGCAAAGTGGCCCTGAGCCCCCCACCCCCCACCCCTCCCCCTCGCCAGCAAAGCGGCCCTGAGCCCCCCACCCCCACCCCCCCTCCCCCACCCCCTCGCCAGCAAAGCGGCCCTGAGCCCCCCCACCCCCACCCCCCCACCCCCTGGCCAGCAAAGTGGCCCTGAGCCCCCCACCCCCCACCCCTCACCCTCGCCAGCAAAGCGGCCCTGAGCCCCCCACCCCCCTCGCCAGCAAAGCGGCCCTGAGCCCCCCACCCCCCTCGCCAGCAAAGCGGCCCTGAGCCCCCCACCCCCCCACCCCTCCCCCTCGCCAGCAAAGCGGCCCTGAGCCCCCCACCCCCCACCCCTCCCCCTCGCCAGCAAAGCGGCCCTGAGCCCCCCACCCCCCACCCCTCCCCCTCGCCAGCAAAGTGGCCCTGAGCCCCCCACCCCCCACCCCTCCCCCTCGCCAGCAAAGTGGCCCTGAGCCCCCCACCCCCCACCCCTCCCCCTCGCCAGCAAAGTGGCCCTGAGCCCCCCACCCCCCACCCCTCCCCCTCGCCAGCAAAGCGGCCCTGAGCCCCCCACCCCCACCCCCCCCTCCCCCACCCCCTCGCCAGCAAAGCGGCCCTGAGCCCCCCACCCCCACCCCCCCACCCCCTGGCCAGCAAAGTGGCCCTGAGCCCCCCACCCCCCCACCCCTCCCCCTCGCCAGCAAAGTGGCCCTGAGCCCCCCACCCCCCACCCCTCCCCCTCGCCAGCAAAGCGGCCCTGAGCCCCCCACCCCCCACCCCTCCCCCTCGCCAGCAAAGTGGCCCTGAGCCCCCCACCCCCCACCCCTCCCCCTCGCCAGCAAAGTGGCCCTGAGCCCCCCACCCCCCACCCCTCCCCCTCGCCAGCAAAGTGGCCCTGAGCCCCCCACCCCCCCACCCCTCCCCCTCGCCAGCAAAGTGGCCCTGAGCCCCCCACCCCCCACCCCTCCCCCTCGCCAGCAAAGTGGCCCTGAGCCCCCCACCCCCCACCCCTCCCCCTCGCCAGCAAAGCGGCCCTGAGCCCCCCACCCCCACCCCCCCCTCCCCCACCCCCCTCGCCAGCAAAGCGGCCCTGAGCCCCCCACCCCCACCCCCCCCACCCCCTGGCCAGCAAAGTGGCCCTGAGCCCCCCACCCCCCACCCCTCACCCTCGCCAGCAAAGCGGCCCTGAGCCCCCCACCCCCCTCGCCAGCAAAGCGGCCCTGAGCCCCCCACCCCCCACCCCTCCCCCTCGCCAGCAAAGCGGCCCTGAGCCCCCCACCCCCACCCCTCCCCCTCGCCAGCAAAGCGGCCCTGAGCCCCCCACCCCCCAACCCTCCCCCTCGCCAGCAAAGTGGCCCTGAGCCCCCCACCCCCCACCCCTCCCCCTCGCCAGCAAAGTGGCCCTGAGCCCCCCACCCCCCACCCCTCCCCCTCGCCAGCAAAGTGGCCCTGAGCCCCCCACCCCCCACCCCTCCCCCTCGCCAGCAAAGTGGCCCTGAGCCCCCCACCCCCCACCCCTCCCCCCTCGCCAGCAAAGCGGCCCTGAGCCCCCCACCCCCCACCCCCCCTCCCCCACCCCCTCGCCAGCAAAGCGGCCCTGAGCCCCCCCACCCCCACCCCCCCACCCCCTGGCCAGCAAAGTGGCCCTGAGCCCCCCACCCCCCACCCCTCACCCTCGCCAGCAAAGCGGCCCTGAGCCCCCCACCCCCCTCGCCAGCAAAGCGGCCCTGAGCCCCCCACCCCCCTCGCCAGCAAAGCGGCCCTGAGCCCCCCACCCCCCACCCCTCCCCCTCGCCAGCAAAGCGGCCCTGAGCCCCCCACCCCCCACCCCTCCCCCTCGCCAGCAAAGCGGCCCTGAGCCCCCCACCCCCCACCCCTCCCCCTCGCCAGCAAAGTGGCCCTGAGCCCCCACCCCCCACCCCTCCCCCTCGCCAGCAAAGTGGCCCTGAGCCCCCCACCCCCCCCCTCGCCAGCAAAGTGGCCCTGAGCCCCCACCCCCCACCCCTCCCTCCTCGCCAGCAAAGTGGCCCTGAGGCCCCCCACCCCCCACCCCTCCCCCTCGCCAGCAAAGTGGCCCTGAGCCCCCCACCCCCCACCCCTCCCCCTCGCCAGCAAAGTGGCCCTGAGCCCCCCACCCCCCA